>JARHVA010007512.1:12500-340000 GCA_037957365.1 Torreya grandis
TTGTAAAATTTGTCACATTATTGTAAGAGATATTTCCATAATTACTCTTGTTATAGAGTGAGATTGTGATGAAAATGATAATGGCTAGTATCCTTATGTCCCTCGATGGGCTCTTATAAATGGTTGTAAGGAGAGAAAATGCTTTTAATTCATGTTGTTTGAGATTATTCCTCTTTATCTTGCTATAATCTTATTGTATCCTTTTTATATTATTGTCTTGTAATAATTTTTCTGCCCTCTCCTATTAGTATTTAATTGGTTAAATATTGCAAAGATGTACATAGAGAGTGTTTACACATTTCATTCACTCTATTTTGAGTTGATATTATACTTAACTTGATTAAGTCACTCATAATGTTTTAATGAGTTCATCCCTTTATGCTTAATTGTTTTGAAGTTAGTTAGTTGTATAATTTAGAAAGGCTTTTAGCCTTGTTATATCTCTAATGATGTCTTGCAAATGGATTGTAAGTGATATAATGATTTTAAACCTTGTTGATTTAGACCCAATTTTTTGAAATGATTATACTTTGTATTTTAAGAGTATTCATTTCTTGTGAAGGATTATTTATAATTTTATTATTCTTCATTTTCCTTCATAAAATGGGCAATTATTTATAGTTTAAAATCTTGTGAATGAAATTGGAATGGGAAAATTACCTTATGCATTTAGATGGAATTATCTAATTATGGATAATAGTTTTAGGTAGTACTTAGAAATACACATCATTTACTCTTTAGGAAAATTTGGATTAAATGGTTGTTTTGAAATGAAATGATTCTTTCCCTTTTTATTTAAATGAGAAGATAAATCTTTAGTTGTATTTGAGTATGACATAAATTGTTTAAGTGGTTATTCAACCCTTTATAGTTTATATTGAGTAAATAAATTTTAAATTGTTAAATTCATTATCCCCATTGACACACTTAATTTGGCAAAAATTTCATATTAGTATTATAATTTGCTTAGTTCAGAGAGCCATGAATTAATTTTACTTCCCTCTTTTATTTTAGAAATATATATTATGAAATAATTAATATATATGTTCTATTTATAATTAAATTTTACCAATAATAAGAATGAGCAATGATGTGATTATTAGTTGGAAAATTTAATTAGTTAAATTTTGGTTCATATATTCATGTATATCTTAATATAATAATTTTATATGATTAAAATAATCAAATCAATATATATTCTAATATCCATTCAAAAGAATGATAGACCAAGTTATTATCTTATTAAGACCATGTTCTTATCTTATTATTTATTTGTTACTGAATAAGATCCATTCAAGATCTTATTCATCAATGGACACCCCCTGAGTCTCTTTCATCTCTATCCATCTTGTGGAATCTTTCCCTCCCTCATTTCTTCCAAGTCATCTAGAGGGCTAGGAACAATCAATGTTTTGAAAATAGGATACTGACACCTAGGTTGATCTTCAAGTGCCTATGTTATTATATAGTGGATAATTGGAAGGATTTTATCCCCAAAGACAAAGTTAGAAGCTACTGATCTAAATCCTTAGTTATTTGTTCATGGAATTTATTTTAAACTATGGTAACAACACCATTGGTGGCAGATCATCATATCAATAAATGGTTGAATCCCCCTTTTAGGTGGCTTAAGCTTAATTTTGATGGCACCTCCAAAGACAACCTAGGGTCGACTAGGGGGTAATTCATAATCATGATGGTATTAAACCAGTCATGTGTTAGTCCTTTGGGTCATCAAACCAATCATGTAGTTGAGGCTATGGATAACTTTTAAGTTATTTAACTCACTTCCCCCCTCTGCATCCCCAAAACCATCATCAAAGGTGACTCCCTTAGTATTATCTATGCCCTTGATGGTAAGGTTTCCCCATCCCATACCATAAAACCCTTGATTGATGATTACTGTGGACTTTTAAGCTCTTTTGAACATGTTTCCATAATCCACATGTATAGTGAGGGGAACTTTGTAGTGGATTACCTTGCTAATTTTGGTTTTGGTGCTGACAAATTAGTCATGTGGGATAGTCTTAATAATATTCCATCCCAAATGCTACGCACACTTAATCATGATTTCACCTTATCATTTCTTTGAGTTGGCATGGGCTACCAAAATGATACATTAATTAATAGCATGTGAATTGGGTTGGTTAATTATTTCCAACCTAATCTCGCATTAAACATCATTAGGACTTCATTTTTATCAAATTTTATAGAAACTTCAATGCAAAAGCTAAGTTTACTAGAATTTATCCTTGCAAATAGTTTATAATGGGGGGAGAAAGAGACTAAATGGAACCACTTTTATGTTCATATGTTCATAAAAATATAAAGTTTAGAAGGAACCCTGAAAATGGGGTTTGGCTTATTTTATGCACCTAATTTCCAGCCACGATAAAAACTTATCAAAGGACTTTGTTCTTGCATGGAACAAATGAATTGTTAGAATAAGGGGTCTATACATTAAGGTCTCAAAGGAAAATATTAGGGAGGTGATAGGTATGCCATATAATAGAACAAAAGCATTCAAAGATAGTAGTAGGAAGTTAGAGTTCATGCAAAAGTTTTTCAAAACTGATGAGGAGATGAAGACTAATAAAAAAGGCTTCCCTAGACTCAGCCTCCCAAAATGATGGCCAAATATCTACTTATAGGTGATGAAATATCTCACCTTGGAAGGTAAGTTTAGAGTTATATTCTTGCACCACTTCCTTTTACTCAATCGTTTTAAAGGATACAAAATTAGTCTGCCTTTTTACTTGTTAAAATAGCTAGAGAATACTTTCATGGCATACTAGGTGAGAAATAAGAACAAAATTAAACACCATGGTTTGATTTATTTGTTAATTAAAATAGGAGAGAAAGTATTAAGAAAACCCTTCACTTTGTTAAATACCTCCTTGTGAAATATCGCCCTACTAAAGCCCCTAAGCCTCTAGATAATGCAAAGTCTTCCCCCATCCTAGGATCCTTCACCCTCTCCACTAGCCTTTTTCATACTCCCCTCAATCATCTAATTTCCTCTTCTATAACCTTAGATAAAAAATGTAAAATCATATCCACTCCTTTCAAAGATGTAGCCACCCCTAAAGTCACCCTTACCCTATCCCTAGAAGACTCTTTGGGGTAGTGAAATAGAGATTTGGATTTTTTTTAGATAAGTTGAAATAGGTTGGAATGTCCATGTTAGACCTCATTATGGATTAGAACAGACTAAAAAAAGCTATGTTGAAGCTCAAAAATGACCTAGACATAGTTATGAAGATGAAAGATACTTTACATGAGAAGAAAATGGAACCATTGGAAATTTTTGAATAATACCCTATGTAGGATAGGACTAATCTAACCTCAAGTGAAGGCCCATCAAAGCAAATCAGGGGTAGAATCGAAAAGATTTTACTAAAATAATCTAGCTTGGAGACTAAGAAAGAGTATGAGACTAGTCAAGAAAATACAAGCTCTAAGGAGCTTTCTGGGTCTAAAAGTTAATTAACCTATGTTCTTTTATGTTTATTGGTTATCCCTTGTAGACACTAGAAAACTATACATGAAAATTCTAGATATAAAAATTACCCTAGACCACCTCAGGATCCCATTGGGCCTAGCCTAGACCATTTAACCAACAAACCTACCTAACACTAGTCAATTTGACCTTATGACTTAACCCATCCTTTTACTCAACCTGACCTAGACCCTCAACCACCAATGGTCACCCTAATCATTGATGGTCACCTTGGTCACTAATGTTCAGGTTCTACTATCTAAACCAACTTAACTGACCCTTCAACTCTACCTTGATTTTTTATTATTAAACCATCTAATTCATGTGTGAGCCCATGTATGTCAAAGTTAAAATTAAACAACAAGTTGGACCCTTTTTTAACATCCTGTTGAACCTGTCCTTCCTTGACTATAAGAAGAGAAGAGAAAGAAGTGAAGAAGGATGTATAAAATCCATGATTTAAAGAGCTTTTGCATCCAGAGTTTATTTATAGGTCATTTCTTCCAACAGTCCAGTGATCTAGCCATCATGTCAAAGATCCAACTTGCCACTTCCCCTTCAACAAATAGCCAAGTACCATTACCCTATTGGAATCACTCTAGAATCCACTAATGAGCCAACCACCTCAATCATTCACTAGATCAACCTTCTATAAGCTAAGGATTTATTTTCCACTATTCAATTACTTTATTTGTATTTTGTAATTATCCCAACACAAACCAACCTCTCAGAATTGCCTTCTAAAAACCTATCAATCTAAATTTTATCAACTTAAGACCCAACAAACAATAACCGATGATGGTCACTATGGTATAAAATAATAACAAGTTATTTTCATCCACCTATCCTCAACCAAATCCAACTTTCTTTTTGTCTACCTATTCACAGACCCCCAACCCATTTTTTGAAGCATGCCTAACCTATTTAGCATTAGTATTGATCCACTTATTGTTATAATTAGTCATTTTAGTCTATTTCTTTATCAAGCATTTCTTGTATTACATTTCAATACCTTTTGATTATTGATGCAAGTAATTTATCTTCTATATTATAAACATAATTATTTAAAACATGTGGATTGGCAGTCCCTAAGGAATCTCTTATTTTTGGGATCTAGACAATGTTAGGCAATCCACCCAGCTATTTATCTAACCAACTATTTATAGACACCTAAAATTGGTGACCGATAACCTCCAACCAGGCTTTTGACCAATTTCTACCAAAATGTATAATTTAGCCTAAAAACACTAAAACACATTAAATGAGTTGAAATTGATATATTCAAGTGCCGATTTTGGCTAGATTGTCACTAAATATGGTAATGCAATTTATGAAGCAACTAACTTTGATTAGATCATTTCGAGTCAAAATGACATTTTCACACCTAGGTGCTCTAAATTTCACTTTTCTATCAAATTTCTTGTACAAGACACGTGCCTTTGTTATTTTACATTGGAAACATCCTAAATGGGAATACAGTTTGAATGCATCTAACATCAACTTCTAATTCCAATCTAGTCAAAATTTAAGCCAATAATATGACATTTTGACCAATTTGATTAATTTGTGCATAAATTGCCAAGGTTTGCATTAAAGTTGACTAATCATGTTTAAGGCTAATTAAACCAAATCAAGAGCTTAAGTTAATTTTTTATGGAGCTTGTTGAATAAATATTTTATAAAAATTGATTATCATTAACTACATCATCAAATGACATCATCTTATGGGGTGGCATCCATAAGCTATAAATACCACAAATATTTAAATTAATGCCTCCCATGCCTCATTAAGTATCTCCGTGACTATTTAATGCCCCTCTATCCCAGATATTGATGAGCCTATTTATAAATTTTAATTACATAGTTGAATTAATCCTTAGCCACACAGCTTCATCTTAAGATAGACAGTTCATGTTGATTCTAAACCATTCCAAAAATCTATAAATAGGAGGTCTTGCTTATTGAATTTTAAGCTCTTTTATGAGAAGTTTATAATGTCCAAATGCATTAAAAAATCCATTGAAATTAGTGTTATAAAGTCAAATTATTAAACAAAGATAAAGACAAACATCGTGCCAAAGAGAGATGGAGGTAGCCACACTTCATTGATGCAAACTTCATGAGCACAAACCAAACAAGTCACTTCAACAAAATGTTTAGAGTATCCAAGGAAGGTGAAAGAAGGTTTCTTTTGAATTTTAGTTTTGTTTTCCACTCTAGTATTGTTAATTAAGATCCCCCATTGAGATAGGCTTAAGGTGTTATCTATTAGTGTGATATTTTGATTTTGATTTCATATACTAATACAATACTAATCTCCCCTTATTGCAATCCTATGTTCACAAATGGCATGCCCAGTGGGACCTAGCCTCACAAACTTGGTCAAATTTTAGCTAAAAGCAACCTACTAACCATTTTCATGTAGGATCTTGGAGTGTTGAGGCAAATAAGATAAAAATTTGAGCAAAAATCCATTTTTTCTAAGCTACAATTTTGTTCTCAAGACTATGCATCCCAACTCACTTGTCAACCCAACTCACTTGTCAACCTAAATCACCTATCAGCCCAACTTGCCTATCCAACCTAACTTGCCTATAAACCAAAATCACTTATCCAACCTAGCTCACCTATCAACCCAACTTCACTGTCAACCCGAGAGTTAAATTATTAATGTTATTTACTCAAACTCCTAAGTGATTCAAAGAAGGTCATTATAATATTGTTTTTTTTAGATTGAGAGGGTAGTTTTGAAGTATATTTAAATGGTTTTAACTAACCACACACCTTTCAAATTGGGTTTAAAAAGATCTTGATCAAAAATCATGCACACTTCAAATTTGGCTTCAAATAAACATGTCATATTTCTCACACATTTGAATTGGTGCCTAAAATGAAGCTAAGATTTATCTAAGTCTTAAGAAAATTTCATTTAGTGCTTCAAACACATCATAAATCTTGCAACTTTTTCAATTTGGTGTTTTAATCATGAATCTAGGCTAAGTCTTGAATCTTTAATTTGGTCTTAAAATGAACTTAGGTTTTTATTGCTTCATGTTGTCTTTTTTGTGTGTGTGCAATCTTTGCCATTTTTGAACTTAAATCAAAGGGGATATTAACAAACCTAATCACACATTTAAAATTTGGTGCAACAAATCAACATCACTTCAATTGTTTATAAACTTGCTTGTTGATTATTTTAGAAAAAAGAGACATGTGTGTATATTCTCCTATATGTCCCCTTTAGGGAACTTTTGGGATCAAAAGTGCCATCTCATTATAATTTGGGCCTAGTCCAAGGCATAGAAATAATGTCATCTAAATCACTCCCCAAAAAATCATAATAGTTTGGGTGATCTTGAAATGACCCTAAAGTCTTTTTATTAAGTTATTTATGTTTATGCAAACTTGGCTTACGAGGGGGATTTCATTACCTCCCACAAGGTTTTTAGGGAAGCTTTGACCTAGGGTTTCATCTCCTAGGGCTGAATTCATCACTCCCACTAGGATTGTAGGTTTGAGGGGTTAAACCACATTCTAGCATTGGAGTTACACATGGGACGTATCATCATATTAGACATCACAATACACTAATCATGCGACAAATGTAGTGGTTGAAAAAAGGATAAGACCATATTACAACAAGCCAAGTGCCATGGACACCCAACTAAAGTGTTAATTCTCTTTTTTGCTAATGTGAAATATGGTAGACATGGGATCCATATAGAAATGATTGAAAACCAATTAGTTTTAGTCAACCCCACTTTATCACACCCTTAATAAAAATTTGGATGATTTACTTATATTTTGTCATTTTCTTACTTGGTGTTTTGAGACAAAAACTTGTTTGTTTGTTTATAAACCATGTTAAAACCAATTTGATTAGACAACACTCTTTTGTCTAAATAGGCATTATGCTGGCCATTTTACACCACACTTGTGCCTTGAAATTTTTGTTAAACTTGTTTATATGTGTATCATTTGAGTTGAGGATGGTAACATTATGTTGCCCAAAACATGTAAACCCATTTTGCCTTTGAGTCTTTGAAACATAACATTGATCACATAATTCAAGCATGCTTACACCATTAAGCTGTTAAATTTGTTTCAAAACTTGTTTACCATTGCACCAAAAATTATTTTTTTCAAACCATGTCACATCAGTCATTTGGACCTTATTTATGCACCATCATGATATCCAATCCTATCTAGCTTATTTCGTCAGATCCTAGTTTTCAATGTTGAGTTGTTTCTGAACTTTTTAGATTAAATAAAATCAAATCATGCCTTTATTTCAAGTCTAGATTTTGACTTTTCTTGGCCAAAAGTCATAACATAGCCTACTTGATCATAGCTTTTCACTCCACATTTGGAAAAAATACCTAGCGAATCTTTTCCCTTTCCTAGTTTAGACCTTGTTTGGAACACTTTGACCTAGAATTTTGACATATCAATTTTTATTCATACACTTGAACTTATGTGTGTATGAAATTTTAAATTAGACTATTTTATGTCAAGTCTTAGCTCAAATCATTATTTTGGAGATATAGCTCCACCTTCGACCAAGTTAGATCAAGTTTGAACCATTTATCCTTTTGACATAGTTTTTAAAAGTTTGCAAAACTCTAAGCCTTTTTATTTCAGAGCTTTCATCATTTATGTGGATATGTCTAGCTACACTTATGGTGGATTCATGTGTAGTCTAAGTTATGATAGAATGGATACACAAAATCCAACTAGGGACCCCTACAAATATAGATTTTTTAAGGAGTTTTATTATTCTCCCTACAATAATCCATATGAGGAATAAATTCAAGGACTAGCTTACAATCCAAATCAAGTTACTAATTGGGATGATATGGTTTATGAAGAGGACTTGGATGCTTTATCTTATACAAGTAATCAGATTCCACCATGTCGTACCATTTCTATTTCAAGACCATAACATCACACCATTTCCATGCCAAGACATCATCCTTTGGATTGTGTGAGCAAACATGATCCACAATGCCCCCAAATTATCCTTATAGGACTTTATCTTATGGCTCATATAATCAATCAAGATCCATAATGCCCTTTCATCATTCAAAGACCTAGTCCTTTGGCTTGTGTGAACAACCAAGCTCCACACCACCATGTCATTACCATTTAGGACTTCATTACATGGCTTATGGAAACAATCAAGCTCCACAATACCCTAACATTATCCAACCATAGGCCATTCCTCATACAATACCAATATAATTAAAACCTCAACTGATCCAATCATTATAAAACCAAGTTATGTTCAAAATTGGTATTTTCCAACTCATTGGAAACCAAGGCTAAAAGAACCAACCAATCCAAGATGGTTTTGTTGAACCAACCATTTATGATCATTCAAATTATGATAAATGAAATTTTAATCCTATACCAGTTGTTGAGGAGTCTCAATCTAATGATCTAGTCTTTGTTGAGTCACTTCTTAATGATTATAACTGCCTTTGGGTAAATCATTACCTTGACCATATGCCTATTTTTTAAGAGCCTCTTATTGACAAGCCAATCTCTAAGGAGTTGTCTCTTGACCTTTTCCCCATCCTAGAGGAGTCTCACTTTGACAAACCAATCTTGGTGGAGCCCATCATGCCATTATAGGTTATCACTTGTCCAATACCAAGCATTCAATAAGACATCATTGTAATAAAGTACCCATCAAATAAAGAATCAGTATTAGAGGTAGGTTTTATTTTAGAACTAAAATCATATTTAGCATCAAAATTATAATCAAAATTAGTCTCAACATTGGATTTAGAGTTCATTTAGTTAGAATTAGATTCAAAAATGGAGTACATTCATGGTTATTACAACATTGGTTACTCATACCTCATAGATCAATTTGAATACATTAGTGATCCTTCCTTGGTTTTTTAGGAAGAATACTTTAGCATTGACATAAGTTATCCTAGTATCATCTATGAGGATTTTTTAGCCTCTCCCCATTCTATTACCATTCCATAAGCCATTACCATCAACCAACATAAACATATTATTGACATTCCATCTCTCACAAATGTTGATCGGGACCAATAGAATCACACTTTTTTGAACTACATCCATGGTGGCATAATAGTTGAAGAAGAGAAAGGAGGCCAAGATCACACTCATGTAGTAGAATAACATTCTCTTAGTGATACCTTTTCAGAGGTACTAGGGGATAATCAAATTTCAAACTCAACATCTTTTAGTGAAATATTTTTGGAAGCGCTAGATAAAAGGTCAACATTCCTTAGTGAAACATTTTTGGAGGTGCTATGGGACAATCAAGATAACTTCATTAGTGAAAACCTCATCAAGGCACCAATCACTGAGCATAAAATCTCTTCATAACATGATGAAAACAAAATCAAATATCAAATCAAAATAGCTTCCAATCTACAACCTAATTAGATGGTAGCTACTCTCAAGCCTAAACAGCAAAAAAATCTAGTGGTTTTATCAAGAGAATATTCAAAAGTCTTTGTCCCCACAACATCCAAAGTTATGTCAAATCTAGCATCAACAATATTATATATGAATAAAAGTCTTGATCTTCATTTGTTTCCTAACCATTACACATTCCACTATCATCTACCACTCTATTTCATGAAAAAACCTATCATCCACCTTTTATCCCTATTTACCATCCATGGTTACACTTTAATTTGTAGAGGCTACAAAGATACCTTGTATCAATGTTTGAAGGAATCAAAATAAATGACCAATGGAAATCACAATGGCATTCTTGACATCTAGATTTGCATCTAGTTCTTGATAGAGCAACTATTTAGACAAGGTGTGGGTTAGAAATTAACATGATCAAATATTCTATTTGTATCATTTGTTGATAGATGTGCATCTCCACTTTAGGAGGAATAATAGAATCATATTCCCTTTACCATACCTAGGATAAAAACATGTACAATACCATTTCAAATTGCCATGCCATTGCCATTGTTACATATTCATTTACCATTATCACATATCCTCCTATTTATCCCATCACTTGGGGGTAACCCTCTTACCGTTTTATCCAATATACCAGCCTATCATTATCCTAGACCATTCCATTCCTATCTAGACCAAAGCCTATTTTTACTCATCTTATCCAATCTTATTTTGATCTTGGTTCCTTTGATTCTTAGAACACATTTTGTGAGAGAATTCTAATCGTGTTTTATCAATCTATCCAATCCATGTTTATAATTATAGTCTATGAAAGTAGTGTGATAGTTGATCTAGCAAGATATCTTTTATTTTCCATCCTCTATCAAGTTTGTTTATGTGAACTTAATTATAACTGACTATGGGCAAATCAATGTTTTATCAGTCTTGTTATTAATTATAACTTTCTATGGGTAAATTAGTATCATTGATCTGATATATTATATCTTAGTTATAACTACTATGGGAAAACTAGGGACAAATTTTGTTTATCATGCATTGTTATATCATCTTGCTATTATTGTTTTCATGTGACTCGCCATTTGTTAGATTTGAGAATTTTTCGGGACCTAGTTGGTTTCTCCCCACCTTTTGTGTGGACATAATTACTATTAATTGAGGTCATTTTAGGACTATGTAGGTCATGCTCAATTCATGTTGAGGTCACCTCAGATCCCCTAATCCATGCTCTCACCATTTTGAGAGAAACATAAGCCAAATACTCTTATCATTTTCCAAGTAGGTATCTTATCATTCTCTAATGAGTTGAGATAACTCAAAATGATAAAAACATTCAAATATTTCAAAATCGAAAAACATTTATCCCATCTAAGCCTAGTTAGTTATCCTTGATCTACCTTATTGGGGCATGGCCATTGTTAGGATGATTTATTTTTCTTTTGTTTTCAATCTTTTTGTTTGTTTGTTTGTTTATTTCAAGTTGTTTGTCTATTTATGCACTTTTTGTTTTTTTGTTTGTTTGCTTGCCTATTTGTTTGCTTTCAGCATTGTCACCTTGATTTATTCTATGTTCATTCATTGGGTGATTCCTTGCATGCACCTATACTTGAATCCATCCATATTTATATGCCAATATTTACATCATGGATTTTTATCATTGGTACATTATTTTCAATTGTTTATTATATCAAGAGTCAATCTTTACACATGTTTTAGGATATTCTTCATGGTGTTATATCATGATGCATAATGTCACATGCTATAGAAAAACATAGCTTCAAAAAGGTATATAAGCAATGGAGCTACAAAGTTTCTCGTTGGCACCTTGACAAATCCTTCCACCCATCTTGATCAAATCAACCCATTGACCATTCTAGTTGTATCAATGTTAATAAGGGCATGCATCTCATTATTGGTATGTATAACTAAATATTTACCAATTATCAAATCTTATTATTATATCCATCCCTTTCATCATTTTATGTATCCTCATATGCCTAGTTATTTATGGCTTATTTAGTCATTAGACCATCACATCTACGTTTGTACCCGCTCATCTTTTAATCTATATTTTGAGTTATATCTTTGAGTTATGCTTGTTAATCATCCCTAACTAGGGTACAATCATATTTTTATAAAATTCAAGTCCTTTTAATGATTATAACCACCTTTGAGAAAATCATTATTTTAAATTTTATTCTTTATTACAAATGCCTTTGGGAAAATTGACATATTTTTTCAATAAATACATATAATCACTTCTCATTTGGATTAATCTCAACCATGGGTTAGTTCCACCTTTCTTCTTGCTTCTTTTCAAGTGACCATCCATCTAGATATGTGATGACTACTCCCTCGAGGGGGCATCATTATAGCCTTTTCAAGAACCATTTTGAGCTTTGTTCCTCAATCATCTTATTTTTAGCATATATGTCATTTGTAATTATTTTAGAAGATTTTACTATGCCTATAGTTTGCAACATCTTCCCAAATAGTGACAAATTATAGACACCTAAAATTAGCCACCGATAATCTCCAACTAGGCTTTTGAACAATTTCTACCAAAATATACAATTTGGTCTAAAAACACTAAAACACATTAAATAAGTTGAAATTGATATATTCAAGTGCCAATTTTATTCAGATTGTTACTAAATGGGGAAATGCAATTTATGAAGCAACTAACTTTGATCAAATCATTTCGAGTCAAAATGACATTTTTGCACCTAGGTGCTCTAGATTGCTCTTTTCTATCAAATTTATTGTACAAAAATGTTCCTTTGTTAATTTGTGTTGGAAACATACTAAATGAGAATATGTTTCCAACCCATCTAACATTGACTTCAAATTCCAATCTAGTCAAATATTGAGCCAATAATATGACATTCTGACCAATTTGATTAATTTGTGCACAAATTGCCAAGGTTTGCATTAATGTTGACTAATCATATTTAAGGATAAGTAAACAATATCAAGATCTTAAGTTAATTTTCCATGGAACTTTTTAAATAAATATTTTTTAGAAATTTATTGTCATTAACTACATCATCAAATAACATCATCTTATGGGGTGGCATCCACAAGCCATAAATGCCACAAATATCTAAATTAATGCCTCCCATGCATCATTAAGACCCTCCATGCCTAGATAATGCCCCTTTATCCCAAATATTGATGATCCTATTTATGAATTTTAATTAAATAATTGAATTAATCCTTAGCCACACATCTTTATCTTGATATGGACAGTTCATGTTGATTCTAAACCATTCTAAAAATCTATAAATAGGAGGCCTTGTTTATTAAATTTTAATATCTTTTATTACAAAATTATAATTCCCAAATGCATTCAAAAATATATTGCAATTAGTGTTATAATGTCAAATTATTGAGCTAAGCCAAGCCAAGCCAAATCTAAACATGGTGCCAAGGAGAGATAGAGGTAGCCACACTTCATTGATGCAAACTTCATGAGCACAAACTGAGAAAGACACTTCAAAAAACTATTTAGAACATCAAAGGAAGGTGAAAGAAGGTTTATTTTGTATTTTAGTTATGTTTTCTATTCTAGTCTTGTTAACTAATCTCCCCCATTGAGATAGGCTTAAAATGTTAGCTATTAGTGTGTTATTTTGATTTCATATACTAACAGAATACTAATCTCCCATTATTGCAATCCTATGTTCACACCATTTTGTAGGTTACTCATCCCAAGCCAAAAAGGAGCTCTTCAAAATCATCTGATTCAATGCATGCACAACCAAATAGGTTCTTCAACAATACCCATATCTAGTTTCTTCTTCTTTTCTTGAATTATAAATAGAGATACACTAAAATATTATGGAATGCTCGGTGGGACCCTTGAGTCTCTACTTGGGTTTCTTTTGTTTACATTTATATTATTTTCTCTCTATTCTAAGCTCATAAATGAAATTAAAATTTCTTTTGGGTTTAAAATCAACTACATACATTGGTTGATTTCAAGTTTAGCTCACTTAGTTAAATTAAATTAAAGTAATTCAATCATAGCATCACTTGTATCAGAAACAAACCAAACCACATACATCAATCAAACATCTAAAAAAATTGATATAAGGTTTGATTAGGATTTCATCACCTAATGGTCACCTTACCATTTCTCAATAATCTTACTTGGTGATCATTACCAAGGGGAGAACCAACTTAGCTCTCTAGTTGAGTATAAACTTTAGAAATTGGTATATATTGGTTAAGCAACCTACACCCTTATTGTTGTGGTGTGTGAAGTGAGGGGGTTGGACCAAATACTAAGACACATATTTATTCCCAATATAGATCCTTTTGAGATCCTAAATAGAACTTGAAACCAACCATACACTTATTTTATAGTACCCACTCTAAAATTCAATTTAAGTTGCATAATTTCTTACAAAGCTTAAGGCATAAGCCAAAAACAGACTAAAAATAACTTTGGGACTTGACATAATTTTTAGTGTGTGTTTGATTTCCTTAATCATTTATTTTCTTCTCTATATTTGAGTGGTGAGATTGTTTTTATATTCTCTCTCCCTTATCTTGTATGGTTCTAACTTGTTAGTAGCAAAAGAATATAGTAGAACAAAACCCATCACCAAATCAATCATCCCCTTCTACCTCCTCATCCATGGAGTATGTATCTAAACCAAAAGATTATCCTTACCCTTTAGGAAGTCATTATTTCCCTTGGGTATTTCTCCAAGGAGATGTAGATTTTCCACCTTCTTAGATAACAATCATATGTACCTTTAGAATTATCTTAGCACCATGCCTCACCATACCCTTGCTTTGGTTCCACTTATGGAACCACCTTATGGCATGTCTTCCCACCTTATTTGGAAACCTTATATTTCCATAGTCACCACCCAACCATTGACCACCCAAGTATGTTCATCCACCAAAAATATCTTTGACACTATTATGGAAAACCAACCTATCCAACAAACTAACACCTTTACACCTTCCACCCCCACCAACAACTCCTCTATCCTAGGATCCACCCAACCATTAACAACCTATACTCCCCTCACCATGGGATCACCTGCTACTAGCATCGATAACCTTCCTTCAACTATCACCGATCCATCAGTCACTACTCTACTTCAAAATCTTGTAGTGTCTATACCTTCTACCTTATCCCCGATCAAGACAAAGGTCACCACCTTCCCTTTAGTTACTAACCCAATTGTAGCTCCTACCCAAACCACCTTAACCTCTCAATAGGTATCCATCTCACCCAACTTGGGTTACATACCTAACCCATAAGGGCATGTGCCTCTACCCACTACCCAACCACCTACATCCACCTACCCCTATATGGTATCTATCCAACCACATGTGTCCACATATCAATATGTGCAAAACTCCTCAACCTCCTTCTAGTTATCAATATGTCACCCAACCAAAAAAATAGTATGCACCTTACAATATCTTAGCTACACAACCCCAAACATATCTAATGAAAATGCTCATGGATAAAATGACTAGTTTAGAGTCATCCATCTTTGGTGCTCATAATATTTTATCATATGACTAGATCTATAATGAGCCTAGTCACCCATTTGTCCCTATCAAACCATATCCTCCTTAGTGGGGACTTCCCAATTTTTCTAAATTTAAAAGTAAGGAGGATCCCCAATATCACCTTAGGACATTTAGGAATGCATGTTATTTGATTACCTATGATGATACCCTCCTTCTTCATACCTTCCCCATGTTCCTATCTAGTCTAGCATTATATTGGTATAGTGCCATAACCAAACACTCTCTCTTTTATTTCACCCAACTTGCCCAATCCTTCTTAGATCACTTTTCAATAGACATCTCCAAGAAATTTTACATCATTGAACTTAACTCTATCCATAAATTTGATGATGAATCTATTACTGATTTTATAGCCCATTGAAGGTGCCTAATCAATCAAATTTCCTACTCTTTACTCCAATCTAAACTGATAGAAATTTTTGCTCAAGAATGTCCCAAGCACATCTCTTCTACATTATGTGTTTAGAGCTTTATAACCTTTGACAAATCTTTTACCATGGCACATAAGGAAGAAAATAGATCCATCAATGAGCGAAAGTTAAAGTTGAAAAACAATAATTCTACCTATAAAACCAATGAGACCTCTTCCTCTAAACTAGGAATCAAACCAACACCAATGCCAAAATCAAGGAAACTATGAATGTGGTTTTCCTTAAGACCACTCCTCCACTATTTGTTAATCAACCAAACTCCTCTAAATCCTCAAAAAAAAAGAGAGAGAAACCAAAAAGTGAAATAATCAGAAGAAATTTAATCCACTTGGGGAATCTTGTGCTTCAATCCTAGAGAAGTTACTGAAATCCAATATCATATAGCTTCCTCCTCTCAAACCCCTTCAATGATTTGATTCTTCTTGTCCTACACCTAGTTAGTACAATGAGAATGACCTACACACTTTCCATCAAGTAGTGAAACATGACATTAGTAGGTGTAATACATTTAAAAATGTTGTCTAAACCCTCATTGACAAGGGGAGATTGTGTTGGATAACCCCAATGCACCTATGAACCAAGACCTTAACATTTTTAGACAACCTTTTCCCAATCATGAACCTACCAAAAATGAGAGTGAAAAAGCTGAGTGTTCTCATGACAACCATACCATCAATATGGCTCTTGACATTATCATTAATGAAGAACCTACCACCCAATCTACTTGTTCTTCACCCTCTCCACTTATTGAGGTAGTGGAGTTACCTTATCCTCTTTTGGAGATGTAAAATGAGGAAGGAATCTTTTCCTCTCCTTCACTTACTGAGGTAGTGGAGTTACCTTCTCCCCTTTTGGAGACCCAAACTGAGGAAGTAACCTTTTCCTCTCCTCCACTTATAGATGCAGTGGATTTATAAACCTCTCTTTTAACTGGCATACCCAAGCAAGTGACCATCACCAATTTACCTTCTCTCACAACTATCAATCAATTTACTCCCCCTTTAGAGAGCATTCCCAAGGAAGAAACCACCTTGTCTACACCTCCCATGGAGTATTCACCCATATAAACCTTGCATCCTTTGACTGAGGAAAAGGATGAGGTCACCACTCCCCTTTCTCAACTCATTGGTTTATCTTTTGAGCCCACTATCTAGGGAACAATACTGATTTGCAAACCATTCTCTAGACTAGTTTAGAGACTAGAGTTTGTCTTCAAACCTAACATGGATTGAGCCACCTTTTGGAAATAATTAGGGATCCCTTATATCACCAAACAACAACCTTCAACCACATCTTTGGTAAACTAACCCACTACTTATGTTATCCAACCCACTACCTTATCAACCAAACTAATAAAAACATTTAGCAACCCAACCATTTCTCAACCATCTAATGCAACTAAATCCCAAATAACTAAATCATCCTCTATCACTTTAACCAAACCAAACAAAACGTTTGGAATCTTCCCTATGCTGATCCTTAATCACCCATCCTTGAAATTGGAGCTAGCATCACCAAACCTATCAATCAAACACCAAACCAAATCAACCAAGGAGGTAAAATTAGCAAAAGGCCAGAAGGATAGAGTTTTCCTCCCTAAAACTTTCCCTCTATATTGAGGCCTCATCCTTCTACTTTGATTAATAAGCCAATGACCTTAACCAAAACCCAAACACCACTCCTAGTTACTTCATCACTCTTACTTTCTGATATGTCCATCTTTCTCGAGACATTAATAACTAACTTGGATAACTTGACATCTTCTACCTCTAACTTATCAACCACCTTACCAAAACCACCACCATCAACTAAGAACACCACCTTACCCAATACCTCTACCACCAATACTATTTATAAAAAGACTTCCATCTCACTAACCAAGGATGAAATCTATAAACCCTCTTTATATGCACCTAAATCTAGCCATCAATAACCTCCAATCAAGCTTTTGGCCAACTTCCACCCAAAATGCACAATTTGGCCTAAAAACACTAAAACATGATAAACGATGTGAAATTGACATATTCAAATTTTAATTTTGGCAAGGGTATCCCTAAATAGGGCAATGTAATTTATGGGCCAACTAACTTTAATCAAATCATTTTGAGTCAAAATGTCAATTTTGTACTTGGGTGCTTTGGATTGTTCTTCCCTATCAAATATCTTGCATGAGGCATGTGCCTTTGTTATTTTTTGTTGTTAAAATCCTAAATGGGAATACAGTTCCAATGCATCTGACATTGACTTCTAATTCCAATCTAGTCAAATTTTGGACTAATAACAAGGCATTCTGATTAATTTGAGTAATCTGTGCACAAAGTTCTTAATCATGCTTAAGAGATAATTAATCCAAATCAAGGCATAATTAATAACTCCATGTAAAATTATTGAATACTTATTTTTGGAAATAGATATTGAATATCTGCATCATCAGGTGACCTCATTTCTGGGAAGACATCTTGAGGCCATAAATGCCATAAATATCAGGATTCATGCCCTCCATGCCTCATCAATGCCTTATATGATGCCCTCCATACCTCTTAATTTCCCCTTATTCTAATGTCATGATGAGGATAATTATAAAAATAATTCAAGAAATTGAAATAATCTTCAACCACACATCTCAATCTCAAGATGGACGATTCAGGTTGATTCTAGACATTCTCAAAAATTTATAAATAGGAGGCCTCACCACATGAATTTTAAGACTTGATAATTCACATTTATAATGCACAAATGATTCTAAAAGTCATTAAAATTAGTGTTACCATGCCAAATTGATTCCAATACAAGCCAAGCCACAAGCCAAAGGTGCCAAGGAGAGATGGAGGTAGTCAAGCTTCCATTGCCAAGGACTTCATGAGCACAAGTCGAGAAAGCCACTACAACAAGCGTTTTGGAACATCTAAGGGAGGTAAAATAAGGTTTATTTTGAATTTTAGTTGTCTATTTTATTCATATTTATTAACCAAGCTCTCCTTAGTGTCTAGGCCTAGAGATGTTATGCTAGTCATTGTGTTTCTTTCAGTTTTTTTTCATTTTGAAACTAACAAAATAATAACCATCCTCTCTTGAGTCAAATTATTAGATTCACATAATGGCACACCCGATGGGACTAAACACATCCCACACATGAATAAGATCCTTTTCAACTTTAAAATCTTCATTTGGATCATTAAAACTCTTACAAACTAGTTTTCTAACTTTGTTTTTCCATTTTTCATTTGCCACAAGTTTACACAATAACTGACATTGGTTAGTAAAATCAACATCGATTGGATAGCTATCATTAGTCACATTGGTATAAATGATGTTGGTTAGATACCCATCATTGATTATAAAATGTAACTATTGTTAGTTATATAACCAAAGTCAATCACTATGTTTTTCTTAAAACACAAACCTGAGAGCTCTTTCTCTCAAGTTCATTATTTCAAACCCAAAAGAGCTTCAAGGCTAAAGGACATGCTAACATTTTCATTACAGGACCAATGTTGACATTTTCTAAAAACATGTTTAGATCACCTTTTTCATGATTAAAATGAATTAGAAACATTATTTTGGTGCTTAAGTAAGTTTTTAGCATTAGTTTTCAAATTTCACAATCTTAAGAACAAGGGGTCAAATGAACACCACCAAATCTTTCATTTGGGCTTAAAATTGAACACACTTGTCATTTTTGTCTTCAATAGTTGTTTAAATTAGACTTTTTTGGCAAAAAGAGGGATGCCACATGTATGCTCTTCTATTTGTCCCCTTAAGGGAACCCTTAGAATTAAAAGTACCATTCCTATTGCAAAAAGCCTTGTCCAAGGCTTAAAAAGAATGCCATCTAAATCACTCCCAAAAAACATGTCAAAGTTTACGTGACCTTAAAAATGACTGTAAAGTCTTTCTTTTTATGTATTTCATTTCATTGCATCTTGGCTTGTGAGGGGGATGTCATTACCTCCTGTGAGTTCTTTAGGGAAGCTTTGACTTAGGGTTTCATCTTTTGGCATTGACTTCACTTACTCCTTTGGAGTTACACATGGGAAGTATCTACATTTAGACATCATACTACACTAAGAGAACAACAAGATGTAGTGGTTATAAAAAGGACTAGAACTTTTTGCAACAAGCCAAGTGATATGAACCCAAAATCTATGTTTTTATTTTACATTGTTTGGCATGAAAGTCATTGTGCAATTGATTCCCATAGAATGTTTGAAAAAACCTTAGATCTTAGACAAATCCCCAATTACCATGGAATTATTATTGGTGCAAGGTGCACCTCAAGGTCCATGTCGTAGTACTGTCATTTGAGAGAAGGGGGTGTAAAAACCCTACTATATAATACACATTTACTTTTGAATGAACACTTAAAATCCTCTCAAATGATGTATATTGATAGATTCCAATAATACCAAGCAACCTTGTCAATTTAGGATCTAATAGAGATTAATTAGTTTATCTTGTCCTAGATTAATATCTTGTTTGAAGTAAAAAGTTAGTGTAAACAAACAATTCAAACCAAACACATAGTCCCAATTTTTCTTTGAATAAAGAGGCATTATGCTACCCATGTAAAAACATCAGTTCACCTTGTTCAAAGTTTATCAAAATCTTGGGAGTCATATAATCCACTTTGGCATAGTTATGCTACCCAATTGAGTCTATACCTTTACAAAAGTTGTTTTAAGTCCTTCACTTATAATCTAAATTTGGAATTGCACCTTTATAAGTTCATAGGGTTGATGTGTTAAGTGGGATCACCACTTGCACTAAACTTGAGGGAACTTAGGCTTAATTTTAAATTTGGCTTAAAGGTTGTTTAAGACTCATAATAATTTTCATCACTTGATATACTTGATCTATTTTATGCTAAACACTTGCACTTTGAGTCTATGCACCACAACATTTTGAGTCAAGAAAAGTAGTGCTATGCTGTCAAAATTATGGGAAATTATCTTTACCTTAGATATTTTTTGAAACAAACTTTTTTGTCACACCTTTTGGGTAGTGTAGCATCGTTATGCTACCTAAGAAATTTAAAATATTATTTCATAGACCCTCTTGCATAGAGTTGAAATTTGTTCCTACATATTTTAGAGCAATCTGAGTGTACTTTTATGATCTTTTGTCTAGCACACTTATATTGTTCACTTTTTTCTAGCTTATTTATCAAAAGAACCAAGTTTTATACCATTATTTATGAAAAAATAAACTATCTCTAAAGTACATTTTATTTCATAACTTATACCTAGTTGATCAAGTTCATGTCCAAGAATCAAATGCCTAGTGTTTGTTATAAGTTGTTCAAATCTGACAGATTAAAACTTTCATCTATTTCAAAGTCTATATTTTGACATCATTTGGTGAATATTCCTAGCGCATGCCTTGTTTGAGCCTAGCTTTTGATGTCATGTTTGGCCAAAAGACCTAGTAAATTTTAAATTTCTAGATTAGACTGATTTGAAACACTTCAACCCTAGAGTTTGGCATATTGATTTTCAGTCCATTTACTTGCTTATCTTTGTGTGAACAATGAAACATTAGATAGTTCATGCTAGCTTGTTTCCTCACAAATATTTTCATAAACCTTTTGATCCTTTTGATGAATCTAGACCAAGTTGGAACATCATCTATTTTGTATTTTTTTCTTTTTAGAGTTTGTAGAACTCTTTGACCTTTTATCATGAAGCATTGACTATGGATCACAACATGTATTCCTACACTCATAGTAGACTCATGGAGAATATAGGGATTAGTAATGTGGTGGCACAGGAAGAAATAGTGCAAGACCCCTACATGGATAATATTCCTTATGAAATGGATTATTATCCCTCTTATAATAATCAATTATGGGTTCAAAACCAAGATCCATTGGCTAACCATTTGGTTAACACAACACCCTATTCAAAACAAGACCAAAAACAAACCACATAATACCTAGATTCAATACCCAAAGTGGATGAGTCAGTTCTTCAATAGTCATATTCCACTAATATGATTTCCACATATGATCCATTTTTGTTTGAGTGACATTTGTTAGAGAACAAAGATGAGAATTTGGCTAGAGACATAGAGGTAGGGGTTAATTTTCTAGTAGAATTCCCCCATGAAAATTTACCAAGTCTAGTAAGAGTGCCCCATAATATCATTTACAATCAACAAGCTTCTTTTAGAAATCCTAAGGCTCTAGTCTAAACAACGTATCAAGACCTTAATATATCTAATCAAGGTAAAAACATCATAGAAGATCACTTTAACCAAATATAGATAGTATATCAAACCTACCTAAATCTAGCATGTAATTACAATTAGATGAACATGGTGAGTAAGCCTCTTATTGACCTGGTCCTTCAATAGGAGTGTTGATAGAGTTAATTGGACAAGGGAATCCAAGTTTTGAACCATTTTTACAAACTGATTTGATAGATAAATTGATGCATATGCTCATTATTGAAGAAGTTTCTTTAGCCTCTACATAGAATAGTGAGATAAATGTAGTGGATAATGTGTAAAAAATGTCCAATCTTGATCAAAGTGGTACTAACATACAAACAACTAGCCAAAAACATGTGCTTGTAGTTAATCCCATGAGTAGATCATCATACCAGGGAATAGGAGTTTCTACATCTCAACTTCAACTGGATACTTCCTTAAGTGTATAACATATAGGATTAGGTAATCAAACAAAAACCAATGTCACACCTCAATGATATAATGTGATGAATCCTACTCCTCCTCAACAAGTAATGAGTAGTATTCCATAGCAACAAGCACAATCTAGTGTATTAATGAAATAGATAACAAATACATTGCCACCTCATTTAGGGGTAACTAATGTTCCATCTCGGTAGGTAATGACAAACATACCTCTTCAGTCACAGACTAATATGCCAATCCAAAACTAAGCAATGACTAGTCAATAATGTGTAAATATTCATTAGTGATAGATGTTAAATCTATAACATGTTTTCACTTCCCCATAGGGATTCATGTAACAAGGAGGTCCCCATGTTTCTCAAGTACCTAATAGACAATCATTGGTTCAAAATGTACCACAAATTCAAAGATAGGGTCTTATTCCACAAGTTCCCACTCAATAGCAGGGTTCAATTAGTTGGTAGCATGTCTCTTTTCAACCATAATAGGCACAATATAGCTATATCCCTTTGTCCCAACCACAAAATATTTTAAGTCAAACCTCTATGACCAACCCAAAACAAAATATCACACAACCAAATGTGCAATTTCAAGTATATCCTAATCTATGTATGCATATTCCTAGTCTATTCCCTAACCAAACCAATATACCCCAACATGTATCTCCATCATAGCCTGGTCAAAGTGTCCCACTTGTGAGCTCCTAACCATCTACCCAAACCAATATTTTCCCTCAAACTAATGTTCTTTCTAGTTTCCTATCCCAAGAATTACAATAGATGAAGGATGCAATTTCTACCATTCAAGCTGGGAAATAGATTAAAAATTTCAAATTGGATGATGTGTGTTCCTATCCATTCAACATGGATTATTTGTAGATACCATTTCCTCCAAGATACAAACCACTAAAATTTGACAAATACAAAAGAAAAGGTGACCCTAAGGCTCATTTGATCAAATTCTTTGTCACATGTCAACTAGTGGCATATAGAGATATATAACTTTTGTTGTTATTTCCAAAGAGCTTGGTTGGATAAGCCTTGGAGTGGTTTTCAAAGTTTCCCAAAAATTTAGTAATAGATTTTGATGATCTTTCTGATAAGTTTGTGCAACACTTTTCCTATAATCTCAAGCATGAGATTTCATTAGTGGACTTAATGCAAGCAAAACAAAAAGATGGTGAGAAAATTTCAAGTTATCTACAGTGATGGAGAGCCCTTCTATTTCACCCATAGTTTACCAGATAAATAATTATCCACTGTGTTTACCAGAAATTTTCATAGTGAGATAGTTTATCATTTGGAACTACAATGTGCACATACTTTCAAAGAGATCATTGATAAAGGTTTGTTGATCAAGTGAGTGATCATAAATAAAGGAGTCATCAAGCTTAATTCAAATAATCAAAATCAAGGTACCAATCAAGGAAATAGCCAACATCAGCATCTCATTCAAATGTAATCATCACAACTAATACAGGCCAATAACCAAGAAAGACCAAAGCAGTTCAACCGCAATAGGAATGTTGTGGGAAATGGAGTAACTGAATCTTATCATGTCTAAATGATGCAAACATCATCTGTACCACCTTTTTAGCTTACTCCTACCTAGAAAACACTCCAACCAATGCCAAAATCACAACAACCAAGACCTACACAATAAATATAGTAGACTTTACCATTACAAACCCCTCTTCTTAGGAAAACCTATGCCTGCATGTCATGTCTTTAGTGACCTAGGAAAACCTATTGAGTCTATATTTTACAAGTTTGCTACCACTAATCTAATTAGTTGGCCTATACCAAATCATTATCCATAAGTAATTCCTTATCTTGATTGGTACTATGAAAATGAATTTTATGACTATCATAGGGTGAATGGGCATAATCTACGAAGATATGTCTAAATCAATCATTTAATTGAGAATATGTTGGAGAATGGGGAGATAACATTGGATAATGGTACTTACACTTCCAATAAAAATCTTGGGATTTATCAAAACCCCTTTCCTTGATATAATAATTAGTAGTAGAAAAATTATCAGTAACAACAACAACAATAACCAGTGTAGCAGTAAAATCAATAGTATCAAAATCAAAGGCCAAATCAGCAGAATCAACAAAATCAATAGCAAAACCCACAATGATAGAACAATAAACAAAACTAAAGTCAAAATGGTAATAACTTAAAAACCTACCATGCAGTTTCATATGACTACAATAGGGTTGTAGGTCATATTATAGGGGGTAGTGTTAATACCATCTCCATTAATCCTAGACCAAGCATTAATCAACCTAGACTACTGATAAATAACAACATTTAACCAAATTACATGGATAATCCTTCTTTGACTTTGGAGTGCATACAAGTAAACCAATAAACAAGGACTTCCCCATTTAGACCTTATATCGACAACATATCCTTTCCACATGACCACATACAAGTGCACCAATAATTGAGACTTGTCATGTCTTGTCCCACACCATTCCCAACATTGGCTAGCAATAATGGTCTAGTATTTAATCTTGCTTATGCAATCACAATTTGAAAGTTAAATATTACTATCTCAGGCCCATAACCATCCACCACTTTTCTTGTCATCCAACCAACCGTTCAGCCTTAAAATAAACCATTCACTCTTGACCAAGAGAAGAAGTTTGATATTATGGAACAATTACAAAAGACACTGGCACAAATTTATATTTTAGATTTGTTATGAATGTCAATAATCACAAGAACATCTTGAATGATTTTTTGACCCAATCCACTATTGCTAGTGACATATCCCCTGATAAATTTCAAGCTTTGGTTGGACACCTAGCTCCAGCCCAACAAGTCACAATCAACCAAAGCAATATGTCTTCCCTTGGCTCACGCCATAATAACTCATTGTACATATAAGTTTATATAAACTAGAAAAAAGTGAAATGTGTCCTTATAGACAATGGATCAGGCCTCAACATAATGTCTCTAAAGCTCATCAAGCTTCTTGGGTTCACAATGGTAGATCTTCAGCCAGAAACAATAACCATCAAATCTTATGATAATAAGGAAAGAGAATCATAAGGCACCATTAGTTTTCTAGTTATCATTGGGCCTTTGAACCATGATACACTTTTCCATGTGCTTGATCTTGAGTTATCATATAATATGCTTCTAGACAAGCCTTGGTTGCATGAGATTCATGTAGTCCTATCAATGCTACACCAATGTATCATGTTTTCCCACTCAGGGATGGAAGTGAATATTCCAAGAGATTTGCACCCATATGAACACTGTAAACATCTTGAGGCCAAATTTTAAAGATATAATTATCAGTATGACATGAATCCAAGTTCTTAGTAGGATAAAGGAAAGGTTATACTTATTGATCCTTCACCAGATAATTGTATAGATCCTAATACCTTAGATTCAATTTCCCACATGCCACCTCCTGAAGCTTCTAATTATTTCAACATTTTAGATAATAGACCAGGAGATTATGTGACCCATGATAAATTTCATATTTCCCATCTTCCTCAAAATTTGAAAACCTTTGGGTGACCTAAAGTCATTCCACATATGCAATGGCAACAAAAAAACAAAGATAAGGGACCTATCACATTTATACCAACATATGGCTTAGAACCTAAACCTATTGAAGGGGATGAATCATGGTTATATAATGACAACCAAGCTGATTGTTATAAAAGTACAAAGTATCCTATTCCCAATAGGATCATGGAGCATCAAAATTATGAATTAAGAGGCCTTAGACTGAATTATCAAGGAACCATCGAGTCAATTTTGATGACTAAGTATGAAATACCTTATGAACTTGGATTTAAATCACCTAGGGGTGACCCCACATATCTTATTCAATCTCTATCACTAGTGATTAGTGATGATAATGATGATAGCAAAGCAGAGTCCAATCATAGCCTCACCTTTGATGACCTAGCTAAAACCAACTTGTTTGATAACAATGCCATTTGTACCCTTACCCTGGCCATTCATCTCAACCCATTGGCATTATATTATCCCCAATTGAGAGATTGGGACCAACAAGAATCTAGTATGTTGATTGATGAGTTCTAGAATGATGAGGCATTCTATGATTTTTTAGGCCTTAGAGACAATATTATATTGGGAGATCACAAATTAGGATTTTTTAATTACATTAGATCCTATGGCCTATTTGGGAGAGTGAGTAAACATCCTTAGCCAAAAAAACATAAGTAAAACATTGAGGCCCCAAAGTGAAAACCTCTTTGAGGTGATTTATAACCAATGAAAAAGTAAAGATAAAGGCCAGTCTAGTGGTGAAAACTTGTTTTAGGCACCATTAGATGGGGGTGTTCATTCTTTTTCAAATTTAGACTAGGAGACCACCAATGATGAACTTGCCTATGGATTCGAGTTTAGCTTTGATCAATAATAAGTATTTGATTAAATTCTTCAAGAATTTTTGATTATTTTTGTCACATGGCTAGATCTCCCATTAGGGGACTCAGATTCATCATGCCTAGGAGAAGTTGAAGAGCAAGTCCTAATGGAGGACCCTAACATAATCCAATAGTTTAATTCATTTCCTACTATCCTAGAAGATGGTTTGACCCTTCTAATTGAAGATATAATAGAGGTAAATATTGAGACTCCATTAGACTTGAAATGGATAAAATTAGGTGCATCCCTCACTAAGGAGGAAAATGAAGTCTTTATAACTCTATTGAGAGAATTTGTACACATCTTTACATGGGCCAATTTTAACATGCCATGTTTATACCCCACTTTGGTTCTACACCACCTTGTGGTTAATCCTAATACCAAACTAGTAAAACAAAAGCTACGTAAGATGCATCCTCACATTGTTGTATTGGTAAAGAAAGAGTTGGAAAAACTCTTAGAATTAGGATGTATCTGATCCATTAACTATTCAAAATGGATATCTAATATGGTACCTATTTGTGAAAAGCCTAAAGGGATCAAAATTTGTACTAATTTTTTAGACATCAACAAAGCTTATCCTAAAATGATTTTCCCTTATCTAATATCAACATGATCATTGAATCTAGAGTAGGTTATGCAATGATTTCACTCATGAATAGATTTTTAGGATACCACCAGATCAGAATAGCATCAAAAGACCAACATAAAATATCATTCACCACTTCATGGGGAATATTTTGTCATCAATTAATGCCATTTGGCCTTAAGAATGTTGGAGCTACATATCAAATGGCCATGACTATCATATTCTATGATATGATGCATGATATTGTTGAAGACTATACTGATGACATATTAGGAAAATCCAAAACTAGGGCCAACCATCTAGGACTGCTGCATAAGATATTTGAAAGATTACGAGAGTAGAAAGTCAAACTCAATCCAAAGAAATATGTGTTCAGTGTCACTTTAGGAAAATTACTTGGCTTCATCATGTCTTGTATAGGTAGTGAAGTTGATCTAGGTAAAGTCCATATTATAATTGAGATGTCACTATCAACCAATTTAAATTAACTTCATAGTTTATAGGGTAAGATCCAATCAATCTAATGTTTCATCTCTCAGTTAGCAGATAAGTGTCATTAATTTACACACCTAAAAAAGGGAGTTGCATTTCATTGGGATGATCACTGCCAAACATCTTTTCAACCACTCAAAAACTATCTTGTTAATCCACCTATTTTATTATCTCCTATGCCAGGAAAGCCATTTTTGTTATACCTATTAGCTACCAACCATGCTCTGGGGGAACTCTTGGCTTAACATGATGATAATGAAAAATAGTATGTTGTATACTACTTAAGTTTTACCTTGGTTACATATTAGTTATTATTGGCCCACAATGGTTGCAGATGCTACTGCATATGTAAAAAAATGTGACAAATGTCAATGGCATGCTAATCTGATTCATGCCCCAATAAAAACTCTAAAATTGATGTTGACACCATAGCTATTTTATACATGGATACTTGACATAATTGGGAAGATCAACCCCACTTCATTTATGGCCATAAACATATCCTTACCACCACTAAATATTTTACTAAGTGGATTGAAGCTATACCTCTCATTTATGTGACTTAAAAGCATATTTTCAAATTCATTTTTAACCATCTCATTTGTTGCTACGGTATCCCCTCTGACATTATATATGATAATAGAGGATCATTCAAGAACAAAGATGTAGACCATATATGTATGGAATATAACATCACAAAACATTTTTCTATAGCATATTACTCTCAAGGTAATGGCCAAGATGAGACATCAAACAAAACCATTATCAATATTCTCAAAATGATTGTCAATGATGCTAGTTATGATTAGCACTTGTAGATATTCCTTACCATTTAGGCATACCATACTAATCATCATACCCTCACAAGAGCCACTTCATACTCAGTTTTTTATGGTATTGAAGCCATCCTTCCCATTAAGTTTGAATTGCCTTCACTGTGCATCTCTTTCAAGCATGTCTTGGATGATCATAACTATTGACTAGATCACTTGCAAGAGCTAGACCTAATTGATGGGAAACACACAACTATACTCAATAATCTTCAAGCATATCAGAACCAACTCAAAATCCACTATAATCAATGTGTTAAGTATCAAACATTTGAAATTGGTGATCTTGTTCTTAAAAAAACCAAAAGAATACCACAGATGAGAATAATCATAAAGGGGAATTAAAACCAAACTAGATAGGGCCTTTCATCGTTACTATAGATTATAGATTATGATCATATAGGATTGCCACACTAGACAAAAATGAACTTCTTGAGTTGATGAATATTATTCATCTCAAGTGGTACTATACTTAAACAATAAGGTGTATTGTCTGTAAAGACCATTTCAGTTATGCCATTTTATCACTATTCTTCTTTGTACAAATACCATCCTTATCTATCCTCTTCACCATATCCACTTTCCAATTTCAACCTATTGGCCTAGTGTGTTCTAAAGCCTATCCCATTTGAACTTGGTTTTTTCTATTTGTTATGTATTTTTAGCATCAAGGTATCCAATTAGTTTCATCAATTAGTTGAAGTACTTTAGATAGAGATCATATTTTGGAAGAGTATGGTAGAAGTTTTAGCAGTTGCATCCTTCATTTGTTATTCCTTTCATACTATTGGTCTTGCTACTAATTATAACTACTTTTGGGTAAATTAGTACCATTGATCTATGCCATTGTGTCCTAGTTATAACCACTTATGGTCAAACTAGGGGAAATATTAAGCCTTAACATACCAACTTACCACTTTATATGTCATACTATGCCTTTTTACCAATTGTGCTTGTTTTGTTTGAATTGACTGCTACACTAGTTGAATTTTTCCACTGTAAGGGTGGAACTACAGTGACTTGAGATCCTACTCTAGGACTATGTAGGCAACACTCAATACTTGTTGAGGTTAGCTCAGTCACACTTTTGTCCATGCTCTCATCATTTTACAAGTAACCTAAGTTTGAATGCTATCACTATTTTGTGAGCAACCTTAGTTTAAATGCTCTCACCATTTTGTGAGCTTGAACCATTTAGTGTCCCATCATTCTTGATTGAGTTGAGACACTCCAAAAAAATTCTAAAAACATTTAAAAAATCATTAGAAAAGAACAAAAACATTAACCACTTCTTTGGCTTAAGTATTTTGGGAACACTTAGTAAGTTATAAACACATCACTTGTTATTTAGTTTCCCCATCTTTTTTAGCCTTTTCTCTCACACACTTGCCATTGTTCAAGACCATTCCTATTCTTCTATCACATCCATTCTATTTTTTTCTTCAATTATCAAATTCTTCCCATTCCCTAGGAGAACTACATTTGGCATGAAGTGTTTTATTGGATATTACATCCATGGAACTATATAGGTAGTGTCCACTTGCCTAGTGCATATGGAGATAGGCTCAATCACCCCTTCCTTTTCTTCTATTTCCTCCATTTTGTTTGTTTGTTAAAGTTATCAGCTATTTTCTAGGGGCACTATTTGTATGAATTTTTTTTAGTGTATGCTTATTTCTTTGTTGTTTTGTTTGTGTGTCTATTTGTTTACTTTCAATACTTTTGCCTTGATTTAGTTTATGTGTGTTCATTAGGTGATTCCTTGCCCACACTTATACTTGAATCTATACATATTCATATGTTTACATTGTCATCATGGTTTAATCATTGGTGCATTGATTTCTATTGAATATTGGATTATGGGAGTCAGTCCTTATGCATATTTTAGCCAAGTCCTCATGGTGTTATACCATGATGCCTATTGACACGTGCTACAATAAACCTCAGCTTCAAAAAGTTTATTCAATAATGGTAGCATCTCTTTGGCACCGACATCTTGATTCCATCCCAAATAGGGTAATTAACCATGAAAGAATTTCAACATTTATTAGTTCAGATGAGCATCTCCCTACTAGTAAGTTGTTCTAATTCATCATTACCCTCTGTATTATGTTATCATCATCCTCATCCACATTTATCATGTTTTCCATAATCGGGGTCTAATGATTATAACTACCTATCAGAAAATAATTGCACACCATTCCACCTACATTTCTGAATGGTTATAACCATCTTTAGGAAAATCATTGTATTGTCATCACTTCCCTTTTTTCCCCGTATAGGTCCATGTTATTTTAGTTTTTTGTCTATCCTAACTAGGGCAGCTCCATCTTCTCAATGATTATAACTGCCTTTCAGCAAATCATTGTGTTATCATACCATGTTTGCACTATCAGGGTACAATGTTTATAACCACCTTTGGGAAAATCATTGTACACCATCCCACTTACATTATCAATGAATTTGACTACTTTTTCAATATCAGTATGTTTTTACCCTATCATCTTTCCTTTCTTTGGTCCCCTCATTTTGCTTCTTTCTTTTCGAGGGATCGTTACTGACCTACTTATGCCAACCACTCAAGGGGGCATCATGTAGTTAGTTTATCATTAATGTAATTGTAGGCATATAGGACCTTTTCATTCTTTGATAATATATTACTATGCTTATAGCTTGCAATTTCTTCCCAAATAGGGGTAAATTGTAGAAACCTAAATTTGGCCACTGATAACCTCCAATCAGGGTCTTGGTCAATTTCCACCCAAAATGCAAAATTTGGTCTAAAAACACTAAAACATGATAAATGATGTGAAACTAACATATTAAAATACCAATTTTAGTGAGTGTATCCCTAAATGGGACAATGCAATTTATGGGCTAGCTAACTTTGATCAAATCATTTTGAGTCAAAATGCCAATTTTGCACCTGAGTGCTATGGATTGTTCTTTCCTATCAAATATATTATACAATATTCATGCCTTTGTTATTTATTTTTTATAACATGCTAAATGGGAATACGGTTCCAACTCATTTGACATTGACTTCCAATTCTAATCTAGTCAAATTTTAGACCAATAACAAGGCATTCTGATCAATTTGAGTAATTTGTACACAAAGTGCTTAATCATGCTTAAGAGATAATTAAACCAAATCAAGGCATGATTAATAATTCCATGGAAATTTGTTAAATACGTATTTTTGGAAATGGATATTGAATATTTTCATCATCAAGTGACCTCATTTCTTGAGAAGACATCCCTAGGCCATAAATGCCACAAATATCAAGATTCATGCCCTCCATGCCTCTTAATTTCCCCTTATTCTAATGTCATGATAAGGATAATTATAAAATTAATTGCAAAAATTGAATTAATCCTCAACCACACATATCAATCTTAGGATAAATGGTTTAGGTTGATTTTAGACATTCTTAAAAATCTATAAATAAGAGGCCTCACCACATGAATTTTAAGACTTGATAATACAAAGTTATATTGAAAAAATGATTCCAAAAGTCATTTCAATTAGTGTTACCAATCCAAATTTATTCCAAGCCAAGCCAAGTGACAAACCAAAGGTTCCAAGGAGAAATGGAGGTAGCCAAGCTTCCATTGCCAAGGACTTCATGAGCACAAGCCGAGCAAGCCACTAAAACAATAATTTTGGAGCATCCAAGGGAGGTAAAAGAAGGTTTATTTTAAATTTTATTTTTTTGTTTTATTCATGTTTATTAAATAAGCTCTCCCTAGTGTCTAGGCCTAGATATGTTATGCTAGTTAGTGTGTTTCTTTCATTTTGTTTCCATTTTGAAATAAAAACAATATTAACAATCTGCTCTTGAGTCAAATTCCTAGATTCACACTCTCCACCTTTAGCTAAGTTTTACTCAATTATTTTCTAAAGTTTATTATAATAATATTTCTTGACCTTACCTCCTATTAGACCATTTAACCCTCTTAGTCCAAACCTAGTCTGGTATAATGACTACCAAGTGTATTTCTATCATAGGATACTAGGGCATGACACAAATAACTGCAAAGATATCCAAACCATAATCCATCAACTTTATGATGAAGATGATATATTAAGAGATGGACCTCCCACAACCTTGATACCAATCCAATAACCAACAACCACTACCCAACGCCTACTTACTCCCCACTCTCACTTTAGAGTGATGAGGAACCAAACCAATATCCTACCCCAACTCTTCCCTCCATCCATATTATCCATGTGATCACATTATCAACAAAAATATATGGGTAAGGATAAAGTGTCCATCTCATAGACATACCCATCTTCTACCTCCTAACCAAGTCAAAATCAAGCACCTTCACCTTCAGCCAAACCCAAGGTATCTAGCTTGGGTGACTCTCAATCCAACCCCTCTAAACTAATCAAAAGAGTGGTTCTCAAAAAAATTCACCAAACTTTATAATAAATGAGCATATATGAGTTTATTTCTACCTCACATCATCATCATCATCAAGTGATGATAGAGGCATTGCAATCAATAGAGGTCCAACCTAAGGACCCTCAACCTCTAGAAGCCTTTGTTGGCACTTTCCAAATTTCTAACCTTATCACCTTCAAGGATTCAAAAATACCTTATATCCATATAGATGACTTAGATCCCCCTCTTTTGATTACTACCTATATCAACCAAAGCCACATTAAATGGGTCATGATTGATGGGGGAGTCAGTGTTAATATCATCTCCTCTCATGCATATGATCAACACAAACTACCAAATAATGTCATGTTCTAAACCTTGGTCATCCTTCAATCCTTCAGAAACACCATGGCCACTACTTTGTAAACTATTATCCTTCATATCTTTTTAGGACCTTGCACACTCCCTGAGCTCTTTTATGTAGTGTAAGGTAAATTTTAGTACATCTTGCTGGGATGACCTTGGATCCACTCCATGGTTTGTGTACCTTATACCCTTCATCATTTTATCAAATTTGAACACAAAATTTAGGTTATCACTATAAAAATTGCTCCAAGTACCTTTTATTCATGCAACATGACTTATCAACCCAAAAACATCCTCCTACCTCCATGTAACACACCCTCATCAGCCAAAGACAAGACCTTAACCATGAAGGATTAATCCATGTTTTCTTATACCAATGAGGAATGTAATAGCTCATCATTCTCCTCAGATAAAATACCCATCATATACCACTTGGAATCCACATTCTAACATCTTTCACTTGGGGAATATCACCTCCTCACCCTTGATGCTTTCCCTACTCCCCAAGAGTATGGGAAAATCAACCACCAACTTGGTTATGACCCCAACATCAGAGCCATTATTCCCCTCAAACATTCAAACCATCAAACCCATTTCATCTATGGAGGACTTGAAAAACCACTTGGTGCTTCTACCACATCATTTTTTCCTCGACCATTCACCTATATCTTCTCCTATTTAGACAACCTAGACTTTATGAAGACATACCTCCATAGATGTGCTTGGAAAGGATTTAGTCTTGGATGATATGAGCATGGCCCACACAAGTTGATTTCAATTAAAACTATAAAACTTCATGAGAAACATGGCTTTAGTTTCATTCTAACCAACAAGAATAAAACCAAACCACCTACTATCACCACTATCAAGGAAGACATCCCTTCTTCACCAAACTTTTCTCCATTTGAGTGTGAGCATGATGATATAATCCCACCTATTTTTTCATTAAGATGATCAGCCTTAAACCCCTAACTTATCTAAAGGAAGAGGAAACAATTAGCATCCCTTTGACCCATCTTGAGATGATAGGATATGACTCTCCTATCATTAATATCATTTAGTGTTAGTATGATGATTACATTCTCCCCTGCCTTGGTGCACCAGACTATTCCATCCAAAAATATCTTCCTCCTAAGACCTCCATTATGTTGAAATAATCCACCATGGATATCAACTTGGGCACTCCAAACAACCCTCATATTGTCAAAATTGGCCAATCATTAAATCTTGAGGAACTTTGAGACTTCCTCTCTTTCCTCCAAGACAACAACATAACCATTGCTTGGATTTATATCAACATTCCAAGAATTGACCCCATTGTTACCACCCATAACATAGTCACCAACCATGATTCCAAAACTGTTAAGTAGAAACTCTAATGAATACACCCTTGTATAGCCCTTTTTATCAAATAAGATCTTCAACATCTCGTATCTATCAATTTAATTCAACCCATTGACTATCCCTAATGGGTCACTAGCATCATGTCTATCACCAAAGGCATAAGGGTAATACACATCTATGTGGACTTTCATGACCTCAGCCTTAATTTCCCAAAAGATGACTTCCCTCTACCAAGTATTGACCAACTAGTTGGTCTTACAGCTAGCCACGAGATGTTATTTCTCATAGATGGCTTCTTGGGTTACAATCAAATCCTAATTACCCTTGAAGATCAGCATAAAATTGGCTTTATCACCCCATGGCAGACCTTATACAATAGATTCATGCCTTTTAGACTAAAGAATGCTGGTGTAACCTACTAATGTCCTATGACCTACATCTTCCATGACCTTATCCATAAAATTATCGAAGACTATGTGGATGACATTCTTGGGAAATATAAATACTGTAAGGATCATCTAGATATTCTCAACATTATCTTTAAGGACATCATCCATTACCATGTTTGCATTAACCCTAAGAGGTGGATTTTTTGGGTCTTATCAATAAATCTCCTTGGATTTATCATTTCCTTTTAGGGAATTAAATTTGATCCTACCAAAATAAAAGCAATCCTCGAGATGCTTCCTCCAATCAACCTCAAGCAACTCCATAGTTTGCAAGGAAAGTTCCAATCCATTCATCACTTTATCTCTTATCTCTTGGATTGATACCAACCCTTCCATCACCTTCTGAAGAAGGATGCATATTTTAAGTGAAGCCACAACTATCAAAAGGCCTTTGATTCACTCAAAAGGTAGCTTTTGTCTCCATCTATCCTCATCCCTCCAAAGGATGATCAACCTTTATACCTTTATATCTCTACCAAAAACTACTCCATAGGGGTAATGCTTACTAATTAGGATGAATAACATAGAGAGAAAGCCATCTACTACATCAGTCACTCACTTTCATAGTATGAAACTTGGTATACCCATACTGAGAAAATTTTCTTATCTTTATTCTTCATGGCCACCAAATGTTTCCACTACCTTCTTAACCAAAAGACCTACATTATAACTAATACTAACCCACTAAAGTATATGTACTCCAAGCCATACCAAAACCAATGTATGACCAAATACCTCATGATTTTAGCTAAGTTTGACCTTGAGTTTCTTTAATAAAAGTAAATTAAATGACAAGTGATTGTCGACCAACTGGTTGAAGCACCATTAGTAGATAACCAACCTCATCCTCTTGAGTTTCTCATCGAGTCCATAATGACCTATTCTTAGATATACTTCACCTATTAAGTGACCATGTTATTTGATAGATCAAAGTGTTAATGTCATGGGGGAACTAGAATTATCCTTATTGCCCTTCATGGAGAACCCTTCCCTTTATTCTTCAAGCTATATTTTGAATGTACCAATAACATGGCTGAGTACAAGGCCCTAGTCATAGGATTTCAAATTGTGCTAGCTTTGGGATTTAAAATAATCAATATCTTTGGTGACTCCCAACTTATGGTTAATTAAATCAATGACTCTTACTAGTGTAACAATGATGATTTTCAATAATACAAATAAATAGTTGATGAACTCTTAACATCATTTGAACACTACCATATCCAATCCACCCCAAATTCTACCAACAAGTTTCTTGACACCATGGCTTCCCTCACCTCTTAGATCCCATATAGACCCTCAGAATCTAAGATATTTGTCATTATCCATAGAATTACCTAGCCTTCTTATGGTAAACTAGACTCTCCCAGCATCTTCACTATGGAGGAGACCCATCCTAATATTTGGTATTAGTAGACCTTCAACTATCTCAACCTTGCCATCATTTCTTTTGGTCTTTATAGAAATGCTTGAAGAGCATTTATCTAGATTACCTCACGTTATACCATTATGGGGGGAATTCTTTATAAATGTTGCTTTATGATCTCCTCTTTTGTTACCTACACAGTCATGAAGCCTCTCATGCTATTAAGGAAATGCATGATGAGATCTATGGGTGACACTTTAGTGGCCTCATCATGGATAAATGCATCCTTCACCTTGGCTATTACTAAACTACCCTTAACTAAGACTGTTATGATTATATGAAAAAGTGTGTTAAGTGTCAATAACATGACAATCTACATCATGTACCTAGCCATAGTCTTTACATCTTCACTAATTTTTATCCCTTCTCACAATGGGGTCTAGACCTTATTGGTAAAATTAACCCCCATTCTTTGTAGTGACACCATTCTTTCATTACTATGATTGAATATTTTACCAAATGGGTAGAATTTATTCCCCTAGTCTTAACCAAAGTAAATAATGTTATAAAATTTATCAACCATCACATCATCTACCACTTTGGTGTTCCTCACAAAATTATCACCAACAATGGTAAATATTTTAAAAACAAACAAGTCTAGGGTCTTTGTGATGCATTCAGTATTAAATTAATTATTTCACCACCCTATCTCCCTTAAGAAAATGGATAGGCTAAATCCTCTAACAAAACTCTTAACAACATGATCACTAATATGGTCAATGCATCTAGTTGGGATTAGAATTTGCACATTCCCTTTGCCTTATGGGCATATCGTACTAGCATCCTAACCCATATGGGTGCTACACTTTTTTTATTGTGTTTGGATTTAAGGATATCTTGCCTATAAAATTCCAAATACCATCTCTTCACATATCTTTGTGAGATCTCATTTATGAAGATGATATCATTAGCACCGTTTAAACCAACTTGATGATACTCACTTAGTTGCCCTTACCCGTCTTCATGTTTATCAAGAGCACATCAAATGTGCCTATAAAGAACACCTTAGAGTGTGAGAATTAAACATCAAATACCTCTTCCTAAAGGAAAATCAACATGTCACCAACATGGAGAAAATCAAGCATGGAAAATTTTATTTCAATTGGCTTGGACCTTATATCATAACCCATAAGTATAGATCATGAGCTTATCAATTATCCTCTCTTGAAGGTGACCCAAAACCTGAGCCCCTCAATGCTTTGCATCTACATCCTTTATTTTGTTAAAGAGGATCAAAATCACCTTTTGTCTAACGTAATCTCATCTCTTGCTTTCAAACCACATTCATATCCCTATTTTAGGGGAAATTAATTAAAACTAAATCATGTTATTATCCATCACAATCATGGCCTCATCTTAAACAATGGGTACCACAAATCTATCCATGGCATGATTCTTATGGTACTTTTTACCCCTCATCATAGGATCAATTCCCATGGTCATTATCAGCTAAACCTTTTAAAACCTAATCAACCTTATTGTGATTTTAGTTTTGATTTCATAAAGGTGAGACTTTAAGCCTATATAAGCAAGTCTATGTCAAACAATAACCACACTAAGCAAAAAAGCAAAATCAAAACCAATAACAGTCATGGGTCATTCATATCATTTATACACTACTCCTTTAAAGGATAGCTATTGAAAACATATTCAAAATTGCTCAAAGTAAAGTGGATTTCTCCCTTTAAGGACAACTATCAAAGGCATTAAGCAAATCACACAAACTTAGATCACTCTTTTAAAGGATAACTGACTAAAGAATTTGTTAGAGCAAGCAATTTATTGGAAGTTTCCTACATTGATCATCTTCCATAACTCTCCAAGTAACAACACAATAAGTAAAAGATCAATTGTCAATAAAAAACAAAAACAAAAGAATTTTTGAAGCCAAAATTGGCTTTCATAAGCATAATAATTTTAAAAGATGAAATTGGCTCTCATGAGTAGACTTCTCATATTGATCAGTCTACACTTTGTATGAGATAGACTTATTTGTACTGACTCTTTAGTAACCTCCTAAAGATGCATGCTAATCTCAAAAAAAGGTTCCATTTTCATCAATCTCCCCTTTTTGCACTATAAGAAAGGGATTTTGAGCTTACTTGACATTGTGTGATTAAGACACTTTTTAACCAACTAATGAATGCTAATGTAAAGCATTCAAAGGGCTTATGTTCCTTAAGCCAATCTAAATTTAGTTTCTATTAGTCCTTGCCAAAGAAGAAGCATCTTTCCCTCTTCTTATCCTATTGTAACTAGTTGATATATTCACTAAGACATTTGTCTCTTGATTTTATTCTTTATCTCACATCTAGTGTTTTTATTTAACTTAATTTATGTGTTTTACCTTAAGCAAAATAAACATAATCATAACCATATAACATCATATCAACATGTATCATAATCAAAAGCATCATCATCATCATCAGCATATCCAATATCCATGAATAATAAGAAAACAACCATATTTACCACATGTCTAAATATAAATAAGGAATCATATACCCATGAAAATTTATCATGAACATTATTATCACATCAATAACTTAAAACAACATAAATCACATCACATGCCTAGCTAGGCAAGTCTACATTAGTACCCATATCCATAACTCAACCATGATCAATATAACATCATCAATGATCAATATAAACATCACATCATACACATCAAAGCACACCATAAATAATGACCAATAAATAAGGATCATATCTATAAATCATGAATATGTCACCAGCAACATCATAATGTATACAATAATATACATGTCTCTCTCTCAAAATGTACATCTCACTGCATCAACTTGTAGGTCAATATCAAAATGATATACAAAAAAACACAATTTATCATAAGCTATATCATGACTATGGACCTAGGGTACCACTATTTCCTAGGGCACTTCTACCTCCTAGTGCCTATCCTCTTAAGGTCCCTAATTGTCCACCTACATAAGAAACCTAATGACTTGGTATCACCATGCTAGAACCACCTACCAAATAGCTCTGTATTTTCCCCACCAGGGTTATTTCAGACAATGTCTCAAGACTATGGCCTCATAGTAGCATATCTACTCCACTGTGGCTAAATACCAAACCATAGGGATAATACTCAATGGTCATGAAGGTGTTATGGATCCTCCTCCCATTTGTCTAAATGAGTCTCTTTCCTAGGTAACCAAGGCTAGTAAAGCTCTATCTTGGTCCCCCTCACCTATAAGTGTAACCACCTAACCCTATAATGCTACTAATTGACCCTATAATACTACAACTTGTGCCTATGAATGGATAGTCCTACTCTTACCTATGAATCTAGGGAAACCTCCTAAACTTGTTCCCATTACCCTCTCCCATCTAGGTCAACATCCATTAATTTCCTTCCACCATCATCCCTAACAAATTTTGCCATCATGTGAAGAGCCTGATACCATGTAGGGTAACCATCTAGAAAACTTGCATAATCTATCATTGGCCATGATGACAACTCCTCATGATCTAGAAAGGTCCATACTAGATGTGGCTCAAGGATTAGGATCTCTTCATCCTCTCTCCTATATTTTTGAAATGAGCCTAAGATACCCTATACCAAGCTAAACTATCTCCATACCCTATCAAATAGGATGAGATATACCTCTCCATCTCACTTATCAAGGATCCACATGTAACTCTGTAAGGATAAGGTATGTCTTTTATATCCAAACCACTTTTTAATCTTGACATAGGGCCTCTAGCTAATATTTCTAACAACCAAGGCATCTAATACTACTCTAAACCAATCAATATCATTCACCCCTCCTCCTACACTTGTAATAGTAAAGTAAGCTCTCCACCTCATAAAACTAACCCAAAAATATATATGAGCATACCTCACCCATGACAACTTCATCATCCTTAGCATTTAGATGTGCTCATAGGCCCAATAGCGTAGAATAAACCCCATGCTAATGCCATAACTCATGTGAGCTTTAAAGCCCCACAACTCCCTATATATCTACATAAGTAGTACAAACACCCAACCAAACACTGTGTGACCTAGTAGCATCTATACCAATACCCCTAGTAGTATGTATGAGAAAAACTCACTACTCAAGTTAGGAATGACAAAACATGAGAATGCCATCATCATCATAGTCCTCAACCTCCTATCATCTCTTACCCTTTGATATAACATAGTGTAGCTGAAGCCTCTAATGTGCCACCTCACTTAGTCATGATCATCTACATATATTATCTCTAAGAAATAATATCTCTACTCTTGATCTATGTGATAAACTAGGTCACCCTGTATGGTTAACTAAGTGATCCTATGAATATCCTCTGATAATATCATCATCTCACTAGTGGGTAGTAAGAAGGTGTTAGTGACTAGATCATGTCTCTTGATGAAGGCTATGATCATCACTATATCACATGACACATGCTAATAATGCCTCATTGGTTTAAGGTCCACCTCCTCCATGTGAACCTAGTTTGTAATAATCATACCTTGATGGATCTCTATAAAGATACATGACACCCAAACACACATTTGAATTTGATCCTATGCCTACAAATGTTTACACTCAAGCAACTTAGTTCCCTATACTATTTTTATTACAAAATTAACCTCCTACAACATATACCTATAGCTTGCCTCTTAATCCAAACACTTACATGATCTTATTTTCAAGGTTAAATCTTATCAATCCTTACCTATACACTACTCAAAAACCACTACATATCCATCCTTAGTATTGGCAAGCTAACCCACCATTCAAAAATATCAAAATGAATAAAATTCAAACTTGACCTTTTTACCTTTTACCTTAACCACCAATGGTCATGATGACCACTGATGGTCAGGTGACCTTTTTGTCCATAGTCATCAACCATCGATGGTTAGGATGACCATCGATGATCACTATGTGTGACCACAGATGAAAAACTCCCTAAACTTTACCTACCTAGAACTCAACCAAATATCAAAATTTTGATAATTTATCCATCTACCCATCCTCTAACCCACCCTAACCTAACCTAGCCCTTCCTATTTTAAAATTCACCTAAAAATTTTACCAAAAACATGTAACCCCTAATGCATAGGTCAAACCTACTCTACCCTACCTAAACAATAATTCACCTATCAAATAACTAATTAAAATTCACTAACAATGACCAAACCATGTTGATATATCAATTAAAGATACCACCTACCTCATTCCTTGACCATCGTCAAGGAGGAATCTGAGGACCTATTACCCTCCTTCATCCACATTTGTGCCCACCCTACATCCTCTCTAATCCACTCAATAAATATAACTCAACAACTCAAAAACTCCACCACTCACCTTCTCACCAATCACTATCAGCACCATTGCTCAATATGACAAACAAATAGAGCTCAATGGTTTAAATGTTCAAAAAAGTGTAAAATGACTCACTTGTTTATTTTGACCTCCAAATTTTTAGGGTTTGAACCTTAATAGTCGATGGTTAGGGTAACCATCTATAATTAACCCTAGGCCCCCTGACCATTAATGGTAAGGATGTTGGGAAATGTTTTCCCTTTCCACCAACAAGCATTCTTCCACAAGTTTTTAGCACATCTCACCCCACACCCACCCATGGAGACTACCTTCTCCACCTACTTGACCACGTCCTCATCTCACCTTTGGTCCATTTTGGCATAAACTAATACACATTTTGTGATGACTTTTATCTATTCCTTTTAACCGTAATGATAAGAATGACCATGTTGACCAAATTTTGAACTTATGCTACCTTACGCACACCCAACTAATTGGTCTCTTCTCGAGATCAATTCTTACCTTAGATACTTGTGACTTCACCTAATGTATTTATGTTTTTATTGAGATCACTTCTTACCTTAGATAGCCACAAAAACACATACCTTACATATGTGACTTATGTTTATAAGTGTTCCTAATCACCATGCCTAAATGTAGTTATGAATTCCACTTATCACTTGCCTTTATAGTACTAACCTTAAATTTTACCAACTATGGTAGCCTAGTCAATGCATAGTCTTTACTATCTCAATTTTGTCACACTTTATGTGCATGCTTGTACTTCATTACCCAAGCTATCACCCATATTCATGGAATCAACCTTCATCATCACCTTCAGCACTCATCAAACCCATACTCGATTCTATTTTACCTCATCAACTCCCAATTTGAGGGGGAACACCTCCTCCCATGCTCGAGACAATCAAACATTTGATCCATAATCCATTTTTGTTTTACATCTCATTGATACAAACTACATAACAAAAAGGGGTAAAATGTAGACATAAAAAATCCTCACATGATAGTTTGGAATGTCACAATTCCCTTGGACCACCTCAGGACTCCCTTGGGCCCAACCTAGACCATTAGACCAACAAGCCTACTTAATTCTAGTCAATTTAACCTAATGACTTAACCCATATTTTTTACTCAACTTGACCTAGACCCTCAACTACCTATGGTCATGTTAACTGTCAAAGGTGACCCTGACCACTGATGGTCAGGTTCCACCATCTAAACAAAATTAACTGACCCTTCAACTCTACCTTACTTTTTTATAATTAGAATGTTTAATGCATGTATGAGGCCATGCATGTCAAAGTTAAAATTAGACAAGTTAGATCCCTTGTTAACATCTTATTACACCTCTCTTTTGTTTCCTATAAGAAGAGAGGAGTAGGAAGGGAAGAAGATCCAAAAAATCCATGACTTAAAGAGATTTGGCATCCAAAGTTTTTTTGTAGGTCATTTCTTCCAAAAATATAGAGATCTGGCCATCATGTTAGAGAGCCAACTTTCCACTACCCCTTTTCCAAATATCCAAGTACTTTTACTCTATTGAAATCACACCAGACTCCACCAATGATTCATCCACCTCAACCATTCACTAGATCAACCTTCTACAAGCTAAGTATTTGTTTTCCACTATTTAATTACTTTATTTGTATTTCATAATTAGCCTAACATAAACTAACCTCTCAAAATTACCTTCTAAAAACCCATCAATCTAACTTTTATCAACCTAAGACCCAACAAATAGTAACTATCAATGGTCATCCTAACCACCAACGGTCTACCCAACTGTTGACGATCACCTCAGTCACTGACAGTTACACCAACCACTAATGGACACTATGGTAAAAAATAATAGCAAGTTATTTTCATCCACCTACCCTCAACCAAGTCTAACTTTCTTTTCATTTGCCTATTCACAAACCCCCAACCTATTTTCTAAAGCACATCTAACTTATTTAGTATTAGTATTGACCTATTTATTGCTATAATTAGTCATACTTATTTATTTATCAAGAATTTATTGTATTACATTTTAATAACTTTTAACTATTGATGTAATTACTTTATCTTATATTTTATAAACTTAATTATTTAAAATGTGTGGATTGATATCTCCTAAGGAAGCTCTTGCTTTTGGGATCTAGCTAGTGCTAGGACCACCCAACAATCTATCTAACCACCCATTTTCTTTAGTGTTGTTTTATTTGTAGGTCATTCTTCCCAAGCCAAAGAGGAGCTCTTCACAATCATCTAATTCAACACACGCACAACCAAATAGGTTCTTCAACCATACCCATATCTAGTTTCTTCTTCTTTTCTTGAAATTTAAGTAAAAATTCATTAAAATAATCTTGTTGGTCAATTTTTTATTATGGGTTTCTAATTAATTTATACTTGGTTGAAGGCCTTCTGTCTTGAACTACTTCCATTCTTTGACTATCTTTTGCTTATACTAATTTTATTTAAACTAACGATTTCAGTAACCCTATAAAACATGCTTATTCACCTTATCTAATAAAAAAGGATAAATGAGTAAACAAAATTTTCATCTTCTTTTTCATAATTTATAAATCAACTATAGAAAATCAAAAAATTAAAATATAATCATAGTTTCCAGAATTTCAAAAAAATTATATTTATAAATGTTTACACACACACACACACACACAACTTATTATTAAAAAAATAACAAGGATAACAATAAATAATAAATAAAATATTAGTTATCATTAATTCTATACACTTTAATGTATAAATATTAATATAAACCAAAATACAATATAAATTATATATAGATATAATTTTTTTTTTTAAAGATTAAGAAAAAACACAAAAAAAAGAGAAAGGGGGCAGCAGTTGGGCCAACCCCCAACCCTTCCATTAATGGAAAGGGGGTTTGGCTAACTAGCTACCCACTCCCCTTGGTGTATATCCATGGCTGTCATCCCTCTACCAATTCCAAGGTCAAAGGCTATGTAATATCCTTAAATGGGATATTTTGTGATTTCATATAAAAACATACATCTAAACACAACACACTTATAAAATATAGATTATTTTAAAACGTTGAATTAAATGGCACACTGACATAAAATTGATCATAATATGATAACAACTCTAAATCACAATCACAATATCTAAGTGAGATTGTCCTATTAAATCAAAGGGGTTTCATCCTTTGATCTAAGAAAGCAATTTGTTTTCATCTATTGATCTCAATCTTCATTGGTTTTTCATCCAAAGAAGGGGAAAAAGAATGAACACCAATTCAAACTTTATAATCATCTCCTTGTGTGAACTTGCATGCACAACCTACACATCAAATTCTTTTCTTGTTGATATGTTTATTTGTATATGGATTAATTGTGTGTCCCAAGAACAACTACCTATTATCCTAGAGACTGGGTAGAATATAGATACACTATTTAGGAAGCCAAATCTTGCACATGGTGACAAGGTTGTCATTGTAGATCAATAGTGATCCCACTTGAAGGGGGTGTATTTCAATGCTTTCCCATGAAATTTCCTCTCTCTATCTCATGTATTTTCTATTTAATGAGAGTTAACTCCCATTGTAAATCATTCTTAGATTATATTTTGTAACCCCCTTTATAAGGTTTGAACTAATGTTCATTCTTTCTTCCCCTTATTTGAATGAAAACCCAATGAATATTGAGATCCATGGACAAAAACCCATTAATTTATTATATCAAAGGATCAAACCCTTTGATTTAGTAGGAAAATCTCATACAAAGATTGTGATTGTGCTTCAGAGTTGTGATCAATTTATGTGAGTTATTGCAACTCAATATTTTCATATATAATCAATATTTACAGTTGTTTTATGAAATGTTTATTTTTGTATTGATTTTTTATGTGTTTTTACTAAATATCCCATTTGGGAATATTACAAGTCAAGGGTTGGCCTAGGGCCAACCGACCATACAAAAGTCTATTTTATTTAAAAATAAAATCTCTATTAATATTGATTTATATAAATGTGTTCTTAAATAAAAGATTTTGGGTTATATATCTTATTGTGGAAAAAAAATGTATATATTATAGGCATATATTATACTTCATAATATATACATAGAATAAGTTACATACACACACACACACACTCACTCACTCACTCACTCAGAGTATGTGTAAACCAGTTTATATATATATATATATATATATATATATATATATATATATATATATATATATATATGAGATCATCACGATGGAAAAAAAATCCATCTTAAACTTCCTTGCCTTCAACATGTGCAACTTACAAATTTAAAAAAAAAATGAGAGTTAGAATTGTAAAAGTCTATTATTTGAGCTTAAAAAAATTAGGGATTTATAAATAATACCTATATCATAGAGGTTATATGAGTTCAATCCAATGGCTCTCAATTATTTTTCCACTTGAAAGTGGGGTCACTTGCAAGTGGTAAAAAGTCATTTGACTTTGAAATTTAGATTTTAAGTTATTTTTTAATCTTGATGTATTTACACGGAATTAATTGATTAGCTTTAACTTAACCTTTATATTTAAGTGTAAGTTAATTATTTTCCTTTTGGAGTTAGAAAAGTCAATAATTAAATGTTTAAATTAAAGATGAAATGTATATCTATTTGTTTATTTTCACATGTTAGCCCTCTTACACCAATAATTAAGTAATTTTTTAATTTACCTTTAAAGGGTGTTATTTAATTCTTAGTAGTAAATTATAATCCGTAAATGAATTTTCGTAATTTTATTACTTGTGAATTACTTAAGTGAAACAAAAAATCTTTTTGAATTTTATTTTAAATTTGAATTAATTACTAATTGACTACTTTAACAATTTTATTTTTGAATTTGTTTACTTAATTTGGATAGTTAAACCTTTTATAATTTGGAATAATTGTCCTTCCCCTTAGGGTTTAATATGGTGTATTTTAATTATATAGTTGGGAATGTCAATTATTCAAAGACTATTTAAATAATTTATTGAAACAAACTTAAACTAACCAATTTATTAATTACTTTTTTGCCAAAATGATGTAAGTAATAATAATTAAGAATTATCTTGATTGAGATTAATAAGATAAAAATACATCAATTGAAAGTATTTGAAAAGAACACTTATTAATTGTCAACCGAGAGTTTTAAAAATTATCAAGTTTTTTATATGAAATTAATTTATCTGGTTGTTTAGTGAAACCTTAGTAGTAAATCAAGATCAATTAAACTTAGTGGTGCATGGACTTAGCCTATTTATATAAATAATTTAGTTTTAGTAGTCTTAAAAAAATTGTTAGCACTTTTATGAGTTTTATTTAGGTGAAATTTTGGGCATTACATAAGTATTAATCCTCAAACAAAAGTAGTAGTCAAAATAAATAATCAAATTGATTCCCACCCACCATTAATGGTACCACAAATGAATCAGTTATTATATCCATTTAAACACTTCCTTTACAATAATAGTTCCCCCCATCATGGTATAACCCTAATAAATTTTGTTGGTTCTATGTTGACATTGGTCATTCTCATGAAACATGTCACAGCCTTATGAAATTTGTAGTTTCCTTCATGTTAAGTGACACATGTGACCATGATTCTATGATTAAATTATGTCTTCATTATTATCTTAAATCTTCTCAAAATAAATAGGTAACTAAACCTATACATTAAAAATCTCAAAAATCCTCTTGTACTTCTAACACACACCATTAAAATGATAGTATTTATGCAATTAATGTCGATTATGACCAATATTAAACCAACTCCAAATATTTGAACATAACAAAAAGTTAACTAAAGATGTAAAATTTCTCACAAGGACCCTATCACCAAACTTAAAAAATACTCTACTAATGAATAATTACCTTAAAATATTACAACTACTATACACACATCTTCTGAACCAAATGATGAAACACCCCCATAACCATAACTCCAACCTAACTCTCTTATACCTATGAAAAATGTCATACCTCATAAGCCTCAGGGTAGTACTTCATATTCTAAATCACATTGGAATTTTTTGGAAGAACTTAATTCAATGCCTTGAAAAATTTCCCTTAAGGAATTAGTTCAAACTTATCCTTATCACTCTAAATTAATTATGAAACAATTAAAAAACATAAAAAAACCAATATCATTATTCAAAAATGCCTTCTATTGATCCTTTACTTATATAAGTCCACACAATTGAAACAATCTCCACATCCTTAAAACCATCTATAGAATTTCTTGAAGAGGGTATGATTAATGATGAGATTATTTTTCAAGTAAGTGATCCACATATATTCATTGAAATTATGATCAATAATAACCTTATTTTAAAAAAATTATTAGATGAAGTATCCATAATTAATGTCACCTCTCTTTGCTTATTTCAAAAAACTGGACACACCAAATAAAATCTTAAACAAACACATCTCATGTGTTGAGGATTTGATAAAACCAATCAAAGACCACTTATTTGTATTTGGTTCCCAATTACCATTGGACCCAAGAAAATTCAAACTAACCTCATGGTTCTTGACCTCCCTTTATCTTATAGCACAATCCTTGGATACCCATGGACACATCGTATGCATGTCATTGATTCTTCAAGTATTCAATATATCAAATTCATGTATAACGGTAAAAACTACAAATATGAAGTTCATCCCAATCCATAGAGAATTCAACTACCAAATTCTAAACCTCAATATCATATTATGACTATTTAACATATCAATACTCCACCTCTCTCTAAATTTGTTAACATGCATTATAACCTACATGTCACTCTTTCCAATTTATATGATGATGAACCAAATGAATTACAAAATACTTGTAATACTAATCAATTACCTCCTTATATATCATAATGTCTCCCACCTTATCTAATCTTGTGTGACCATACCATTCCCTTACTTTATGATACTATTGATACCCCCCATCCATGCAATGCATATGAAACCTCTTACATGGAAGATGATTTTAGTTGTAATTTATATAGAGTGGCAAAACTATTTCATGATCCTTTATCTATGTCTCCTCACAAATTTAGTAACATATCTATTTCCACCACTGATTTCCCTATGAAAACTGATGCATGTACTATTTATCATACTTATGATGATAATTATATCATGGCCTAAGCCCAATCATGAGATTTTTATGTAAAATATTATCAAAGACATTAGGAAAAATACATGCCTTCATCTATGATGTCAATGTCATTCATATCTCATATGATATTAAATTAGAACCTAAATATTATGTACCTCCTACTAATCCACCATTACTACACACTCCATGGGTAATTCAAAAATTCTTGACTATGGCATCTTCTAAACTTTCTATACGACCCACTTTACCAACCATAAATATTATTTCCCATTCTTACGATGGTATTCATTAATCTAAGTTTTCACCATCTAAATCTATATAACCAAAATTCATTGAGACAACTCTTCCTAAATTATCACTTGAAATCCCATCCATTGAACAAACTAACATAATTAATGTAGACCTTATTTATTTACGTCAACCTAATCTCACCGACACAAAATCTTTATCCACTATTCCAATTGAAATTACCTTATATGCTAAAACAACTAAAATGAGATAAATACATTCTAAATATGATAGCAAAAGTAATCATATCAATGATCTTGAAGTACATGTCAAATATTATGGACATTTACTAATGATTCCTAATGATAAATTTATCTTAGATCTCCTCTATGTTAGAAATCCTCAACTTTCATGCCAACACCATAAGCTTGGCAACTTTTAACAAAAGGTTCCTTATTTAAATAATTTCATTACTAGTGTGGACCCTTACAAAAATTATATATCTTCCCTCCCTCTCACTTAGATCATTTCCAAGATGAAAATGACATGCTTATTGAAGAAACAACAAAAAATGAATAAATTACACTTAAATGTCCTCAACCAATTACCATATCTAAATAACTCACTCCCAAAGAGAATGATAATTATTGTAGACACCAAAATTGTGTCTACTCCTTTGGCGACTCCCCCTTGGTCCCCTTGGTCTGCCTCTAAACATTTCTAACCCATACACTTATTAATTTAAAATAAATTACCTATTTTAAATTAATAACACCTCCCTTGACACCTCACCATGGACACATCACCCTTGACACCTCACCCATGACACCTCACCTCAGATTCCTTGCCCTTGGATACCTCAATTATCACCCCATGACTAATCTAAGACCTATTTCAACTCCTCCCACTAATTCTTGCACCCATTAAACCCACCTTCAGACCATTTATCAATGACAATTGACCCTGGCAGATGGAAGAATGGGGCAAAAGGCTAATTTTAGCCTTTTTACCCATTCTCTAGCCATCGATGTCGGTCAACAATCGACTAATCCCAGTGGTATCACTGACATCAATTGCTTAAAGCAGACTCAAAGGTGAATTCTCAGACCTGAATGTGAATTCTCTTGCTTTGAATCTGATTTCTCTTGCTCCTCGACTCTGGGCACATCAAAGGTAGGCTTTAGGACGAGACACCAACATTCTGTCATCACTCTCCAGGCTACATGCACTCTGCAAAATTCACCCCACAGTAGATTGAAGGTTGTACGAGATTTCCTACATCAGCTGCATCAGGTACAAGCATCATACACCTCTGGTTCTTCAGCAAGCAAGAGCTAAGTATTCTTCTTCTATTTCATTTCAGTACTTTAAAAGGCATTGGTAATCAGTCAATTTGCTACTTCTAAGTGCTGTAGACCAAACCCGACCTGACTTTCTTCTTGGAGAGGCTGAGAGGCCTTCCACATATCCTTGCTCCTTTTGACAACCTATCCTCTACCCCTTGTCCCTCTTAAGACTCTATTGACTCCCTTGCAATCTTACACAGACCCGGACTCCGTCTAGACCCCTCTGTCGACCATAAACTTGTCCAAAATTTGTCCAAGGCCATTTCCCTGACCGACATCGACCATTTCCCCTACCGACGTCGGCAGCATAATCGATGTCGACAACTTGACCAACCGACGCCGGTAGAACCACTGACGTTGGTGACTATGATAGACCAATAACAGAATATAGGTACACCTTATCTCTATTTCTTTTATTCAGTCTTTTCACCATTTCTCTTTCTAGCAACACTCTTTTATCAACTAGTGGATTGTCATCCCTCAAGGAAGTCTTTACACTTTTGGGACCAAGATTTACTTGGCAATCCACCATACATCTATCTAACATCTTCTTTGTTTTAGTTCTCTTCTTATCTAACAGGTGTCATCCTCCACAGGCAAAGAGGAGCTCCTTCAATCGTCTAGATAATGGTGTGCAACTTTATCTAAGTACGTACAAACCCCTGACCATTTAATCTTAGTTTCTTATTTCTTTTGAATGTGAAAAGTAAAAATAGTTAGAAACATTTTGGCATGCCCGGTGGGACCCTTGTAATTTTCCTTGGGTTCATCATTCTTTTTCTTTCTAAAAGCAAACATTCATATAGGTGCATTAGGTCTCTTCTTACATCCTTTTCTTTTATCTCTTTATTTTGAAACAAAACCATAAGCAGAAGTTAAAAAGAATCTCTTTCTTTTTCTTCTTGTCACCTTTCCTTCTTGCATCTTAAAGTAGTGAAGTTCATACTCTTAACCCTTTCTCAACTTGTTTGCATTCGAACAAAACATTTCAGTTTGGGCTAAAATCTATTGCATTTCATTTTTGCCTGAATGCATACTTAGCTCTCACATCTAGTAATTAAAAATGCATTATGAAAAAATCGTAGTGCACTTATGTTACACGACCAAACCACTTTCACAACTAAACATCTAAACACACCTGAGACAAGGCCCAATTAGGATTTCATCACCTAGCGGATACCTTACCCTTCCTGGCAATCCCACTTGGACTTCACTACCAAGGGGAGAACCCACTCTGTTCTCTGGCAGAGTATAAACTCTAGGGGAAGTATATATTGGCTAAGCAACCTAGCTTATCTCTAGGATCATGAAGTGAGGGGAGCAAACTCCTAGCACCAGGCCATGTACGGAACCTAATATAGATTTTGAGCACCAAAACTCAGCCCAAAACCAACCTTAGATTGCCTCTTTTAGGATCCATTCTAAAAGCCCAACTTCCCAAACACACTCTTCTAAGGCATAAGCCAACAAGACTCTAAAACTTATTCTTCAAAATTTAACGTTTAGAGGCTGCTTGTCTTCATCTATTTTTCTATCTTTATCTAGTTTTTTGAGCTGGTGAGGTCGCATTCTGAGCTCCAAGAATAACTCAAAACTTTCTTCTTTCTTCTAAAAACTTTCAATTTTCTGAAGTTTTTGGAAATACAGAGTAACCGACATCATTTTTCCACTGACATCGGCAACTTATCTTCACCGACATTTATTATCTAACCAACATCGTCAACTTTCTTCACCGACATCAATTTTTACACCGACGTCAGTCACTGTCAAAAAATTTCTTCTCAAAATAGCAAGCTAAAAACCTGACCTTTTTGCTGTTAAAAGCACCAATTCTGGTTTTCTGAGGCTAAAACATACAATTTTAGAACTAAAATCTTTCTTGCCTTAGATGGGTTTGACACGTAGTCGAACCAAAACTCTTGTTGACCACACAAGGCAACAACCACTCCTGCCTTCACCTTCTATATCAAGTCCTTTAATGGAGTATCATTCAGACGTTGAGCGTACTCCAACCCCAACTCAACCCCATATTGTTCTCGAAGGGGACCAAGACTTTGAAAGATTCCTTGACCTCAATGTCAAGGCTCTTTAGCACTATCTCGCAAGAAGTCAAATGTGAGACTCTTTAGGCAACCCAATTTATGGGATGCCAACTTCCTTAGTTGACATAGCAATCATATCAACAGCCTCCGTAACCCAACCCATGGTCACCCAGGCCATTGCCTCAACCCACAACCCAACCATGACCAATCTTCAAAGTGTCACCTCTCCTTATGTTTCTAGACCTACCTCCTTTGGGGTTCCTATACCCCTTCAACCACAAACCGTTCAACAAAGTTCTACACCATTCCAAAACTTAATTGTCTCCATCCCACCTACTCTTGCACCCATAAATACAAGAGTAACCACCTATCCTTCAATAAGTGTTGCCACCACTCAACCACCTTTGGTGACATCAAGCCAAGTTCTACCTTCTAGCTTCATAACACAACCACCCTTGACTTCAACATCAGTCCCTATGACTAGTTACCAATATGTTACGCCTATACAAGCACAACCAACTAGGTCATACGCCCCTCCCAACTCCTTCCAAGCACCTTACAACTTAGGGGGTGTCCCACCTATCAATCCACCAGTCGATCTAATCAAGATGCTGATGGATAAGGTGTCTAATCTTGAGACATCCATTTTGGGTTCAAGAAATGTTCTCTCATATGAACAAATCTATAATGAACCTATTCATCCTTCTGTCCCAATCCGACCATATCCTAGTCAGTGGGAACTTCCCAATTTTACTCGCTTTTAGAGTAAGGACCCACAACAACATCTACAAGTGTTTAGACATGCTTATTACCTTATAGCACATGATGATGCATTATTACTACACACATTTCCCATGTCACTTTCTGGTGCTACCCTCGATTGGTATAGTTCTATTACCAGTCACTCTCTATTTACCTTCACTCAACTAGCTCAACTATTTCTTGACCACTTTTCTATCAACATCACTAAGAAGGTCTCCATCACTGACCTATATTCTATCAGACAATTTGACGATGAATCCATAGCCAATTTCATTGCTTGATGGAGAAGTTTAATCAACCAAATCTCCTTTTCTTTACCTCAACCTAAGCTCATTTAGCTCTTTTCACAAGCATGTGCCAAACACATTTCATCTACCTTGCGGGTCCAAACATTCTGCACATTTGACGAAGCTTTCACCATGGCTAGGAAGCTTGAACTCCATGCTATCGAAGAAGATAGAGTCACATTGCGTAGTAAAAATACTAATGCAAAATCAAATGACCCTTCCTCCAAATCTTCTTCCTCCAATTCTAAGTCTAAGGGATCAACGAATGTTGTGGTACTTAGACCATCATCTTCAACAACAAACAACCAATCTCAACCTTCCACATCTCAAAGAATTACATGATAGTTCCAACAACGATATGTACAGCATCAATATACTCCAATTGGAGAATCATACGCGTCTATGTTGGATAAACTAGTTAAACAAGGAGTCCTCAATCTCCCCCAAATTCAACCACCACCTCAATTCAACCCCTCAAAAGCCATCCCTACATGGTATAGGGAAAATGACTTCTGTAATTATCACTGTGTCAAAGGCCATGACATAAACAACTGCAAAACCTTCAAAAACATTATCCAAGACATGATAGATAAAGGTGATCTTGTTTTGGATAACCCAAACATGCCACCTAACCAAAACATAGACACCTTTAGACAACCTCTCCCTAACCATCCCCTTAGTCAAAATAACATTCAGACCATGGTAGAAGACCCGCAAGAGCGTAATATACGCACAGTCAATACAATCTTTCCTATCATTCCTAACCAACCTTTCCCATAGTCTGAAGAGGTTAGTCAACCTATTTGTCCACCACAGGAAGAAGAGCCTTCTTCTCGTATTTGTCCACCACAAGAAGAAGAGCCTTCTTCTCTTATTTGTCCACCACAGGTAGAAGATCCTTCTTCTCCTATTTCTCCCCCATAGGTGGAAGAACCTTCTTCTCCTATTAGTTCTCCATCTACCCCTCTTATATTGGAGGATGCTTTAACCATACCAGCACCGCTAGCCCCACCTTCATCCTTCCTACTACCAATGGAGGACCCTACCTTTCCTACTCCTCAACCACAAGTAGAAGGCACAATCATCCCTACCCTCTATCCTCTTGAGGAGTCACATTCTCCAATTCCTTCTCCACCAAGAGAAGAACTTGTCTCTTCACCTAATTCGACTGAAGATGATCCAGTGATGACTCTTTCTCGCCTTTGGCCCGAGATCACTACATCTAACACATTTTCGGTTTCACAACCACCCACATCTTCTAAAAAACCGAAGCCTTATCCAACATCTTCCAAACCATTCTCTCAATTGGTTGAGAACTTAGGATTTCTCCATTCAAAGAAGTTAGAGCATGAGGCATTATGGGAGTGACTCAAAGCTCCTTATCTTACACATCCCATATCATCTCGTACTATCGACCCTTCTATGACAAAATCTCCAAAAGTCACCAAAAAAGATCAAACTTCTACTTCCAAATCCTTAGAAGCCTAACCATCCACATCTGAACCTAAACCCTCACAAACATCCACCATACCAACACTAATTAAATCCCTCGGTGTTCGCCCCATATCTAACCTCACTCACCCACAAGTGAACGTAGACTTGAACCTTGCCTCACAAAATAGTAGTCCTCACACTAAACCAAAGAAGGCTACTAAACCACATCGGAGAACTCCTCCTCCACCATCATCATTGCCCTCCATTTTGGGCCCACATCCCTCTACCTTAATAGGAGTGCTCCCTACTCCAATACCTAACAAAAACAAGTTGCCTCCATTACTCCCTTTACCCACCACAAACCTACCTCCTCTGAAAAATTTGGCACCCCTCGCAAAGAAAGTGTCATCTACACGAGTGGCCACACCACCAACCCAAAAGGTGGTACAGAAGTCTCCCTCAACAACTCCCAAATAAAAGTCATCAACACCTAGTACATTAACAAGCACGAACCCCTTAGTGGGTTCATATGCTTTGATACTACGCCAAATTTTGCAAACTTCTAACATCACTCTTCCACCTATCAAACCATTTCAACCTCTTAGACCAAAGCCGTCTTGGTTTGATGACACTAAAATTTGTCAATATCATCGCACAACTGGGCATGACACTGAAAATTGTTGTGCCCTTAAGGTTGTCATCAACCAATTCATGGAAAAAGACACCCTTCTTGTTGAGGAGACTATCAACACATCTTCAACACCATCCCATGTCTCTCTAATCTCTCCACCTTCATTGGGATCCCATCATCAGACTATGGCCCTTTACCTCCTTCACCCCCTTTATTCGAGATTAACACCATCAATGTGGCCACTAGGTCACAAACTTTAAAGGATAAAGCAAAAGAGAAAGTTGTTATTCCTTGGACCTACCCATTTGTTAAGCCTACTCAACCACCCAAACCCAAGATTTCTATCTTGGGTACATCCCAATCTACTTCTTCAGAGGCAATCCATGATTATATGGTGAGACAACTTCACCAAACCCCCGTGAAGATGTCATTATATGACCTCATTCAAAGATCTCCACAACATCGTCAAGATTTAATCAAGGCTTTACAGGTAGTGGAGGTCCAACATGAGGACCCCCAACCACTAGCTACCTTAGTCCAATCATTACCCACCGTCGCCTCTATTACCTTTAGTGATTTTGAAATTCCTACCTCCAACTTGGAAGATCAAGATGCTGCCCTTTTCATCACAGCCTACATTGATCAAACTCACATTAAGCGAGTTATGATTGATGGGGGCACCAGCATAAATATCATTTCCACCCATGCCTATGACTAATTAGCCCTCCCAAAGAATTGCGTATCAAAAACTGACGCAATTCTTCAATCTTTTAATGACACCACTACCACTACCATTGGCACCGTCATCTTACATATTCGTGTTGGGCCATGAACAATTCCAGAGCTCTTCTACATCATCAAGGGAGAGTTCCAATACAACATGTTATTAGGATGACCTTGGATCCGAGCCATGGCCTGTGTCCCTTCTACATTACATTGTTGTGTCAAATTTGAACACGATGGTCAGGTCCATGTCATTCCTACAGACCCTTCCCCTTTCAAAACATGCAACACAACTTATCGACCCAATGATGTTCTCATTCCTTTCAAGACATCAACCCAAACACCACCTCCACCTGTAGAAGCTTCAACAATTACGCAAATGGTGGATACACCCATACCACCTCCTCAAGTGACAACAAAAGACCCTATGGAAGATATCTTCTAATGTCTTTCACTTGGGGAGTATCGTCTACTCACCTTGGACATGTTCCAGACTCCTCAAGAGTATGGATGACTTCATCACAATCCTAGCTATGACCATTGTATCGAAATGGTTGTCCCTTATGGTCCTCCTAATCTTTAAACAAATCTCATCTATGGAGGGCTAGATTGAGCTCCCACTGATGGGAATCCTCTTTCATCACCCCAACTATTTATGTCTGACTTCTCTTTTCTTGGCAACCCAAACTTTGATCACACCTATCTTTATAGGTGTGCATGGAAGGGCTTTGGCTTTGGACGCTACGAACATGGCTCCCACAAGCCCGTCAAACCACCAAATGACGAGGCCATAAAGAATGCTAAAAAGTGACATGGCCTAGGTTTTGAAGAACCTACTAAAACTTTTGGAAACCCTTTCCCCAAACCTATCATAGACCAATCACCTCCAAACTCACCTATTCCCCCATCTTCACCTACGGAGTCGGTGGTTTCCATCCCTCCTAGTTTTTTTTCATAAAAACCATTCACTTGGAACCCCTAACCTATCGACTAGGTGGGGTATCTAGGTCTCTCCCTCTTGTTTATTCAAACATGATAGATGATGAATCTGCTACCATCAACACTGTCTAATGCATGGATGATAACACCATTCTCACCTATATGGGTGCAGTTGACTCTTTCATCCAATGATCACTTCCTTCAAAAACACAGGTTATGTTAAATGAATTGACCATTGACATTAAACTTCCATCTTATGACATTCCTCATATCTTAAAGATTGGTCAATCATTGGATACCTAGGAACAAGTTGACTATACCAAATTCCTTTCAAACCATAGCAGAGCCTTTGGTTGGACCTACAGCGATATGCCTAGCATCGACCCTAACATCACCATCCATAACATCGTCACAAACCCAGAGGCTAAGCCTGTCAGGCAAAAGCTTTGCAAAATGCATCCTCACATTGCACTCCTTGTCAAAGAGGAGCTTCAACATCTTCTTTCTGTATCCTTCATCCAACCCATTAATTATCTGTAATGGGTGTTAAATATTATCCCTATCACCAAAGCAACTGGGGCGATCTAAATTTGTACTGACTATCATGACCTTAACCTGGCTTGCCCAAAGGATGATTTTCCTCTACCCAACATCAACCAACTTGTTGATCTTACGACTAGTCATGAAATGCTATCACTCATGGACAGGTTTTTAGGATATAACCAAATCCTGATTGCACCAGAAGATCAACACAAAACCACCTTCATCACCCCATGTGGGACTTTTTGCTATAGGGTCATGCCTTTTGGCCTAAAAAATGTAGGAACCACATATCAATGCACCATGACCTACATCTTTCATGATCTCCTCCACAAAATCATGGAAGACTATGTGGATGACCTACTAGGCAAATCTAAGCTCCACCGTGACCATTTGACTATTCTCAAAATCATCTTCACTTGCCTCCTCCAATACAACATTCATCTTAACCCCAAGAAATGCATCTTTGGGGTTCTCTCAGGGAAGCTTTTGGGCTTCATCAATTCTCTTCATGGCATTGAGATTGATCCCACTAAGATAAGAGCTATACTCGAGATGCCACCACCTACCAATCTAAAGCAACTTCACAGCCTGCAAGGGAAGCTCCAATATATTCATCATTTCATCTCGTAGCTTTTTGACTGATGTCAACCCTTTCATTACCTCCTCAAGAAGGATGTCTCCTTTAATTGGGATAAGGATTTCCAAGAGGCTTTCAAAGCCCTTAAACGCTATCTTGTCTCTCCACCAGTCCTTATTCCACCTAAAGATGACCAACCCTTCTATCTCTACATCTTAGCAACAAATCATTCTTTAGGTGCCATGATCATGCATCGAGACGAACAACATTGTGAGCAAGCAGTTTATTACATAAGCTAAACACTCATTGACTATGAAACTTGGTATACTCATACCAAAAAACTTTGCTTGGCATTAGTCTTTGCTACTACCAAAATCTATCATTATCTTCTCAATCACAAAACTTATGTCATCTCCCACACTGACCCTCTAAAATACATGCATTCCAAACCATCCCAAAATCAACGTATAGCTCGTTGGCTCATGCTTTTTACTGAGTTTGACTTGGAATTCATCCAACAAAAGTCTATAAAGGGGCAAACAATCGTTGACCAACTAGCAGATGCCCCTCTACCTGACAACCAACCTTTTCACTACGAATTCCCTAATGAATCCATTGCCACATTATCCACCAATGACATATTCTATCAAATGGCAATGTTCTTTGATGGATCCAAATGTCAACACGATGGGGGTACAGGGGTCATTCTCATCCCAAACGAGGGTGAGCCCATGCCTCTATCTTTCAAACTTGACTTTAAATGTACCAACAACATGGTTGAATATGAAGCCTTAATTTTGGGACTTCAAATTGCCCTTTTCCTAGGCACCAAGACCATCAACATCTTTGGCGACTCACAACTAGTCGTCAATCAAATAAATGATTCATATCTTTGTAAAAATGAAGTTTTGCAAAGGTACAAACACCGTGTTGACACCCTGCTAGAATCTTTTGACCATTACCTCTTGCAAACTATTCCTCGATCTATGAATAAGTTTGTCGACACCATGGCCTCCCTCGCCTCACATATCCCATCATCATCTGCCTCCTTGAGAATCTATGTTATGGTACACCATTTGGTGTTACCTTCATATATCTCCACTAATGTCAACCTCATCACCACCATTGACTCTAGTCCATGGAATGTTTGGTATAAACAACTTGTGGACTACTTAACTTTCTCAATTGTCCCCCCTGATCTCTCTAGCAATGCACGATGGGATTTTATCAAAAGCACAGCTCGATATACTATGCTAGGGGGTCTTCTCTATAAATGAGGTTTCGATGGCCTCCTTATTCAATGTCTAACCTCCACTGAAACATCTCAAGCCATCAAACAAGTCCATGATAGGATTTGTGGCAGACACTTCAATGGTAACTCAGTTGCAAAATGTATCCTTTGCCTGGGCTATTATTGGCCCACTCTTTACCAAGACTACAGCAACTATGTTTGGTGTTGTATCAAATGCCAACAACATGCTAACTTGCTTCATGTCCCTAGCCATTCTCTTCAAGTTGCTATGGACTTCTGGCCCTTTTCACAATGGGGCTTGGACCTAATTGGTGAGATTAACCCCCATTCATCTCTCTGACATCAATCAATTATCACTGCAACCAAATACTTCACTAAATGAGTGGAAGCGGTTCCCCTTGTCTCTTCTAAAGCTAACAAAATCATTGACTTCATCAACCAACACATCATTTGTCATTTTGGTGTACCTCACAAAATCATCACTAATAATGGCAAGTCTTTCAAAAACAAAACTGTCTAAAAACTTTGTGACTCATTTGGCATCAAGCTCAGCTTCTCCTTACCTTACTACCCACAAGCAAATGGGTAGGCCGAGGCTTCCAACAAAATATTAACCAATATCCTCATGAAGGTGGTCAACGATACTGGAAGGGATTGGCACATTCACATTCCCTTCACTTTGTGGGCCTACCACACTAGCATTTGAACCCCTACGGGTGCTACACCTTTCTCTTTAGTGTATGGAACAGAGGCTGTCCTACCTCTTGAAGTATAGATACCTTCTTTACGCATCCCTTTACATGACATTCTTTCTAATGATGACTTTCATCAAGATCAATTAGCTCAAATTGAGTTATTTGACGAACATCATCTTGCTGCCCTTAACCATCTCCACATCTATCAAAATCATATCAAACATGCCTATAACAAAAATTTGAGAGAACAAGATTTAAAAATCAGGGATCTCGTCCTTAAATAAAACCAACACGTGACCAACATGGAAAGAAGTAAACGAGGCAAGTTTTCTCCTAATTGGCTCGGAGCTTATATCATAATGCACAAGTATGGATCAAGGACTTATCGTCTATCTTCCCTTGAAGGCTGACCAGAACCTGAGCCCCTTAATGCCTTGCATCTATGACCATTCTACTGTTAATCAAGTAATCATTTAGTTGATGTTTAACTTGAGCTCGTCCCTTGAGCAACCCCCGTTATCATCATTCTTATTCCTTTTAACCCTGTTTCTCTACAAACATTAGTCAACCCTTTTGTCAAGCATGTATGCTTTGTCCTAATAAAAGGGAAACCCCCCAAACCTCTATAGGCTTGTCCATGACTAAAATTTTAGTCCAAAAAATATAAAACTGGGATGCATACTCAAAGGTCATAAACTTTAAATGCAGACTACTCCCTCGAAGGATAGTTGCATCATCATTACTATAGCTAATAGACTGCTCCCTTGAAGGACAACTATTCAAAGCCCTCAAAAACATATAAAGCAAAAATATAGACCAATCCCTTGAAGGATGGCTATGCCTAAAAATCTTGCTACAAACAACACTCTCTCAAAAACTTCTCGCATCGATCAGCTTCACATATGACCACAAAACAAAACAACATCCCCACGTAGATTTCCCACATCGATCAGTCTACCAAAAAAAAACATTGACTGACAAACTATTAAGTCATGGACTTGCCTATAGTCATTCTCAGGGTCACCTATAAAAGGGTCAAAGTTATCCTTGCTAAAAATGGTTATGCTATCCAGACATATCACATCATCAAACTTATTACCCCAACATACTCAAGGGATTTCGAGCTCACTTAATGTCAAGTGATTTGACTATTTCTCTAACATAAACCAATGGTCAAAAGATGTAATGCATGAACGGAGATTTTGTTTGCAAAACCCTTATTTATGCTATCATTATGGTCCTTGTCAATGAAAGAGCAACGTGCCTTTCACTTCTTAGGCACTTTGGTCACATACAACCAATTCAAATCCAACCAAATCATTTTCTAAACCAAACCAAACCAACCAAACCTTTTTTAGACCACTAACATCATCATAGCCTATTCACACTAGTCTCTATGGAAACCAATGCACATGGAAACTATCGACCACACACAATTTATGTCAAGCATAAACCATTACTTGCCGAAGCATAAGTATACTCATTTCATTTTTAGCATATGTCCATCACTAATATGGGCACTTGATAGGGATGGAAAACCCTATCACCAATGTTACCGAATACACCATCACATAATATGGAAAAGGATGTAACATCATCATACACTCATCATTTCAAGCATGTACCATCACACATATGAGAAATGCTAACAACCCTAACCTGACCAAACCAACCTATCAACCAATCTAAACTACATTGGTCTGAGGCTCTTCAAATAAGGGCTATGTAGGCAGCACTCAGTTGACATGGGGTCCTCTAAGGTTAGCTTGGCCATTCCTTCATCCATCCATCTAGTGGACCAACTATCTATACCAACCCAAAATCATGACCAAACAATCAGCCCTAACACTAAATGAGTTACCTAAACTTCTCATGGGGCACATTAGAGATCACGTACATCTCCCTGACCATAGCAAACATCACTTGAGATCACTTATATCTTAGCCCAACTCGACCAATGACCTTGGAGATCGTGACTATCTCCTTATACCATGACCACTTTTGAGACAACCCTGCCTTGGTTGTTTTGATTGCATATATGCTACCTCATGAATAGTTAGCAAAATTGTCTGCAACCCATATTATGACCCTCACACCTATTGTCAAATCATGAGCAAGTTGATCCCCAATATTTGTGACATTTTCATGTTTTCCAGGAGCACTTCTTAAGCCTGGGATACTTGGAACATGATGACCATTGGAGCTACAGCTTTGATCGTTTAACCCAATCAGCTATGACTAAATGCTAGGGACTAGTTATTTCAATTTTAGCACTCCTCGACCCTTGACTGTGATAATTTGACCTACCTATCACATGAAGTCATATACGTGCAATCTCAACTATTGCAGTGTTCACACTCAACCTTCACCATATCCATCCACTATCTATCAAATCAGCACCTGATATCAGGTTACCTTCCCTTGACTCCCACTTTGAGGGGGAATACCTCATCCCTCATCTGGGGCAACCAACTCCTATTTTTGTCTTGCAATTCACCAGAACAACCAACAGGACAAAAATGACCTTATCCCATACCTGGGGCAACTTACTCCTATTTTTGTCTTGCAATTCATCAAGAATAACCAATAAGACAAAAAGGGACAAATGTAGACACCAAAATTGTGTCTACTCCTTTGTCGACTCCCCCTTGGTCCCCTTGGTCCGCTTTTAAACATTTCTAACCCATACACTTATTGATTTAAAATAAATTACCTATTTTAAATTAATAACACCTCCCTTGACACCTCACCATGGACACATCACCATTGACACCTCACCCATGACACCTCACCTCAGATTCTTTGAGTCTTGGATACCTCATTTATCACCCCATGACTAATCTAAGACCTATTTCAACTCCCCCCACTAATTCTCACACCCTTTAAACCCACCTTTAGACCGTTTATCAATGACAATTGACCCTGGTAGATGGAAGAATGGGAAAAAGGCTAATTTTAGCCTTTTTACCCATTCTCTAGCCATCGACGTCGATCAACAGTTGACTGATGCTAGCGGTATCACTGACATCAGTTGCTTAAAGCAAACTCAAAGGCAAATTCTTAGACCCGATTGCGAATTCTCTTGCTTTGAATCCAATTTCTCTTGCTCCTCGACTCTAGGCACATCAAAGGCAGGCTTTGGGACAAGACACTATCATTCTATCATCACTCTCCAGGCTACAGGCACTCTGTAGAATTCACCCTACACCAGATTCAAGGTTTTACAAGATTTCCTACATCAACCGCATCAGGTACAAGCATCCTACACCTCTGGTTATTTAGCAAGCAAGAGCTAAGTATTCTTCTATTTCATTTCAGTACTTTAAAAGGCATTGGTAATCAATCAATTTGCTACTTCTAAGTGTTGTAAACCAGACCCAACCTGACTTTCTTCCTGGAGAGGCTGAGAGGCCTTCCACATATCCTTGCTCCTTTTGACAACCTATCCTCTACCCCTTGTCCCTCTTAAGACTCTATTGACTCCCCTACAATCTTGCACAGACCCAGACTCTGTCTAGACCCCTCTATCGACCATAAACCCATCCAAAATTCACCCAAGGCCATTGCCCTGACTGACATTGACCATTTCCCCTACTGACATCGGCAACATAACCGACGTCGGTAACTTGACCAATCGATGCTAGCAGAACCACCAACGTCAGCTACTATGACAGACCAATAGTAGAATATAGGTATGCATTATCTCTATTTCTTTTATTCAGTCTTTTCACTATTTGTCTTTTTAGCAACACTCTTTTATCAACTAGTGGACTGTCATCCCTCAAGGAAGTCTTTGCACTTCTAGGACCAAGCTTTGTTTGGCAGTCCACCATACATCTATCTAACATCTTCTTTGTTTTAATTTTCTTCTTATCTAACAGGTGTCATCCTCCACAACCAAAGAGGAGCTCCTTCAATCATTTGGATAACGGTGTGCAACATTATTCAGGTATGTACAAACCCCTGACCATTTAATCTTAGTTTCTTATTTCTTTTGAATGTGAAAAGCAAAAATAGTTAGAAACAATTATAGCCTCTTATTTGAAAAATATCATGAAACCTTCAATTGTTCATATGAAGACATTCCTAGAATTAATCCTAGCATCATTTTCCATAATATAATCACTTATCATGATGCCAAACCCATAAGACAAAAGCAACTAGTATTGTCTCTTGATATTTCTACATCATGTCACAAGGAAATCATCAAAAAATTGGATGTTAAATTAATTAAACCTATATATTACTTATAATGGGTCTCCAAAATTATCCCTATTCATAAACAAGTAACCTTGGTTATTCACATATGCATTGACTTTCACAACCTATATTTAACATGCCCAAAAGATAATTTTCCCTTATTGTCAATATATGCCATCATCGATTCCACTACTAGTTATGAAATGTTATCACTCATGGATGGTTTCTCATGATATAAATAAATACACATAGCTCTTTAAGATCAACATAAAATAATATTTACCATTGAATGTGGCATCTATTATTATGTTAAAATATCTTTTTATCTCAAAAACACCAAAGCTACCTATCAATGTGTAATGACCCATGTCTTTCATGATATTATTCAAAAAATCATCAAAACATATGTAGATGATCTTATTTACAAATCTAAGCATTATAATACTCACCTTCATTTTTCACCCACTGTATTCAATTGACTCATTGAGTACAAATTTAGACTTAACCCTTTCAAATAGTGCTCAGTGTTACTTCTGATAAACTATTAGTTTTCTAGTCTCCCATTAGGGCATTGATGTCAATCTAACTAAAATAAAATATATTATCAACATGCCTATTCCTCATTCCATTCTATATATATGAACATACCTTGGAAAACTTAGGGAAATTCATAATTTTTTTTAGAAATGGCTTACTATATCTACTCCATTAATTCCCTTCTCAAAAATTGTAATGATTTATAATGGTTGGTTTCATGCCAAAAAAATATTTGATAGAATGAAAGAATCTTTGATTTATCCTTCTACTCTTTTACCAACTTCAAATGATCATTCATTAATCCTATATACATCATCTACCCCCATATATATTATGGAAATGTTTACCAAACAATATGATACTAGTAAAGAATATGTTATCTATTATATTGGTTGTGGTTTATAGATAACAAAAAATGTTATACAAAATTCGAGCGTGATTTTTTAGATACCTATTTCTTAGTTGAAAATGTCCATCATTATATGCTATATTAAACTCCTTATATCATTGTCCATTATGATCCACTTTATCATTTCTTATCCAAAGCTTTCCTACTTGGAGATAGAATTGACAAATGGATGGTCATATTGATAGAATTTGATCTCTAAATTGTTACACAAAAAACTATCAAAGGTTATCTCATCACATATCAACTTGTTGTTACCTCCCTACCACCTACTAATCACCTTTAAGATATTCTTCTTGATGAAGAGATATTTTATATCAAAAGTATTAACCAAGCCAACCCACTCAAAGATTACTTCCATAATTTCACTACTGATCTAGAAGAAAATATCCATGATGAACTTGATCCTCCTCTTTATACCACTAAATTAAAGAAATCATTGAATAATTAACAGAAGTCACAATTACCTTTCATGAATAAATGTCAAAAATTCACTTTGATGGTGAAAAATTCCTTCAAGTAGATGGGGTAGGGTATATCTTAACAAACACAAATGGTAAAATCATACCTTTATAATTTAGATTAAATTTTGGCATCACTAATAATATGGCTGAATATGAAGCTCTAATATTAGGCATGCAAGCCACAATTGACTTAGACATCCCATATTTACATGCTTTGGGTGATTCACAACTCACTTACCATCAATTTAGTGGAGATTATCAATGTAAAAGTGAAAACCTTATCATATATCATCAAATTTTCACTACACTTGCTAAATAATTCACCACTTTCACCATCAAATCGATCCCACAAGAATAAAATTATATATCTAATTCTATTGCTTCACCAACATTATTATTTCATCCTCATTAAATTCTCCATGATTCTCAATTTATTATCCAAATGAGGAGGTCACCTTATTCCTTACAAAATAAAAATGACACTCTAATTTGTCACATATAATCTGTCACTATATAACAAAGCTCATGATATAAAAACATCATACAATTCATTGATCATCATACCTACCCTACAAAAGTAGATTCTCATTTAAATACTTATATTCACAAAAAACATAAACATATGTACTTTGATACAACACTCTCTATTGTTGTAACATAAAATGAACTTTAATATATTGTGTAATACCATAATAAGTTACTCCTCTCCTTTAAAAATAACATGGGGTAATATATGGTGGTGATTGTAGTGGCCACACTACAACCCACAAATCCTACACATGGGCTAATTTTGGCCTACTCTTGAAAAACATGACCTTAATTTTACTAAAAAGTGTAATCCTTGTCAACATGATTATTATCTCATCCAATCTCCTCCAACCAAACTACAAACCTTGGAGTCTCCTTGACCATTATCTATGTGAGGATTATATATCATTGGAAAATTACCTAGGTCACAAGATGGTCATTTGTTTATCATCATCGTGACTAAATATTTGACTAAATGGGTAGAATCCATGCATGTTTTTAATGTTAATAGTATTACCATTTAAAAATTTATTCTTAATCAAATAATTTGTCATTTTGGAGTTCTTTATATCATAATATTTGACAATGGTGGAAATGTATAAAATAAAGATATGAAACAACTACTTATCAAATTCAAAATTATGCAAAAGTTCTCAACACCATATCACCCTAGATGCAATGAATATTCCAACAAAATTATAAATAAATTATTACAAAAGACTATTAGATAATCTCATATTGATTGGCATTTAAAACTTTCTCCTAGAATCTAAGCTTATTTCACTAGCATACGTACTATTATTAGGGCAACACCATTTTCATTAGTAAATGGTTTTGAATCAGTCTTACCTTTATAAGTTAAACTACCATCCCTACACATTTTTATTCATGGTATTATCCCTAATGAGGAATTACATGAAGCCCATATCTAGATCTATATTTATTATATGAACATCGTATGGTTGCCTTATAACATAACTACCGATACAAAGCTCACATTATCAAACAACATAACAAAAAAGTCAAAGATAGTGGTGATCTAGTCCTCAAACTAGATTATACACATGACAAAGAAGGCAAGTATACCCAAAAATGGTGGGGTCCTTACCTTCTCGAAGATGTCATTGGCCCTAGTACTTATATATTACAAACTAATTAAGGACATATTTTCAAATAACCCACTAATGCTCAATTTTTAAATAAATATTTTGCTTAAATATTTTCTACATATTTCCGTATTCTATAAATACTAACACCTCTTTTAAAATTTTCTAAAACTACCTCCAATGTGTAAAATATATTTACTCTTAGTATTTTTATTTCCTATCATGGGTCCTTAAGTCTATCTATATATATTTTATGCCATCATTTATTTATCAGTGTAATCTTGATGTCTATTTTTATCATTATTTTTTCATTTTACAAGCCATTTTAACTTATTCAATTTATCCTTTGTGAGTTAAAGTATAAACCTTTCATAGGACCAGACCTTCCTCACAAAATAATCTTTTATTTGTATTCATATTTTTCATATATTCGGTTTCTCTTTTTGTGAGTTATAGTGTAAGATCTCAGATAGGCCTAGGATTTCCTCATAAAAAATTTCAAGTTTCTCAAACTATCATTAACTAAGTGCATTCCCTAAAATATTAAGGCAATGGTTTAAGGATTATGGTTTCATACTCTCAAATTTAGTTATTTTCTTTTTTGGTAACGACTCTAAACAAAATTATTTTTTCATGTCTCCCTACAATTACATTATATATTATGACATAAAAACATGTTTACTTGTCATTGTATCATTTTTCACATTTTCACATTTTTTATGATTTGAGATAACTCAATAGTTTCATGTGCAGTCTCATTTTCCTTGATGTTCATTCCACTTTGGGCACATCAAGGTCAGTTTCAAAATAACATTATTATTTAACATTCAATCACAAGAGTCTTAGACACCATGCTCTTTAAGTTATCTTCTTTAGTTATCAAGCCTAATTTTTTTATTGATAGTCATTTTAACACCCATGTTTGGTTTTTGAATCTATATAGAGGAGGATTAGAAAAAAAACATAAAATTTTAAATCCAAATCATTTTAAAATAAAAGGCAATGATAAAATGGAACCTATAAAATCAAAAGTTAAAATCACACCAAAAGATGTAAGTATCAAGAACATCTCCTATTCCATTCAAAGATAAAACTCCATAGCTGGGCTCATGATAAAGTCAATGTCCATTGGGGTGAGGTAGGCCAATAGACTTGGATAGGAGGTCTGAAAATTATCTATAGTGCTACCTACTTTCTCATGCAAGTACCCAATTTTCACAGTAGATTGATGAATTTGTAAGGGGTCTTGAGGAGTGAGGAACACATTTTGGGAGGGTAGGTCCATTTTAATTTTCATGCATATAAAATTTATGTGATGATACTTATACTTCACTAGATAACCCAAATTTGTGTAGCTAAGGCAAGTTCTCTAGAATAGTTACTGTCAAAAGTCTTCTTGTCTTGCCAAATTGATTTGAGTGTCTTGATTTTGATAAAGATTTGATACCTTGGTATTAAATAAATTTCTCCCACCACCCATTTCGTATCCACCTATTCTTCATCTCTTTTAAAACATGTTCAAGTTAAGTTTGTTTTGGTTTAATCCATATTAAGAACAAAAGTTGTATCTTTGAGAGACTATGCATTACTTATTTAAATAATTGCCTTATACTTATAGGATTTCCTTGGTTTTATTTTAAAAATCATAAGATTACTTATCGCTCTATTTTTAAAGAAATTCATTCCATTTTTATTAAGTTTGTAAATTTTAAAGTGAGTTTTAATAATTGATTCTCATTAATCAATGTTGTTTTAATTTATGTTCTTTTTCAATTTTTGTTTGAGTATGATTTGTTACTTATTTTACCTCAATTTTAGATTTGTCGTTTTAGTTACATGTGTTGTTGGTTTGATTTGGTTTGTTAACTTTCTTACTTCAGTTACAATTGTTTGGGTTTTTCATCCATTTAGTAGCCTTGGCTTTTTGATTACCTGATTTAATCTCATTTAATCTATTTTCCCTTAATATTTTGGTTTTCACTTAGATTTTATCACCATAGCTTACCAATTATCCAAGTGAATTATTTAGTTAATCAAAGTTCATTTATTTTAATTTCCTTGTGATTGTTTGGTTTTTTTCTTAGTTTTGTATCCTTAGGGTTTGTCCGAAGTAGTTTATGTGCCCTCCATAATAAAAAATATAAATACAATAGACAACCATTCATTAATAAATGTAAGTTATGTATATGATACTTTTAGTTATTTCATATTGTCATTTCAATTTATGCTCTTTATTATAATTTATTTGTTCAATTATGTGTGTTACAACATTTTTTCATCGAAGCACCATCCCATGTTACACCTACATGACATGTGATGAATGATGAGACCATAAAATGGATCATTATATCCATGAAATAACATCCTTTTTCCTTGCATAAAAAGCGGATTTAAGCGTAGTTTCTAAACTTATGATTTATTTAGAATGAAATAGAGAACTATATCTTGGTTATTTCTTTTTAAATCATTGTCTTCTTGTTTGTTGATTCTCGTTACTAAATCTTTCAAAAAATATGTTAATATGTGTATATATAACCCATAATAAGTTCTATTAGACTTGAGGATGAAGACCAAACCAAATATTAGATTTGAAATGAGCTATAGGCACTCTGGGCATAGTTATGGACTCACTTAATTCATATCTACAGACTTGATTAGTAGCTCTACATCCATACAGTTCATTGATTAAAGAATAGTTTAAAGCATCAAATGTCAAGAGAGCCATCATAGTCATCAAAAATTCAAATAATGCAACTCGGATAAAATTTATAAACTCTACAGATCTGAAATATATGGACTTGTAGGTTTAAAATCGCTAGACTCTATAGGTCTAAAATCTACGGACTCTACAGGTTTTGACTTTATAGACATATCTACAGATTGTGTAGGTCTATCTACAGTCTAGCTCAAGATTGCATCTAAGTTTAGAATTGTATAATTTTAATCTATAAATAATTCTCTTCATTTTTCATGAAGATTGAGCTTATATTGTAAATAAATAATAAAACTTCTCTCCATATTTTGTGAAAGATTGAGATAAACTAGAATATATAAGTTATTATGTTTCTCTCCATATTTGGTGGAGAATATTTAGGATTGTTATTCCTAAATAAGGAGTTGGTTGGAAGCATGAAATTATAAATGCAACCTCCCACACCATTATAATCAATCTAAGTTATCAATAATATATTTTGAAGCTTTGTGACATAAATCTAGTGTTTTGATTAAAATCCTCTTCCAAGGAATGAGTTGGCCACTCATTCTAAGGAAGATGGATAAATGTATTTTTATTTATTTATTTATTTGTTATGTAATTATGATTTTGAATTGTTATTATTTATTTTTCAAGTAAATATTTATTTTATATAAAGTTTGTTGTGAACTTGCAAGTGTTTTTTGTGTTTATCATTTATTTTCAATTCAATAATTTATTTTTCTGCACGTGTGATTTACTTTTCTATAAGTGTGATTTACTTTCTTGAAAGTGTGATTTAATTCTTTCAAGTATGATTTTCCATTTGTACAAGTGTGATTTAATTTTTTGCAAAGTATGGTGTGATTTACTTTCTTTCAAGTTTGCTTTTCAATTCCTACAAGTGTGGAGTGTGGTAGAAAAGATTGGTTGCTAGAGATCTCTTTCTCCTATTGCATACAACCTTAGACACCAACCCTCAATTGACATTATGAAATGATGAATTGATGACTCATCATTTTTGGCATCATTACTAGGGACATGGTATTATTAAGAGATTCAAAATTTGTTAAGAGAATTATCTAGTGGTAGTAGATAACAAGTTCCTAGTGAGAGAGAATGTATCTTTACAAATTTTGTGATAGAAGACACTTAGTTAATGGTTTCTTTAGAATTTATTTTCTTGTAAAATAGATTAGAATTTATTTTCTTGTAAAATAGATTAGAATTTATTTTTCTACAACATAGATTAGAGTTTATTATTCTATAATTAGCTTTAGAAATTTTAATTTCATGCAAAAATCCCCCACACCATACTAACACCATTATATAGGAAATAACAAATGCTAACACCATATGAAAGGATTTAAATGTTGATGTAAGTTGGAAGAAAAAAATGATGATCTAAAATAGTGTAGAAGATGGAGAAAACTGGGTTGAATTTTTATAGCTATTCATAAAGAGGAATCTAGAATTTATGCCCCTGTGCCTAACATCCCTATTGAAGAATTAATCTACATGTTTGAGGAAAAGAATTGAGATCAACTATATGGAGGATAAAATATAGTTGCACTTTTTTTGAAACTATCAACAAAGGATCATGCAATTTTTAGGTCAGTTGACTTTTAAAATATTACATGTGATTTTATTTTTATAATGAAATAAGTGAAAATACTCAATTAATTTGATGTCAATATATTATAAGAAGGATATGATAGATCATATCTTATATCTACATACATGCAGGAAGTGTAGTGGAATTGTAAATTTACATGCATGCATGTAGAAAATCAGATTTATGATTTAAAAATGCATGCATAAAATCTAATAGATTCATAAGGTTATATGCATGCATAAAATAAATATAGAAAAATTATTTTGAACAATTACATGAATATAAGAGATCTATGAATTATATGCATATCTGGCAAATATAATTTTTTGCATGATCAAAAACACAAACCCAAATTTTAGGAGCTCATATTCTATGGCCATATACAAATAGTATACAATCCCATTTTCATGTAAATACACCCAAACTAAAATATTGTGCATACTCAATTTCATGCAGAATTATGAAAAGAATACACAAATCATGTTGACTAAAATATTGCATGCATAAATCTAGGTGGAAAGATAACATGCATGAAGTTAGTTGCATAAATTTAGATTGCATGCATAAATCTAGGTGGAAAGATAACATGAATGAAGTTAGTTGTATATATAAATTTAGATTACATGCATAAATCTAGGTGAAAAAATAGCTTGCATGAAGTTATTTTTTGTAGATGGATTTTATGAGTCAACATATATTCGGTAAATAATAAAAAATGCATGCAATACAGATTATATTTTACATATTTTTATGTATTTTATGGGTTGAATGTTTCACATAAATATTAGAATGGGTTGTGCAACAGATTTTACATGCAGTAATATCCTTCTAGATTTTATGGGCAAAACAATCACATCTTAACATTACAAGTAAATATTACACGGTTGTTAATTTTTTGTGAATCATTAAATTTGAGTACCAAGATTATTTAAGACTTTGCATAAACTTACATGAAACCTTACATAATTATGAGCTTGCATGCATGGACATAATGTATTGCATGGTAACTCATTCTACCTCTTATTTAATCATGAAAATTTGCGTTGGGTTTTGTTATTTTGTTTGGTCATTAATAAACTATCATTAAAAAAAATGATGATAGTTTTTAGTAAGACAAAATTGCATAAGTTAGATTTGAATAGTAGTTTAGAATTTCAAATTGTGCTTATCATGATATTTTAATCATGTATTTAAATTAAGTGTCTTCATAAACAATCATGTAATTAATCATTCTGAGTGTGTGAATGAGGCAATATTAACAAGTTACAAGAACATATAAAATAACAAATTTTCATTTTTTCCTTAAACATTAAAGGATTTTATGAGTAGAAATGGGTAAATTGTCCTATCTTCGAGGGGATCTACCCCTCAACCTTTCCCTGTATCACTATAGGGAACACATAAGGGGGCTCCACCCCTTTGTTTCACTGAGAGCTACCTTCGCCTGACCCATATTTCTTTCCTAAAATTGAAATAAGTAATGACTCACCTTCTTTTGGTTAATCCGTTCCCACCTCCCCATATTTTTACAAATGGGTGGAATCTATTACAAATCAAATCCAAATTGTATTTATTGTTCAATGTATTTGCGCCTTGTTGTTCTTCTAGAACACATCTTATAAAGGATCATTTAATCTTTTAAATAGTTCAAGTTAGATATAATATCTAACTAACTCCTACATTTTTTAAGTAGAGATGTACTGGATTAGTAGTAGGAGATCCATGATAGCAATTAAGTAATACTTAATTGCTGAATACAATTTTATTCTTAATTATGGCCATATGACCATAAGGAGTGATGGATATAAAAAAAAATCAAATTCTTGTTAAGCAAGGTCCATTATAAATTTCATCTGCAGTATAAGAAGTTTTGTAACTTGTATCTTTAGTTAACTAGATTATATGAAATCATTCAAATATAAATGTTGTGTGTACACAACTATCTTTATATATGACTACCTAGACTGAAAAATAGGAACTAGAGTTCCTTCTTGCCCATTTGACAAATATTTGATTAGTATCAGTATTTGATCGGTTCAAATTTGGTATTTGCATAAAAAAGATGAAAAAAGATCAAAGGAATATGAAATCAATGGGATCCCATCTCATATTCTATCTTCTTCCTAGTTTGCGTGCAACCTCTTCTCTTTTTTTTTTATTCTTTTTAGGATCTAGTGGATTGGAAACCAGGAATGTGGAAAAAATATTTCGAATAATGATTTGATTTTCTTATGGAATTTCTATATAAATATGCTCGGATCGTGCCTTTCCTTCCACTTTCAGCTTTTGTACCAATAGGATTAGGATCCTTATTTTTTTCAGGAACAACAAAGAGTCTTCATCATACATGGGCTCTTATTAGCATTTTCCTACTAAGCATAGCTATGTTTCTTTCTTTCAATCTGTTCTTGCAACAAATTACTGGCAGTCCCATCCATCGATATTTTTGGTCCTGGATCATCAACAAGAAGTTTTTGTTAGAGTTGGGTTACTTGGTTGATCCACTTACTTCTATTATGTTAGTTTTAGTTACAATAGTTGGAACCATGGTTATGATCTACAGTGATCATTATATGTCTCATGACAAAACGTATGTGAGGTTTTTTGCTTATCTCAATTTTTTCAATGCTTCTATGCTGGGACTAGTTATTAGTCCTAATTTAATACAAATATATATTTTTTGGGAATTAGTGGGAATGTGTTCCTATTTATTAATAGGTTTCTAGTTTACACGACCCAGTATAGCTAATGCTTGTCAAAAATCATTTACAACTAATCGTATGAGGGATTTTGGACTCTTGTTAGGAATCTTAAGTTTTTATTGGGTCACGGGTAGTTTCAAATTTCAATATTTGTACAAAAAATTAAATGAATTGATTGCCATTGATGGGGTTCATTCATTCTTTGTTACTTCATGTGATTTTCTCTTATTTTTAGGTCCAGTAGCCAAATCTGCACAATTCCCACTTCATGTATGGTTACCTGATGCTATGGAAGGACCTACTCCTATTTTAGCTCTTATACATGCCGCTACTATGGTAGCAGCTAGAATTTTCTTGTAGCTCAATTGTTTCCTATTTTCAGAGCTCTACCTTTAATAATGAAACTTATCTCTTGGATAGGTGGAATAATAGCTCTATTAGGAGCTACAATGGCTCTCACTCAAAAAGATCTTAAAAGAGGCTTGGCTTATTCCACTATGTCTCAATTAGGTTATATGATGTTAGCTCTAGGTATAGATTCCTATCAAATCACTCTGTTCCATTTGATTACACATGCTTATTCTAAGGCATTATTGTTTCTAGGATCTGGATCAGTGATCCATTCCATGGAACCCATTGTTGGATATTGTCTTGATAAAAGTCAGAAGATGGCTCTTATGGGTGGTTTGAGGAAATATATGCCAATTACAGGCATTACTTTTCTTTTAGGGACACTTTCTCTTTTTGGTATTCCACCTTTTGCTTGTTTCTGGTCCAAAGACCAAATTCTTAGTGCTAGTAAGTTATATTCACCCATTTTTGGGGGGATAACTTTGTTCACAGCAGGGTTAACTGCCTTTTATATGTTTCGTATGTATTTACTTACTTTTGAAGGAGACTTCCGTATAAATTTAGTTAATTTATATAACAACCATATTACATTATATTCAACTTCTATGTGGGGAAAGGAGGAATCCAGGACATTCAGTAGAACGAGAGTGGATTCTATGTCTAATCAAATTACAAGAAAGAATAACTCCTTCGCCAAAGAAACATTTAAAATTTCAAATAAGATGGAAGCCAAAAAGAACAGGGGGTTAGTTGTCACTTATCCTTTCTTCCATAAAGGATATTTTGCATATCCAAAAGAATCGGGCAAGGCAATGCTATTACCTTTAGTTTTTTTAGGAATATTTACTCTATTTGTTGGATTGATAGGGATTTCTTTTTTTCAAGGTGGAATGAGTTATGATATATTATCTCAGTGGTTTACTTCATCGATGAACCATTTTGATGAGAACCATCTGGAGAATTGGTCTGAATCTTTCACAGATGCAATCCCCTCAGTTGTTATAGCATTCTCTGGTATATTCATGGCGTATATTCTATATAGACCTATTCACTTCTTATCACAGGATGTACATCCTATTCAGATGAGGAGTATCGCGGACCAATCTATTAAGATTATATATAATTGGTCATATTATCGAGCCTATATAGACCTATATTATGATATAATCTCTACTAGAGGTGTATGAAGATTAGTTGAAACAAGTAATTCATTTGATCAATGGGAAATTGATGGAATTCCAAATGGAGTAGGTATTTTAGGTCTTTTTGTAGGAGAGGGAATGAGATGTCTAGGAGGGGGACATATATCTTCCTATATATTTGTGTCTTTATTCTGTCTATTAATGTCTATATTAATATATTAATATTCATTTTACTATTAATTTTAATAATGAATAATTAACATTCCATCCATATAAGAAATAAATTGATCCATGTATCAATTTATCCTCTTTGGTCCATAAGACAATTCTATCTTTTTTATGTCATTTAGTTCCCTGGACTCATCGATTCTTTAAGAGAATCAATATTGTGAATGAATATTGATTCATTGATTCATTCAATTCATTTACATAGAATTGATATAGAGATAAAAATAAAATTATAAACATTTATCTAAATTCTGAAAAAGGAAAGACAAATAGTGATTGATCTGGCGAAGGGAGCAATTATAAATTCTATTCATGAATTGCATAGCAGTTCTAAGTGCTACCATGTCTATTCTATTTAACTTAATAAGAGGTTCGAAAAGATAGGTAAAGAGGGTTAGTTGATTATCTACTAGCTTTAAGCATAAGAGAAAAGACCAGGGATAGAGAGGTCTTTGGTACCTTTTGGCAGAGTGAGCATACTCAGCTCACTGGCAGATCTGCAACATCGTATCGATTTATCAATATGCATCTCAGGGGGGGGAGGACAGTGAAGATGATTGTGTTGGTGGTGGTTGACCACCACCACCCCTTGTCCCAGAAGCTTTCCAGAAGAAAGGGGATTGCTATCATGACATTTTATACCTATAATATAGCCTATAATGTACATAGGAAGCTATAATATAGGTTTATAATATACATAGGAAGGCAGGGGTGTTCCACGAGTCTTAAACAAATCTTTGATTTAGTTTTCCAATCGTTCCTTGTTATAGGCAATTCAAAGAACTGAATATTGAACATATATGAGATATAAACCTTCGTTGTTCCTCAGTAGCTCAGTGGTAGAGCGGTCAGCTGTTAACCAATTGATCATAGGTTCAAATCCTATTTGAGGAGAACACTTTTTTATCTCTATTATGATCTCTATATCTATTATGATATCTCACTATATGTTATTATAATAACATTTTTTATACATCCATCTGTGGTGGACATTATCATTATAGATATGATTCTTCTATCTCCCATAGAAGTATGGGAGATAGAAGAAATGATTTATCGTATCGTTCATATCCACAAATCTCATTCAAAATAGCACAATTTATCTCAATTTTGATCCTTACCTCACAAACAAAATCTATTCATACATATAGATATTCTATATGTTTAGAGAATCTAAATAAAATTAGATAGATGAAATTATCTCGAATAATTCGATTGAGAATTACTGGGACATTTCAAACTTGTTGTTTTTTCTCACTAAGGTGGTCCAATCCAAGTCTTCTAAATTTTTCTGATGTCGTAAGGGTCGGGTAACCAATTCAAATACATCTCTTGCATTGGTAAACCCATGAATCTGGGCAAAGGTAAATTCAACTGACCATTTAGTATTAATTCCTCTTGCCTCTAATGGGTTAGCATGCACCATTCCAATGATAGCTAAGTCAGGTTGTAATTCACGTATACATCATATTTGATTTGAATTATCTAGTTTCTCTACAATTCATGGTATTGGTACACACATCTTTATACATGTAGCTTGTAAAAGTGATAATTCAACAGCTTGATATCGTTTATCCATATATGGAATACCAATTTCATAAACGATCATTACACATTTGATTAAGAATCTTGCTAGAGATACTTCTAGCAGATTATCTCCTATGAAAAAGATAGATTTCCCACGTACCAAATCAAGATAATCCTTTAAACTTTCCCATATCTACTTTTCCCTTTCCTCCAGACCTTGAGTCTCAACACCAAATATGGGAAAAATCTTTTCAATCCAAGCACGCGTTCTGTCCAGACCGATAGGAAAAGGAGCTCCAATTAATTCACATTTTTTACATCTTATCAAAGTTGTCACTGTCCGACTCAAAAATGGGTTAACACCACAAACATAAACTCCATCACCCAATGATGGAAGATCAGTATATCTTTGAGCAGGTAACCAACTTGATACCTTAATGGATTGATGTTTTAATTATAGATTGAGTTGAGAAACCACATTGGATGGAAAAGATCCAAAAAGAACTAAGGAAGGATGATTTGCATATTCGACCAATTCTTCTTTTTTTATAGAATGAAAAGAGAATACATTTTGTATAGTTTCTTTTCATTCACGAACGAATAATTCCAATTCTAGATAACGATGTGCCATCGTAGCTAACACAGTATCTTCTCCTTGAGTAAAAGCATAATCTAGTCCATTCGCTCTTGCCACTAAAATTGGGATTCCAATTTCCCATTCTAATTTGGGAGACATACCTTCCAAATCCATTTTGATTATTTTTGTAGTACAAGTGCCTATCCATATGATGACGCTGGGATCTCTATCTTTTCTTATTCGAAGACAAAGTCTTTTTAATCCTTCATAATCATTCAATTGAGCTGGCATATCTCCTTCTTCCAATTCTATCATTGCATATCGGGGTTCTGCAAAAATCATAACTCTGAGTGCATTTTGCAAAAAATAACCACATGTCTTTGTGCCCACAACTAGGAAAAAACTGTCTTCAATCTTTTGATATAACCAAGATACACAGCTAATTGGACAAAAAGTATGATAATTACCTATCTCACATTCGACAGTGAGAGTTTCATAAATTTTCACTGACATAAATGAATATAACTATTAACTATGTTGATTAAATCATCGTAAATCCAAGTAAATTTTCCTTATTATTTTTATGTCTACCCTCATTAATAGGATTCAGATAAAGGTCAGAGAGTAAATTGAATAATTCCTGATCTGGAATATCTTTTGGTACAATACCTTCTGGTTGGGACAATATTTGATCCGCTATATCTAAATAATATTCACACACATAGTTAAGAGATGGTTTGGATCCAACCATTTCAAATAAGGTTTTCCCCTTAACTCTCAAAACTCAAATATCTTCAATAAGAGGTAACACTTCTATTACGGGCATTGGCCAGGCTTCTACATATTTATTTATAAGATCTCTTTTAGATGTATGATTTCTAACCAAGCTTGCTAATTGAAGTGGATGTGTACGAGCTTTTTCCCTGATAAAGGTAGTAATATGATTAGCTACAAATAATGCATCAAATCCATTATCTGTAATAATGATATAGTAGTCTGCATAGTTCAACAGAGTATCAAAACCTCCACAAACCACATCGCCTAATACATCAAATAATATAATATCATATTCATAAAATGCATTTAATTCTTTTAACAATTTCATAGTCTCCCCTACTACATATCCCCCACATCCAGCTCTTACGGGTGGCCCCCCAGCTTCCACACAATCTACCCCTCCATAACCCTTATGGATTAAATCTTCGGACTAAATATCCTCATAATGGTAATCCTTGGACTGCAAAGTATCTATAATTGTAGGTATCAAAAACCCTGTCAGAGTAAAAGTACTATCATGTTTGGGATCACATCCAATTTGTAATACTTTTTCACCACGTCTGGCTAGGGCAATTGAAATATTACAACTAGTCGTTGATTTACCAATTCTGCCTTTTCCATAAACTGCTATTTTCATCTTTTGATCTCCTTTTTATTTCTTTTTGATCTTCTGATCTTTTTCGTTATTTCTTCGATCTAATTTTTAGTTTGACTTTGCCTTATTTATTCATATGATTTCTAATATGTTCCATCATTTCAGCTTGTTTTTCTTTTTATATGTTATATATGGGTTGTATGTATTAAGTCGAGGTCATCTCAGTTAATAAATTGAAATCACCAGGGAAATAGTTTTGGAAAGATCCTGATTCTTCAATCAATCAGGATCTTTATTCTTTTCCATTTTTTAATAAAATTTTTTTGGTTTTCTTCCTATATTCTGGTATATATATAGATATTATCTAATTTATCATCAACCACTCATCATTTGATTTCATCAAAATAAAAATAAATTTCATAAGCCCAAAATGAATGACAAAGAATTGAATCCAGTCAGTTTTTTAGCAGGTGAACGACGAGGATTGAATCTGCGCGTGGTGGATTCACAATCCACTGCCTTTGAACCACTTGGCTACGTCTGCCCCAAATAATAGAAGTCTCTGTCTATGGTCATTCCTTCCAAGAAAGAAAAAAGTTTCTAAGTCCCAAAATGGACTAATATCAAATATTAGTCCGTCAGTTTGGTTAGTAATTATTTTTTATCGGACATCAAAGTGTTGCAAGATCGATAACCTTCAAGAAACTCTCAAACAACTTAGTCGTATTTATCTATTTAAATATTTAGCAATAGGTATGAATTGCCTATGAGAGGAGAGAATGAAATTGGATACCAATTTCAGATCTAAGTTGAAATACTTATTATTATAGAATCAACTTATTTTTTTGCTTTATTTAGCATCCATAGCTGAATGGGTAAAAGCACCCAACTCATAATTGGGAAGTTGTGGGTCCAATTCCTACAAGATGCAGGATAAAAAGTTATTGTGCTCTGCTTGCAATAACTTTTAGATGTAAAAAGAGTACCAAACCTTTCAAAAAATGTTTGGTACTCTTTTTCCTTTTCAAGAATTGAAACACACTAACAATCCATCGGATTGATTAATTAGCCATCTATAGAATTAGCTTCAACAGTAGCTAGATCCAGAGGGAAGTTATCAGTGTTACGTTCGTGCATAACTTCCATACCAAGGTTAGCATGATTAATTATATCAACCCAAGTGTTAATTACACGACCTTGACTGTCAACAATAGATTGGTTGAAATTGAATCCATTTAAGTTGAAAGCCATAGTGCTGATGCCCAGAGCAGTAAACTAGATACCTACTACTGGCCAAGTAGCTAAAAGGAAATGTAGAGAACCGGAGTTGTTGAAACTAGCATATTGGAAGATCAATCGGCCAAAATAACCGTGAGCAGCTACAATATTGTAGGTTTCTTCTTCTTGACCAAATTTGTAACCTGCATTAGCAAACTCATTTTCTGTAGTTTCCCTAATCAAACTCAAAGTTACCAAGGAACCATGCATAACACTAAATAGAGAGCCACTGAATACGCCAGCTACACCTAACATGTGAAATGGATGCATAAGAATATTGTGTTCAGCCTGGAATATGATCATGAAATTGAAAGTACCAGAAATTCCTAGAGGCATACCATCAAAGAAGCTTCCTTAACCAATAGGGTAGATCAAGAAAATAGCAGTAGCAGCTGCTATAAGAGCTAAGTATGCAACAACAATCCAACGACGCATACCTAGACGGAAGTTAAGCTCCCACTCATGACCCATATAGCAAGCTACACCAAGTAGGAAGTGTAGAACAATTAGCTCATAGGGACCACCGTTGTATAGCCATTCATCAATAGAAGCTACTTCCCAGATGGGATAGAAATGCAGACCAATGGCTGCAGAGGTAGGACTAATAGCACCAAAGATAATATTGTTTCCATAAAGAATAGAACCAAAAATAGGTTCATGAATACCATCAATATCTACTGGAGGAGCTGTAATGAAAGTGATAATGAATACAGAGGTTGCAGTCAATAGGGTAGGAATCATCAAGACACCAAACCATCCAATGTAAAGACGGTTTTCAGTGCTAGTGATCCAATCACAAAAATGATTCCATAGGATTGCACTTTCACATCTTTCTAGAATTGCAGTCATGGTTAGAACTTGGTTTATTTATAATTTAATCATTAGAAGCTCCCAAGCATATACATAAGGCTTGTTATTCAATAGTATAACATGATTCATATCTGTATGTCAACCAGATATTTTGACATCTATATTAAAAATAAAAGACTAAGATTAGTCTATAAAAATAGACTATCTTACATTTAACATAGACTATATGCTTACTTTGTAAGCATATTTCACACTATATTAACAGTATAATATTATACCCATAGATATAGACGTTATATTACATTCCTTATTACTTTATGGTTCTAAGTAATAATTACTAATAAAATTGGATTGGATCCAGAATAAGTAAACTTTTGTCTACTTACTATAGGACTTGGATCCCATTGATCTGGGTTGCCCGGGACTTGAACCCAGAGCTCATCGGATGGAGTGGATTATCTACTCCTTTTTTAAGAGTAAAAAATCTCTCCCCAAACCGTGCTTGCAATTTTCATTACACGTGACTTTCTCCATGTATAAATTTATTAATCATTTGGATCTCCGAGTGGAAAAATTCCATAAGATCATGAAGTGAGGTAATTGATCAATAAGCATTTCATTGGTAAAATCAGTTTTCTACTTGTTTATTCTGTATATTTTGCTAGGAATTAGATAGGGCATTTAATTTGGATAATATCTGAATTCCAAAATCATTCTCTCTGTGAACGAGTCTTTGAAAAGGATGAAGAAATGAATTCTTATTCTTTGAAGAACGATTTTGTGAAGAGTTCCAAACTTGATTCTTCTCAAACTACACGTATCGTACTTTTATGTTTGCAAGCTAAAGTTTTAGCACATGGAAGTAGAAGTATATACTTTATATAATATAAACCATCTTTATTGATGGATCCACTATAGTAATGAAAAGGATTTCTACAAATTTGATTGAATCGATTGAGGATATCATCATCTGTTAGACTGGTCTAGGATAATTTACTAATTGGATGGCCTGAGATGTCACAGAATTTTTCTTTAGCTAAAAAGAAAAGAATTGATCTAATCAGTGTTAGGGTGTGGAGCTAAAAGCTTCACCTAAGGCAAACAGGGAGGTTTTCAAAGCATGACAGTTGCCAGCGTTGGCAGGCCAAAACTAACATCGGTCAGGGGACAGTGCAAGGGAAACTAACATCGGTAGGAGATCAGCCAGCATCGGTCACCAATAGTCAGGCAGGGACTGACGTCGGTCGCCTGTGGTGGTTAGAAATGTTGTTGACGAACAGTAAGTTAAGTGAACGCGTAGTTTGCATGATAAAGACTAGTTCAAGTCTTTGAGCGGCTTGTCTAAATTAGTGTATGCATGAGATATATATAATAGACTCATGGGCTATATTGTTAAGTGTTGAACTTGTAGAACCCAAGTGTGGATCTTGGAGAGTTATTCCCATGGTGGAATCAAGTAGGATTCCCCATGTATGTAAGATCAGGTTTGATATGCAGGGTATTGCAGGATCATGGTGGAGATCTACATGTGATAAGTAAGATCAAGTTGGTCTGTAGGGATGTGTGTATGTGAGGGTCAGAATAGGATCGGCGAGGGAGCAAGATCAAGGTGACAGTAATAAATCAGGAGCAGGATCAAGGTGAGATCTACTTGGAGTACCGGTTCGTACTCAGTTGTACTGGATGTACAATAAGGTGAACAACAGCTTGTGTTAGTTGTTAGTTGTGACCTATGAGAGAAGATTACTCAGGTGGGAAGATTACTTGGAGCCCTTGAGGAGGAAGCCTCACAGAGGTGGAAGAAGAGTGTGATCTCTTTATTGTAATTTCCTTTGTAATGAGTTGAATATAATTATGTGTTGCCTCTCATATTCTGTGTGTTTTCTCATTGATAGTTATTTGTTCTTCTGGTTATTTCTACATGTTTAAGTTGCTTATACAAAGGTAATCATGTGTGCTCTTAAATTTGAAAAGTTATGTCAGAGCTTTGGAGAACTTAGGTCCTATCACGTGGTATCAGAGCTAAGGTTGCAGGGAGCAGGTTTTGTGTTTGGTTACAGGTCACTCTCAGGGGCTTCTGATTGAGTGGGATTAGAGCAATGGTAGATGAAAGTAAGCTAAGAATGGAGGAATTGAAAAGCATAGATGGTCACTTACAGTCCTATGGAAATAAAGAGCAAGTAAAAGAAGATTGTTGATTGGTAGCAGATCAACATGAAGGAACTGAAGATGCAGATGTTGCAAGTGTTGTTACACAGGGTGCTCTGGGAGGTTTCTTGGATAAAGTTGAATCTTGGTTAATAGATTATGTTGCCTCTTTCCATGCAGCCCCAGGGAGAGGAGCTGGTGAGCCTTGTCAAATTATTGGAAAAGGGGAAGTGAAGCTGAAATTGTAGGTGGCCAACACATGGGTGTTGAAGGAGGTCATGCAGGTCCCAGGCTTGGAGATGTGGCTAATTTCTTCAGGAAAGTTGGGTGATGAGAGATGCACAAGAACTCTCACAGCGGATGCACTTGAATTAGCTGGTGGTAAGAAAATAGGTACTCTTTATCTACTTGTTTATATTACTGATTCTTCTTCTGTTGCAGAGACGTGGCTTTGTAGGCTTGGTCACATGAGCAAAAAGGAGATGCATGTTCTTAAGCAGAAGACTAATATATTTGATAGGCTTAAGAACTGGAAAGCCTTGGTGTTTATGGAGGAGATGGTAGACAGAGACCAGTGGATGGAGCTGGATACTTCTGAGCAGGGTAGTTTGGACATGGGATTTATTCAAAGGAGCTCATGGGTAGAAAGTCATCACTCACAGGTGAACACAGGTACCGACATCGATAGGAAAACCAACGTCGATAGCAGGTAAGACCAACGTCAGTCAAGAGGACCAACGTCGGCAGTAGGGGACACTGACGTCGATAGGGTTGGTAGACAAGACAGACGCATGGAATCAACGTTGGTTGGACATAGACTATGTGGTGACTGAGGTTGGTCACTGTAACAGATGTTGGGTGGACAACAAGCTGTCAAGGAGTCTCAAATGCCCATATGGAGGACTGAAGGTGGTAAGTAAGCCTCAAATTTGTTGTTCCTCTTCTTTATACTAGTTGCTGACTACAGAGCAGGAAGGATCCAAGAAACAGTGGGAGCATGGCAGGATTATGATGTAGAACTAAGCCGAGATTTGGTAGGGTTGCCAGCGGGTATGAAAGCACAGAGATGAATGGATACCTTAGTTGAAGAATAGAGAGAACAGACATGTGAGATGGAAGACCAGGTCATATGGTCTTGAGGAAGTTGCAGGGCAATGGTACAGGGTTTGACAGGTGGAGGACAAAGCATGGCTTCAGTCAATGTTAGGGTAACTACTGTGGTTTGTCTTACTAGGGGGATGGTGATTGCAACATCATTTTATTACTGTATGTGGATGGTATGCTAGCTAGCAGGTTTATACATATAGGGTTTTGCTAAGCTAAGGGTAAGATTAGTTCAGTGGTTTGCTATGAAGAATTTGGAGCAACAAAATTCTTTGGCATGGGAGACATGGGAGATCATAGGATGATTTTGTCTCCAGTGGGAGCTGATGTGAATCAAGTGTTGGCAAGGTTTAGGATGTAGAACCAGAGCACACTAAGGGTTGGACAGTTCAGTGTCCAAAATCACATGAGGTCTAGGATAGACCTGAGTTTTCCCAAGCAGTGGGTGTTGTCAGAGAGTTAGGAGCCGATTCAGGGAAGTGGGTTCTCAGGGATTTCAGAGGGACTAGTAGCAGGGATTCATGCTATGGAGGGTCAGGACTTCACTACATGGATTTGTAGGTTTAGATGTGGCAGGTTACTCAGATGACAGGAGGTGCACCACAGGTTGTGTGGTGGGTGGTCTTTAGGATTGATCTTGAAGAGGGATACAAGCCAAGAAATAGATTAGATGGGGTACAGGTATAGGTATAGTGCAGCTATTTATCTCCAAGTGGGAGATTGTTAGGTTGTGGAGCTAAAAGCTTCACTGATGCAAATAGAGGAGGAGGTTTTAGGAAGGTTGCTGAGTGTTATAGATGCCAGTGTCGATTAGGCCAATCGACATCGATAGGATTAGACAAGAAGGCAACTGACGTCGATCAAAAGTCAGTCGGCGTCGGCACCCCCAGGCAGACAGGGACCGACGTCAGTCACATTTGTGGTTTAAACTGTGAATGTTACAGGTAGTTAGCTAACGAACCAAGTGTTTGCATGTCAAGAGCCATATTTAGACTAGAAACTATGGATCTAATTATTGTAATTAGGTGTCTAATTATTGTTTGCATGAGATCTATTTAAGAGACTCATTGGTTGTATTGTAAACTTGTGCTAGAGAGTAAGAGAGCAATAATATAAGCTCCTTCTGTGTGTGAAGTGAGAATGGTGTGTTCCTCCTAGTGCCACAGTACCAAGTGTAGGTGCTGGATTGGAGAATCAGTAGGGTTCTTCATGTATGTATGATCTTGGTCATCAGGTGAGCATGGCTATGATAGGAGATCTACATGATAAGTAAGATCATTGATCTTCAGGTGTATGTGTGTGCAAGGTTAAGGTTCACAAGTGTGCAGAACCAGATTGATTTATAGGTGTGCAAGATCAGATAGGATAGCAACACAACAGGGAGCAGAATTAGGTGGGATCTACTTGGAGTACAGCGTGTACTGAGAAAGAGAGCAAAGAGGAAGGCAAGGAAGATCCTTCCATAAGTAAGGTCTGTTGAGGTGCAGGTTGTTGCAGGTTCAGGGGAGATCTACTTGAAGTACATTTGTGTACTTGTGGAGTGTGTGGAGCACTTGTGGAGTGCATGGAGCACAGGTGTAAGGTGAACACCAACTCTGTGTTTGAGTTGGGTGTTGGGACCTAAGAGAGAGAGCTTTGAGGGAAGATTTACTGTTTATGCCCTAGAGGTGTGGGAGCCCTAGAGGTGTGTAAGGAAGAAGAACTATGGCAGCCTTCTTTGTTGTATTTCCTTCTGAAAGAGTTTTAATACAAGTTGTGTATTGTCTCTCGTATTCTATGTTATTTTTGAATTCTAGTTACTTGTGTATTCTGGTTAATTTCCGCATGTTAAGTTGCTTGGTAATCAATTATGTGCTTTCGTTATTTATCCCAACAAATGGTATCAGAGCGAGGTTGGATGTTCTCAGAGTGAGTTTGACTAACAGATGGCCCAGATCTGTTAAGTGTTGTTGATTATAGGTCATTCATAGGGTTTTTGATTGAGTGGGAGTATAGCAATGGCAGAAGAAGGTAAGCTGAGAATGAAGAAATTCAGGCACAGGATTAACACCACAAGGAGTGTGGTGGGTTGTCTTCAAGTGGGAGCTTGAAGAGGAATACAAGCCAGGATGTAGATTAGATAGAGTACTGGTATAGGTACAAGTGCAGCTATTTATCTCCAAGTGGGAGATTGTTAGGGTGTGGAGCTAAAAGCTTCACCTAAGGCAAACAGGGAGGTTTTCAGAGCATGACAGTCACCGGCATCGGCAGGCCAAAACCGATGTTGGTCAGGGGATAGTGCAAGGGAAACTGGCATCGGCAGGAGATCGGCCGGCATCAGTCACCTCCAGTCAGGTAGGGACCGACGTCAGTCACCTGTGGTGGTCAGAACTATTGTTGATGAATAGTCAGTTAAGTGAACACGTAGTTTGCATGATAAAGACCAGTTTGAGTCTTTGAGCCGCTTGTCTAAATTAGTGTATGCATGAGATCTATATAATAGACTCATGGGCTGTATTGTTAAGTGTTGAACTTGTAGAACCCAAGTGTGGAGCTTGGAGAGTTCTTCCCATGGTGGAATCAAGTAGGATTCCCCATGTATGTAAGATCAGGTTTGATATGCAGGGTGTTGCAGGATCATGGTGGAGATCTACATGGGATAAGTAAGATCAGGTTGGTCTGTAGGGATGTGTGTATGTGAGGGTCAGAATAGGATCGGCGAGGGAGCAATATCAAGGTGACAGTAATACATCAGGAGCAGGATCATGGTGAGATCTACTTGGAGTACTAGTTTGTACTCAGTTGTACTGGATGTACAATGAGGTGAACAACAACATATGTTAGTTGTTAGTTGTGACCTATGAGAGAAGGTTACTCAGGTGGGAAGATTACTTGGAGCCCTTGAGGAGGAAGCCTTACAGAGGTGGAAGAAGAGTGTGATCTCTTTATTGTAATTTCCTTTGTAATGAGTTGAATACAATTATGTGTTGCCTCTCATATTCTGTGTGTTTTCTCATTGATAGTTATTTGTTCTTCTAGTTATTTCCACATGTTTAAGTTGCTTATACAAAGGTAATCATGTGTGTTCTTAAATCTGACAAGTTGTGTCAGAGCTTTGGGGAACTTAGGTCCTATCAATCGGAGCTATTGGATTCAATTCATTGGTAACTAGATCGGTAATGAATAAATCATCTAGTATTTTGGTTCTAACCATGAGAGGTTTTATTTTAAAACTCAAAAAATAATCTAAAAAAAAGGAATCATTCTTGGATAATTCAAGAATACATATCATATATGGTTAAGACCAAAGATGGAAATAATATTACCAAAAATGAAACAAATGATATCTACATTTTTCACTTGGAGGTGAGTACCCTTTAAAGCTATAAGGGATCTTTCTCCATATCTCACATAGTGGATGAAAGCATCCTTCAACAACCAAATCCTTTTGGTTGAAATATTGATAATAAATATGACAATATGTTTGATCTTTCGATCAAAATGAGTTCGATTGGGAAAAGATCCATACAATGATCATGAACGAGAAAATTGTTTTAGAAGAGGAACTAAAAAGGATTCTTATTCATATACATAAGAATTCCATAGGAAAAGGGATAACCTCATATTTTCCCTCAGAACAACCAAAGCTTTTTGTAGATTTTTTGCACTAAAAATATTTCTCCATTCATGGAGAATGAATCGTAATAGATGAAAAAAAGGAGTATCTCGGATCCAGCGAGGAAAGGTCCGCACCAATTTTTTTGATGAATCGAGTAGGACAGTCGTATATTTGATATATAATTGGAATGTGGGAATTTATCCTTAATAAGGGGAAATATGCAATGTATGGACTGAATACTCTTCCATCCACTCATTATTTCTGCAAAATGTTTTGATCCCATTGTGAACGAAACTTCCAAGATAACTGTCAAAGACTCTAGTACCAGTTCAAAATAAGAATTTCTATTGCGATCAATAAATTGAATTGGATCACAATTCCTGAATAAACCAATTGAATCATTCTGTTGACGTATCCAATGAATCAAATGTTTTACAGTTAGGAAACTAAAATAATTAGAAACTAAAATTTCTATCGGTTCAGAGGAACTTGATCTATCTAAATGATGATCATGAGCAATTGTGCAAAGATCTTCTCAAAAAAAAAAAGGGGATATAAAAATAATTGTTGCCAAGATCTATGTTTGTTTCCATCTCTTTGAAACTCATCCATTTTAAAACTTGGGGCCCTAGAATAACCTCTTGGATTATGAAATGATACATGGTGCGATCTAGTCAGGACATAAGAAAGAATCTTTATCTGAATATTCTATCTACAATAGATCTTCATTCGTCATGAGGAAGAACAAAAATCTTTTATCTTGGTGGTCCGATTGCTCTCCTAACTTAGGGAATAAATTGACCTGGTCAGTACACTATTTCTCTTACACATTTGTTTTTTAGTATTTAGGACTCATTACGGGTGTAGAAATCCCTGATCTACTACATGGGAAAAATTCCCTTATCGGTTACTAAAATGCTCTTAAATTTTGAGTAGTAAAGGGAATTACTCGTTGAAATGAAGAACAAAAGCTCGTTCCTCTAGTTTTACTTATGATTCAAGCCATCCAGCTTTCTCCATTGAATTGCTTGACTTAATCGAGTGTTGATTCGATCTTATTTCATAACTCATACATTTGCTCAAACAGCATAGAATATCCAATAGAATATTGGATACATTTGACTCCTTGAATAAAATATGTTTTTGATAAAATCAGATAAACAAAATAAAGTCTCATCAAATCAAGATTGTTAGAACGACATGCTGCTTTTTCCATTTATTTCCTTTTCAAGATCAGTCATAGTCTTACTAACTTTATCGATGGTATGGATGAAATTTTTACTTCATCCAAATGTGTAAAATACCTTAGTCGCACTTAAAATCTGAGTACTCTACCATTGAGTTAGCAACCCTTATTTTCTATTTGAAGAGATGTAATCAAAGTGATATACAAAGTTATTCCATATGAAATAACCGGTATGAGATTTGAATCAGAAATAAATAGAATATATTTATTCTATGTAAAAAATAAAAAAAATAAAGGATATATTAATTTAGATCTACCATTTATGAATCAAATCATAAAATTTGATACGGATCAGGTTATTTTTGTTCCGTCAAACGAATTCACAATGATTCAAAAACATCCTGAATAGTGGACCTAATGAAATATTTATTAGGAATTATATTGGCACAATGTACCATTGTCAATCCCAGATTGTTGGATTGATACTTAATTGTTGGATTGACACTACATTAAGATGAAAAAATTATTAGATACATCAATTAAAAGATCCTACGCTTATATTAGGAATGACAGTAAAAAAAAATTATTATTTGTTACGATAATTTGTTCTCAAGAAACTTCCAACTTTTCCATAGGAAGTTAGTTCCTGTATTTCATTAATTCGGTCCTTCTATACACTCCATCTTTTATCATTCTTAGTTGAATGATTCAAATATCTCTCATCTCAATATCAATAGAAAAAGATTTCTAATCTGCATACCTATATAGGATCGCAGGGCAATAATATACATGAAATGAGCATATAATAAGAGTAAAAAAAATGGATAATAAGAAAACAACCATGACATGAAACATAAATAATAAATAAATCTCATGTAATTGAAATTTATTGCTAAATTTATTGGACCTAGACGTAGACGTATGACTTATCTCCCTTTTTTTAATTCTAAAGCACGTTTAAAATGATAAATTTTTGCCCTCAGAAAAATACCATGAATAGTTTCCGTAGGTTGAGCTCCTAATTCGAGGAATTTCACAATAGCACCATAAATTAAGCGAGTTTAATCCTTATTCATTGGATCATAAAAACCCAATTCCTAAAGAGCTCTTCTTTCTCCTCGAGACTTAACGTCAATGGCAACAATTCGATAGGTAGCTCATTGGGATAGATAGACAAGATAACCCCCTATCCCCCTTGGAAAATGTATATGAAGGTTTATCCTCATATGGCTCGAGTGATAATTATTTGTATAAGCTCTCCCTATTTATAGAAGGAATATCTAACTAGATAAACTTTATAAATTAAAGTTACTATTCATCTTATTCCTTTGACTTCTCAAGGATAATAAAGATAAAAATTTTACTCGTAGCTCAAGTATGCTTGAGTAATGTTCAAAAACCAGAGAAGATTACTAAAAAAGCATTTATCACCACTTTTTAAGCCATCTTTCATCTATTTTCTCTCTCCGTTTTACGTGGAATATATCTCAATCCTTTATAATGTGATATAATTGTTTGATTGGAAATAGAATTTTCTTGTTTTGAGATCAATTATCTTATCTTTGAATCATTAGGTCCAAACCTTACTCTGGTGGTCCCCATCCATTATAGAATGATAGCAACGTACATTTCATTATTTTCCACATTGAGCAATAAGACGTGATTGATCCTTGTCAAATTCTATCTAGCTTTTCTCGAAATCATTCGACTTAGATCGAGAATTGTTTCCTTATTCCACTTCACTATTCTAATCTTTGAGCTTGATGTAGACTTACAAAATGGTTATATCTCATTTATTTCATTTACACTAACCCTAAATTCTATCCCCTAATTGAGAAACAAATTTATATTTTATTCCTAGTCAAGCTCCGCTTATCTTTTTCAGAATATAAATGTTAAGCGAAGAGAATCTTCAAATAGAAAATGGTGGATGTCATAATCCACAGAACCAATCGTGTCGTTTAAGTCACACTTTGCTTTCTACCACATCATTTTAGATGAATTGTTATCATAAGGTAGATATCTGATCTACTATAAAATAGATATGTAATTATGAATAGTCATTAACTTAATTATACACAATACTTATATTGACATAAATTCATTATCCGAGCTAATGCTAGGTATTGAACTCTTCTTTAGCTGCATACATTACTTTGATAGTAATGGTTTCAATGCCCTTTTGTCATGCAAATTTCTCAGTATTTCTTTCTACCTTTTCTCTGACAAAATGGGGGATTTTATTTAATTCTAGTCGACTTTCAGGATTCCAAATTAGGCCTATATCTGTGGATAATGATTTGGTTATGATTTCTTTAGTATCATGACCACCAAAAATATCTAGAAGATGGTCCTCCATACCTAGAGCAAATGAGTTATAAACTAGATCAGCTATTTGATTAGTACCTTCATAACCTAGAAATGGTCGATATCCCAAGGGAAAATTTTGTATATGAACTGGTGCAGAAATAACTCCACAAGGAATATCAAGATGTTTACCAATATGATGTTCCATTTGAGTACCAAATATTACAGATGGTTCTACATGAGCGATCATATCTCCTACTTCAGCATGATCATATGTGATCAGTATTTCATCACAAAAACCTTGGATTTGCTCTTTAAACCATTCCGCATCGTGTTTGCAATAAGTACCTACACAACTCATATGAATTCCCATCTCTTGAGCAAGTATCTTAGTGATTGAAGTAGCATGAGTTGCATCACCAAAAATGACTGTTTCTTTTCCCGTCAAATTTTGACAATCAATAGATTTTGAAAACCAAGCAGCTTGGGAAACAAATCGAGTTTGTCCGTCGATATAAGGTTCATAATCAACTCTTTTACTTGATGAACTATGAGCCAAGGTATTCACATTTTTGTGAATCTGGCGGATCCACTCTGCCATATCCACAGCCCCCATGGGGGATGTGGATATGTAAGGCATTCCATATTCTTTATTCAAATACATCACCGTCATTAAGCCCACTTCATGATAAGGAATTAAATTAAACCAAAATTTTGGTAAATTTTTAAGATCTTCTACAGATCCTCCTTTAGGAATTATTTGATTAATTTCAATGTCCAGATCTCGTAATAAACGTCTCAACTCATGATAATCGTGTTGATTATGAAAGCCCAATGTAAAAATTCCAATTATATTGACAGAAGATGCATCTTTTAGGAATTTGTCCATTTTTTTTTGTGTATGGCATCTATCTAAATAATATCGAACTACCTATTCCAAAGTTCTATCTGCTGCCTGAATTTCATTCACTTGATAATGATCTACATCCGCAAAAATGGCATTGGAATCAGAAATTATGGATGCTCTATCCACAAAATTTTGTAAATCCTCTTGTAAGATACTATAGGTACATGTAGGTGTCAATATGATAAGATCAGGATGTTCTTCCTTATCTTTACGAATAATATTATCCATTACTCTTTCTTGAGATCCATGTGCTAGTACATGATGATCTACTATACTAGCAGTAGCAGTAGTATAATCTCTTTCGCATTCTAACATAGAACGCATTACATTAAAATAATCATCACCTAGAGGAGCATGCATGATGGCATGCACATTTTTGAAGGAACTAGCTACTCGTAGGGTTCCAATTTGAGCAGGACCAGCATACATCCAGTGGGCTAATTTCATAAATTTGACTTTATTTCAATTTGATTTGTGTTCCCATCCTACACCATAAAAATATCCCTTTCTATATTTAATACCTATTTAAAATCATATTTCCCTTCCATAAGTATATTCTATGAAATGACTAGAAATCAAAAGAAAGTAGAAATCCAATTTATACCATTATTTTATTCTTTAAATATTTGTCCCGTCTGGCTAGGACGGAAGGATTCGAACCTTCACAATAACAGGACCAAAACCTACTGCCTTACCGCTTGGCCATGCCCCATTCTTATCTGGTGTTAATCAATACTCATATTCTAAAATATTACAAAATATTTCCAAATTTTGGAATACATTTCAATTAGAGATTCATTCTTATCTGATGCTAAGCAATTCGGTCTAGAAAAACTAGAGGGACATAGATTCTTGATCAAATTAGATATATCATTATATGGGGGATGAAAAAAGAAACAAGAATATCTATTCATTGGTCATTCTCTATCAGAATGGTTAAAATATTATATGAAGAAATGATCCCTTCCAACCCAAGACTAAAAGTCTAATCTTGTCGAAGATTTTCGATTGATTGGCAAAATACTTTTGGGCCTTAACATCATTTTTATTCATCAGAGAATCAAAATGCCAGTTATCCTCAACCTCAATATTTATCCAGATGATGCCACTTTTCATTTGAATAATCTCTTTTTTTCCAAATTGCCTGAGGCTTATGCGATTTCCGATCCAATTGTGAATGTAATGCCAATTATACCTTTGTTCTTTTTTCTACTAGCCTTTGTTTGGCAAGCTGCCGTAAGTTTTCGATAATATTATACAAAAGGTATTGAATTATTCTTTGTAAAAAGGAAACATTCACTTGATGCAAAGTCATTCAAATAGTGTTTCAATATTTTTATTCTAGTATATTGATTGATCTTGGATTACTTTCATTAACCCAATTTTGTATAACTCTTTTCCCTTATTCTGCTACTTATTTTGTGAAGCATCAATTCCATTCTGGTTCCCAACAGATTTTAAATACCTATCTTCCAAGTTAAATCCTTTCAATTCATCTTAGTCAGTTTTGACTCCATCACAAGTGGAGTTCGGGTTATTAGGTATTGATAGGGAATATGTTATTCCCATTAACATAAATATCCGTTAGATATAATTGAAAATGGAGTATTTGTAATATTGTATTCCATTTTTTGAATATCTTTCTTCTCTTTCAGACAATTGATATACTTGTTTCTATTTTTTAGAAACATGGTCAATTTGTTGATAGTTGAACTAGGACTTGAGTTTCTATTTATCTTCGTCAATCCCAAGCAAAGAGGAAAAGAGAAACATAATAGATCAGAATTTTTAATCTTTTTTCAGTTTGATCTCCACATCAATGTGTGTAGATCAAAATAGTATCATTTTATACAAAAAATGATACTATTGCTTGGTCTTGAAGAACCAATATATGATACAGAGATTGATCATCTATTCCATTGTAATTCTAATAAGGATCCCAGAGATTACATAATGCTTACTCTCAAGCTGTTCGTTTACACAGTAGTGATATTTTTTGTTTCTCTCTTTATCTTCAGATTTATATCGAATGATCTAGGGTGGAATCCTAGGCATAAATAATAGTGATATAAAAAGGGGTTTAGAGGTTTTGAGGATTCATCTCAAGTGACTCAATGGAGAGAGATGGATTCGAACCCTCGGTACAGATAGTCTGTATAACGGATTAGCAATCCACCACTTTAGTCCACTCACCCATCTCTCCGAGATGTGAGATATAGAATGAATATAGCATTTCTTCAGATAAAGACCAACATGAGAATCCAATTGTATTATTCATTCCATTCCAAATGATTCTTTGCTTTCTCTAGCTCGGCCAGTATCTGGCCAAGCCATTCTCTTTCCTAGATAAGAATAATGGACCGAATGTATTAATACAGTGCTTTACCTAATTTGAAAGCTAAAATGCTTGTTATAAAAGTAGCAAAAAGGGCTATCAAAATTTGACCCTCTGATATCATTTATTTATTTCCTCTCCAATCACTTCCTTATTATCTAGATAGGGCCCTCTATTTATTTTATTTTAATAATTCCAGCTATTCAAGGTTATAATGAAATGTTCTAGATCAGATTGGGATGGTTAAAAAGATATTTCAAAGACTAGGAAGGAGTTGATCAAATTGTTAAAATAATCATTAATGAAAGAATATTGATTATTAATTTAACAATAGGGTATTATTGGAACATGTGACTAAGTGTTATTGCTGCAAAAGTAAAAACCATAAAGGAGAATTATCTCCTATTGAATTTCCTGGAATTAGAGAGAGATATAATAGGAACTTGTACTAAACTTTAACTAGAAGTAGCTAATAGTTCCTTATCTTCCTGTTGCACAAAAGATGTATCTGTATGATACAATAAAATTGTGGCAGGTATAGTTTAGTGGTAAAAGTGTGATTCATTCCATCAGCAACTCGCAGAGTTGAAGGATCTCTCTTTCAACTCTCACTAGTTACAAAAAAACTAGATTTCTATCTAGGTTCAAAACCTTTCCTATGAATATCCTGGTTTAGAAAAGGAATTGTACACATTCTCGTAACTTGGATCTAGAATGAGAAAAAGGAACAAAAACATTTTAAATTCTATTCAAGATGACAAAATAGAATGTTTTCAAAGATTAGACCAATCTTTCCAATCGGATCAATCAATGATATATGGATATCAAAAGATTCTTTTTCATCGTAACTAAATGTTCAACTTCTAGAACAACAAAAGTTAAAGTTAACTAGCTAGATAATGGTGACTTTGGTTTACTTTAGTCACCACCATTTCATTTGAGCTCGGTGGAATTTGATTTCCTGGAGGATCACAATCAGTAGAAATAGCGAACGAAGTAACTAGAAAGATTCGATAGTCAAATATTGATCAAATTTAAAATTTGATCTTTCTATAGGGATCATCTATCAAGTGAGTAGGTATTCAGTCTGTGGAGTAAAAGAAAAAACTAAAAATAAACTAACATAGATGTTATGGAGCAAAAATATATCTTTCTTTAATAAGAAAAGATAAAAAAAAAGAAGAAAGAAGTAATAAATTGGAAAGTGAATTCTTTTTTCACAAAGATTTTTTGTGTGTCAATAATATTATTCTTGACCCTCATTTCTATCTTTCTGCCATGGAGGAGCCAAATGAAATGAAATTTTCATGTTTGATTCTGAATTAGAGGCATTAATCAATTCGACTATAACCCCTAGCCTTCCAAGCTAACGATGCGGGTTCGATTCCCGCTACCTGCTCATATTCCTCATTCTATTTTATCAGGGGCAACTTCTCCTCATTCAAAATGAATTTTTGATGTCCAACATATCTATTCTTTCTCTTTCTTTCCCAAACATCCTCGTGCATGGATAAAAAGTCAGATTTTTTTTTGTTAACGATAAATTATTTGAAGGAAATAATTAAAAAAAAAGAGTGTCCATCGTCTAATGGATAGGACAGAGGTCTTCTAAACCTTATGTATAGGTTCAAATCCTATTGGATGTAATAATATTCAATTAATTGTCCAAGATTGATTATTGTGCTCGTAAATGTAGCAAAGTGATTATTAAAGCTCTTCCATCCTGTTCCGAACGATCTATCAAATCCAAAATTTCTATTTTGGTTCTCCAAGTAGAAAAAGTTTGGTATTTTCTTGAATAGCTTCTTTTAAAAGAGTTTTCGCTTGTTCCGTGAATGTCCTAGTAGAATGTATAATTTCTCCAAACTGGGGTTTATTTTTTAATAAATATTCACGCAACTTAAGGGTAAAATTTTTCACTTGTACGATTTATAATACATCTAGATATCCATTCATTCCAGTATAAATCATAGCTATTTGTTCTTCCACTATCAAAGGATCTGATTGAGATTGTTTGAGCAACTCACGTAATCATTGACCTCTTGCCAATTGATCTTGAGTAGCTTTATCAAGATCAAAAGTGAATTGTGTAAAGGCTTCTAACTCTACAAGTTGGGCTAGCTCTAATTTTAATTTTCCAGCTACTTGTTTCATAGCTTTCATTTGAGCTTCGGATCCTACTCTAGATATGAAAAGACCTACATTAATGGCAGGTTGAATTCCTGCATTGAATAGATTGGCTGACAAGAAAATTTGTCCGTCAGTAATCAAAATTACGTTAGTGGGAATATAAGCTGAAACATCTCCAGCTTGAGTCTCAACTATTGGTAAAGCAGTCAAACTCCCCCCACCTAGCTGAGAATTTAATTTAGTTGCTCTTTCCAATAGATGGGAATGCAAATAGAAAACATCTCCTGGATAAGCTTCCCGACCAGGTGGTCTTCTTAATAGAAGAGACATTTGTTGATAAGATTGTGCTTGTTTAGAGAGATAATCATAAATTATTGATGTATGTTGTTCTTTATACTTGAAATATTTGGCTAAAGTTGCTCCTATATAAGGAGCAAGATATTGTAATGTAGCGGGAGAATCCACAGTTTTTGATACCACAATGGTATACTCCATTGTGCCATGTTCTTGAAAATTATTAACTACCTGAGCTAGGAAAGAGGCTTTTTGACCAATAACAACATAAACATATATTACATTCTGACCTTTTTGATTGATAATCGTATCTGTAGCTACTCCCATCTTACCAGTCTGTCTGTCCCCAATAATTAATTCTCGTTGACCACATCCTATAAGAATCATAGAATCAATAGAAATAAGACATGTTTGAAGAGGTTCATATACAGAATGTCTTGAAATAATACCTGGAGTGGGAGATTAAATCAATCTAAACTCAGAAGCTGGAATTTTACCCTTACCATCAATAGGTCAAGCTAGAGCATTTACAACATGACCCAAATAAACATCACTTACTAGTATCTGAGCAATTTTTCATATTGCTCTCACGGAACTGCCCTCTTGGATCATCAAGCCATCACCCATTAATACAGCTCCAACATTAGTTGATTCTAGATTTAGAGCAATGCCTATTGTACCATCTACAAATTCTACTAATTCCCCTACCATTACTTTATCAAGACCATGAATACGAGCAATGCCATCTCCTACTTGAAGTACAGTGCCAATATTAACAACTTTAACCTCGTTATTATATTGTTTAATCTGTTTACGTATCATACTACTAATTTCATTAAGTTGAATAGTTACCATTAACACTAGTTAATTCTCTTTTGAAAAATAAGACCTATATATTTTTGTTTTGAAAACAATATATATACATATACATATACATATATATATATATATATTAACAAACTAATCAGTTATGTTTTTCATGGCTATAAGTAGGCCAATATTATGATCAATCATACGTAAATGTAACTCTCTATTCAAACGAATATTTAGAGTTCCTAGAGCTTTTTGTACAGCTTGGCGAGAAATTTGTTGTCGGACCTATTCAATTGCTCTTTGTTGTTCAAAGTGAACAGTCTCATTCTTGAAATTCTCTAATTGTTCCAAATTAGCAGAAGCAACATTGATGAGATCCTCTTTTTCTTGTTCTATTTGAGAGTATCCATTTACTCGAATTTCATGCGCTCTCATTTCTACTTCCCGTAAGCGAGCCCGGGCTTGCTCGAGCTGATGAGCAGCTCCTTTACATAGTTCTTCAAAATTCTGAATAGTAATCAATATTTTATGTTTACGATTATATAATAGATTACTTAATGAAAGTAGATTATAAATTCATTCAAGTTATGAATAGATAACCTCTTCCCAAACTGAACACGAACCTTTCGATTCATTTGACTCTCCTGCTCAGATTTTTTGGGACAATCCCCTTTTTTCCACCAAGCCTGCCCTTTCCGTTCATATTAATGGAAGAATAAGATAAATCTATCAAAGACCAAAATCTCTAAAGGGCTCTTTTGCCAAAAGGTATTTTTTTATTATCAAAAAAGTTGTTCTTTCCTTTTTTACCTTTTTCTCCTTTTTTTTCATTCGTGTTTCCTGTTTACCTTTTCTTGAATAAATTTTATTCTGTGTAGGTCATCGGTTCCGCATTGAAACCAAAAAAATTGGATGGGAGATTAGCACTATTTTTTAGTAGATAGATCGAATCAATTCCATTGATATGAATGTTATATATATCGGATCAATCTCTAACTATGCCTTTGAACCCATCTCATATTGGCACAGTGGTGGAAAGAGTACCCAGTTGTGCTTGGACTTCAAGCAGTTTAGCTTTAACCATTCTAAATATTTTCTCTTATTGGTTGGTAGAAGAATTAAATTTCTTTCTTTTCCAATTAATTATGAAATGCTATAGTTCTTCCATATTTATTATTTCCCGTTTAGAAGTAATTCGTTGAGATCATGCACTTTTCTATCTACAAAGTGCAGTTGGTTAGACCCAGCTATATTATTCAATATATACAACTCGCACACACTCCCTTTCCAAAGTAGATCAGTACACCAAGCACCACACTAAGATTTATTATATTTGTTTCTAAAATATTGGTATTTAACCCGAAACCCCCTGCGGAGGGCAAATAAACTAGGGAAATGAAAGAATTAGTTACATTTTTCATACGCTCTCCCCTCATAGATAAGGATATTAAACTTTTACAAAGTTTTTTCTCTGACTCGACTCTATTATTCCAGTTTCAGATAAGGAGATTTCAAGTACTTAGTCAGTCCCAGGTCACGTATAACTGTAAATAAGGATACTAATATAATTAGAAAATTAAAAAACTTTGCTCGATCTACCCAATCCTTCAAGTGTTACGAATCTTTCTGATCGAAACAAGTGAAGTATAAGTTCATTGTTTGTTCATTATTTGGACTAGCCCCTCCTCTATCGACTGAACTAGGTCTTAGAGGAGGGTACTTAGAATAACAAGGTATACGGATTTTTGTTTCCGAGATTAAACAAATGGATTAGCAAATAAAAGTGCTAGGGCTACAACTAATCCATAAATAGTTAAAGCTTCCATAAAAGATAAACTTAGCAATAAGGTACCTCATATTTTACCCTTTGCTTCTAGTTGTCTTGCAATACCTTCAACAGCTTTTCCTGCAGCTGTGCCTTGACCAATACCAGGTCCAATAGAAGCGAGGCCTACGGATAATCTAGCAGCAATAACGGAAGCATCATAAATCAAGGGATTCATGGTAATCTCCTCTTACTAAGGTTTATAAATGGTTGATACTACGATAGTTTTATCTATTGATTTGATTGTTCACGTCTAACTAGAGAACAATTTCTTTGGAACAACTAAATCCTGATGAAAAAGTATTAAAAATAATGATATTTCCAAATAGAAAAATTCTCTAGCCTTTAAAATAGATATTTATTCTATTTTATACATTATGAAATATAGGCATATTTTTTTTATTTTACATCCTGCTAGCCTATTTTGATGGCTATTTAAAAATCATTCTATCGATATATTGATCTATTTAGATCATATATACATATAACTATATAGACATTATATGTGATTATATTACATAAGTTATAATCCTTCGGGGTCAATTCATTGTTCTACACCGGGGTACATATTTTACTCCACCAGTTCCCATTATTGAAATTGGGCCATTTTATTTATAGAATTTTGTTTATAAATATGAATGGAACAAATATGATTTATTCTATCTATCCATTTTAAGTAGTTCACTAATCCTAAATATTTATAACTAAGACCTTAGAGATTAGGTATTTGAATCCATTTATCTAAGGTATAATCAAAATGGAAAGAACATTCCACATCCCAACTCATATTTAATAATATCTAAATAATTAATATACGAGTTGGAAGGTTAGAAAAGAATCTAATTGGATTAATGATGACCCTCCATGGATTCACCTATATAAGTTGTGGCTAGAGTTGCAAAAATCATAGCTTGAATACCACTTGTAAATAATCCTAGAAACATTACAGGTATAGGAACCACTAAAGGCACCAAAGAAATAGGAACGACAACTACCAATTCATCAGCTAATATATTCCCAAAAAGCTGAAAACTAAGTGATAAAGGTTTTGTAAAATCTTCTAAAATGTTAATTGGTAAAAGTATTGGGGTTGGTTGAATATATCTACCAAAATAGCCTAAACCCTTCTTTGTAAGACCTGCATAAAAATAGGCTATTGATGTGAGTAAAGCTAGAGCCACTATAGTATTAATATCATTTGTAGGTGCAGCTAATTCCCCATGAAGTAATTTAATAATTCCCCAAGGGAGAAGAGCACCTGTCTAGTTAGAAACAAAGATAAATAGGAACATAGTTCCTATAAAGGGAACCCAGGGACCATATTCTTCTTCGCCAATTTGAGTTCTAGCCAAGTCTCGAAAAAATTCAAGAACATATTCAACAAAATTTTGAGCTCTGATTGGAACGATTTGTGGATCTCGAACAGCTATAGTAGCTGAACCTAATAAGACAACAATTACAATCCAAGAAGTTATAAGTACCTATGCATGAACTTGAAACCCCCCTATTTGCCAATAAAAATGTTGATCTACCTCCACACCAGAAATATCGTAGAAATGATTTAGCGTCTTAATAGGAAATTGTAAAATATCCATAGTGTTCTTTACAAAGATGAATTAAAAAAAATGGTTTTGGTTCAATGACGGATTCCTCAATTATTTCACTATCATCAGTCAGGTCATGAAATAAAATAATGGAATGATTATTTGATTGATTAAGGAGATTTCTTTATTTAAATAAGAATATTTTCATTTTAATCTATTCTCTAAGATTTGGGAATAGTAGCCAAGCCAACTTAGTTCTAGCTTCCCGTTTTTCATTTTTAATTAACCTTTTTTCTAGCTTCTCTACATGCACGAATTACTGCAATTAATTTTTGTAGAATCAATTGGATTGGTCCTCTACCATCATCATTAGTTGGAATTGGGATATCCATGAGATTTGGGTTACAATTTGTATCAACTAAACAAATTGTTGGAATACCCAAAGTTCTACATTCTCGAATAGTAGTATATTTTCCTTTTTGAACAAAAATTATTACAATATCGGGCAATTTCGTCATGTATCTAATCCCACTTGAATCTTCCTGTAATTTGTTCAATTCTCTCTTCAGTATTGTTGCTTCTTTCTTCGTAAATCTATCGAATCCTCCTGTATTTTTTTCATCAAAATTTTCAATTTTTCAAGTCTTGCTTTTGTAGTGAACCAATTAGTTAACATACCCCCGAGCCATTTTTTATTGACATAATGACATCGCACTACTAAAGCAGCTAATTTAGTAGCATCAGCTACTTGATGTTTTGTACCAACTATCATAAATTGTTTTCCTCTCCTTGCTCCATCAAAAACAAAATCACAAGATTCAGATAAAAAATGAGCAGTTTGAGTCAGATTTATAATATGAAAATCTTTACGATCTTTAAAAATGTAAGGTGACATTTTAGGGTTCAATTTTTTAGTCTGATGACTGAAATGAACTCCTACTCTTATCATCTCTTTCAAATTGATGTTCCAATTTCTTTTCGTTATTTTGTTTTCATTTATTTTTTTTCGTCATTTTGTTTTCATTTATTTTTCAACTATGAACTGTAATTTATACATTCCGATGGAATGGATTCCATTTCCAAGATTGCTTGCCCATATCATACGTGGTATGAGATATCCATTTAATTTGATATCCTAAGAAATTCCTTCATTTCTAAAAATTATTTATTATACTAGTCATTTCGATTTTTTCTTCTTTACTAATTTTTTAAGAATTTTTTTTGCTTAACAGACAAAACAGAGACTTTCTTATATTGATTATTATTTTTATATTGATGATGAGATAAAATATCTTTCACTTTGTTGCTAAATAGATTTTTATTCCCCATTCTTGGATCCATTTCATTCCATTTTCCCAAACGGTTGAATCCAGTACCGACAGGTATCATCTCCCCAAGAATAACATTTTCCTTCAAGCCTTTCAACCAATCAATACGACCTCAAAGAGTAGATTTAGCTAGGACCTAAGCGGTTTCCTGGAAACTTGCTTCTGATAGAAAACTTTGAGTATTCAGAGATGCCTTTGTTATTCCCAATAAAATTGTTCGATAGTTGATTGCTTTTTCTAGAGCATGATCCATTCCTTGTGCTCGTGATAATCCAACGAGCTCCCCATGTAAAAAAACATTACCCAATCCATTTTCCAAATTTCCATTTTCTGAATTGTCCACATCTACAATTAAAACTTTTGATGTCATTTGGCATACAATAATTTCTATATGTTTATCATAAATTTGTACCCCCTAGGATCAGTAAACCCTTTAAATTTGATTGACCAACTGAATCTGACTATGCTCCATACTTATCCTAACACTAATGAATGACCCCCAAAAGTTTCCAAGAGATCTTGCCAGGTGTTTATTCAATTTTTGAAAAAAAAATTCAATTTTTTGATATTGAAGTAGTCGAATGGGCTTCTAACAATTGTTCAACTTTAGGAAGACCTTGAATTATATCATCGGATCTTAATCTTTCATATAACAGAGTTATCAATGTATCTCCTTCGTAAAGAATTTTTCCATAATTACCATGAAGAGTTGCTCCTCGAGTACCCAAATAGGGTTTAGCAAATCTAATGACTAAAGATTCCTCATGAACGGCTATAATTTGACCAAATGTGTGGAGTGGTTCATCTTCGGATATCCATACACTTTCACAAATAAATTTTCTAGGGCTAACTACTGGAAATGTTTTTTCACAAAAATTGGATAAGGAGGAGTAGAAATTAAAATTGAATAAATTGGAAATAATATTCATGCATGAATTGAATTTATAAATTCCCATCTTTTCATCCATAAAATAGCATTTAGGTACTTGGAAAGTATTTGAATAAATGTCAGAAATTAAATATTTACTTAGTAAGACTTTATTAGAAGTTGTGAAATGGTAGCATGGGAAACGGTTAGCAATATTATGTAAGTGACCCAAGAGACCTGACAATTCAATGATTTGTCTAATTGGATCCTTCTGAATTAATTTTTTTACTGTATTGAAACCTTTTGAATCATTAAATACACTAATTTGCAAAAAATCAAAAGGGGAAAGAACCATAAAAGATTCACCTTTTTTATTCTCATTAGGTAATGAATGAATAATCCCCTTACTAAGTAAGGGACTTTTATCATTGGAAGAAAAAGGATTGGTTTGCTCTAATTTGTTATGAGACATAAAATTATAACTTGCTGTATTTTTCCCTTTTGCCATATTCAAAAAGGGGTATTTCATCAAGCTAATTTGAATCATATTGATAATGATCTTATTTGTTCTTACTGAAATAAGAGAAGCATAAGCCTCTTTTATTTTTGGTTTTAATCCTCCAGCTAATGGATTTTCAAGAGAAATCAATTTTTTTTCAATTGAATCACCCTTGATGATCTCCCCATATTTTATTCTTGAATTATCAATTCGAGGGTCATTCAAAAGAGCAAAAATCTGATTTCTCTATAGAATACCTTTTCTGGGTATTATAAGAATCAAATCAAGACAAGGGATTCTTTGCTTTACCCATTCTTTATCACACCATAAGGGTACGATGAGTTGATTTGTTTCTTTTTTTCCTATCATATTGGGATTTTCATAAAGAATGGTGGAGTAAATAGAGTTCTGATCTTCGTTAGATATGGTCCGATCAGTTTCAGAATAACTGAAGTTTTTTTTATTTTTTTGAAAAGTTTGAGTCAACTGATTCGTGTTTCACTTGATCCACTGAATAATTTGAAAGTGATTGATGTTTGTCAAGAAGAAGTGGTGTAATATCCACTTGATCTTGATCTTTATGAAATGAAGAAAAAGGTACTACAATGGATTTGTACATACCTCCCGATAATACCCATAAATGAGTTGTCTTTAATATAAAATTAGACATAGGGATACTCTGGTGCATTTCTCCTGTTAGGTCAGAATATATATGTTTCTCCACTTTTTCTTTGAAGGGCAATGTTTTAGCATGAATCTCAGAAATAACTTGTTCTGATTCCATGAGTTGATGATTCTGAATGAAAATCAAACTTTTTGGTGGAATGGTTAAGTTTTCTACTTTATCTTGACTATCAATAGTCACGCATAAACTATTATGACATATATAAGCAGGATGCCCATGACGTGTACGTGTAGGAAAAACCAAATTTTCATTGAATTCAATTTTTCCAGTGAAAGGGGCTCGTATATGTTCTACAATATCACCTATAAATACCCCACCAGTATGAAAAGTCCTTAATGTTAGTTGAGTCCCTGGTTCTCCAATTGATTGGCCTGTAATAATGCCGATTGCTTCTCCTAATTCAATTAAGTTGTTATGAGTAGTACTCTGACCATAACATAATTGACAAATCCAAGATATACTTTTGCAAGTAAAAGGGGTTTGTATATATATTGGTTGTGTTTGGAGGTTTCGTAATTGATTGGCAAGTTTAATCCCAATATCTTGATTGTGTGTGGCAATGCATCTCCCATATATATATATATATATGTATATATATATATATATACATATATATATATATATATATATATGTATATATATATGTATATATATATATATATATGTATATATATATGTATATATATATATGTATATATATATATATGTATATATATATATATATGTGTGTATATATATATATGTGTGTGTATATATATATATGTATATATATATATATGTATATATGTATATATATATATATCATCTGCTAACACATGACCAATTAGTGTTTGTGTTTGTAGAACAATTTGACTTTTTATTCTTTCTAGACCTTGAATGAAACTTACAAAAAGACCTTGGATAGTGCCATAATCTACTTTACGCACAACGATGTGTTGTACTACTTCAACAAGTCTACGTGTGAGGTATCCAGCATATGCTGTTCATATAGAAGTATCCACAACTCCTTTACGAGCACCATAACAGGAAATAATATATTCCGTTAAAGAGAGTCCTTCACAAAAATTTCCTTGAATGGGTAGATCAAAAAAATTTCCTTGAGGGTCTGACATTAATCCTCTCATACCTACTAATTGGTGAACTTGAGATGTACTTCCTCTAGCTCCCAAGAAGGACATCATATGTACTAGATTAAAAGGGTCAGTCATCCTAAAATTTGGATTCATTTCTCGTCTCAAATATTCACTAGTAGCATGCCATATTTCGATCAATTAACGTAATTTTTCCACTGCATGTACATTCTCATAATCATGATGTTTTTCCGAAGCAAAACCTTGTCGCTGCACATCTTGGATAAGCCATGCTTTAGATGGTGTTGTTAAAATATCATCAATTCTTAATGAAATAGTTGCATCAGTAGCTTGCTGGAAACCTGAAGTCTTCAGTTGATCTAATATATGGGATGTATATGTCATTCTAAATTGATTTACGAATCTACTAATAAGTTGCGTCATAGCAGTTTTATCCATCACTTTATTATAAAAGGGCACTTCAAAGGGAAAGAGCACTTCAAAAAAATTAGGTTCTGCCATAAGAAAAAAACCTCCCATTTGGGGTAGCAGGATTTAGTAATGGGTTCAAGCTGGAAGGCTTCCTTTATCTCTATTTCTACTTAATCTCTATTTCTACTTGATCTCTATTTCTACATGATCTCTAATAATATTATATTCTGAATAGTGATAGTTCTTGTCGGATATCATAAGCCCACAAAGCTTTTATGGCTTCTTCTATTTCTCGATTAAAATGAGTACGACCAATGGTTGTTCGAATGTATTTATTAAGTATTTCTCCCATTCTACCTTTTCTTATTCAAAAATCTTGATGGATTTCATAGAAAGTACCCAAAGATTCATATTGAACTTCGATAGGGACTTCTCGGTTTACTGAATTTATAATAGGGATATCTATATCTCTCCCCCATCGGAGCCATAACAGACTGTCTAAATCAATTCATTTTTGTTGATAAGCTCTGAGTACATCATCATAACTAGAAAATGAAGGTGAAATGATCTTCTTTTTTGAGTTATCTAGGTGGTACCTATTTTCATAAATACCTTGGTTTTTTTGAAGAGTTGATCTATAAAGTCCAAGAAGCATATCTTGAGTCGTTATGCAAATAGGATATCTTATAGTTGGAGAGATAAGATTGAGATGAGAAAACATAAGTAAATGAGCTTCTACTTGAGCTTCCATCGATAGAGGTATGTGGACAGCCATCTGATCTCCATCAAAATCTACATTAAATCTTGAACAAACCAATGGATGTAAATGAATAGCACATTCTTCTATTAAAATAGGTATAAATGCTTGTATTCCTAATCTGTGTAAGGTAGGCACTTGATTTAACAAGACGGGATGTCTTTGCATAATTTGTTTAAGTACATTCCATATAATGGGTCCCCTATCTCGAATTATACTTTTAGTTGCTCTTAGATTAGGAGCAATTTGTCATTCAATTAGATCACAAATTAAAAATGCTTGAAAAAGCTCTACTGCAATTTCTCAGGGTAATCCACATTGATACAATGAAAGAAGGGGACCTACCACAATAACAGAATGACCTGAATAATCAACTCATTTTCCAAGTAAATTTTCATGAAATCTTCCTTCTTTGCCTTGGATGAAATCTGATAACGATTTATAAGGTCTATCGTGATTGTCTCTCATTGGTTGTCCACCGATGCCATTATCAAGAAGTGCATCTATGGCTTCTTGGACTAATCTCTTTTGATCAGTCAATAAATCTGGCATTACAAATACATTAGTATTTTTTCTAAGGTGAACAAGAAGATTATTTCGATGGATAACTATTTGATAAAGTTCATTGAGATCCGAACTAATCAGTCCAACTTCATCTAATTGAAACATTGGCCTCAGATCGGGAGGAAGAACTGGTAATAGGGATAAAACCATCCATTGTGGTTCTATATTTGCTTGAATAAAATATTTAGCTAATCTCATGCGTCTAACCAAAAGATCCTTTCTTCTTCAAAGTTTTTGAAGTTCTTGATCATTCAATTTATCATACATCTTTTTTAATCCCTTATCAAAAACTATATCCTTTTTGGCATTAGTAGTCCCCGTAAATAATATAGATATTATTTCATCCAATCTCTTCCATTCCATATATGAATGATCCATAATAATTTTCAAATCCAGACCCACTAGTTGGTCTCTGATAGCTTTTCTCCCAGTGGCTATTTCTCTCTCTTGAAATAGCCCAAAATCCCAAGAGAGATAATAAGCAATAATCTCTAGCTAGGATTGATGCTCATATTAAAGTGAACCCTGAAATCGTAATAAAGTTGGCTTGTTAGCCATGGACCTAGTAATATAAACATTTGGATAGGTTATTCTAGGATTTTTTTCCCCCCCTCAAAATCGGACATGAAAGTTTCCTCTCATCCGGCTCAAGTAACTATACCGAAACTGAAAGTGATTAGGTATTGCTCTATGCAAAGACTAAATAGTTACTCTTTGCTCAAGTTCCAAGTTAATTCTAATATTCGTTTACGATTCTTATTATGACATAAATATGGAATTCTTGAGCAGTCTCCTCCCTTTTGAATGATACATTTCTTTGTGAAAGACCTTCAATTCATTTGAAACTCATAAGGGATTTACTTGTTTATATCTCGTTCTATTTGATCTGGTAGGTTTCTGCTTTACTTCGATGGTTACAATACTATTTAAAGCATATGTGTGATGAATAGACTCCTATAACCTAGCTTCTTTTTGATCTTGAATAAATCAAGGATAATCTAAAAATTTTCTTTTTCAGTCCATTCTTATTAATAGTAAGAAAAGAAGTGTTTTTACGAAGTCTAATTAGCAATTTTAATATACAAGATATTAACCCTAGATTCATTCCTCTTTATCAACATCTCTTCACGATGCTTCTAATTCTAAGCTTCATGTTACTCTTCCCGAGGGATGTGTTAGAGCTAAGGGCATCCCAATTTGAATAGGATGACAGTTCCTACGGATCTGTATAATCAAAGCTTATGATCAAGTCACACATCGCAGTATACTGGGTCTTCTAATTCTTTATGAGTTTTATCTAATAAATCCACAATATAACTGGGACGCTGTTTGAAATACCAAATATGAACAATTGGACATGCCAATTTAATGTATCCCATTTGATATCTTCAAATTCGAGAATCAACAAGAAGTTCAACTCCACATTGGGCACAAAAATTGGATTTGTGGTCTTCCTTTTCATTCTCGATCACTCGATATTTTCCACAAGCACAAACTCCCCTTTTTTTAGGTCCAAAGATTTTTTCACAAAATAATCCATCTCTTTCTAGTTCATAAGTTTTATAATCTAAAGTATAGTTTGTAGTCACTTCTCCGACTCTTTCTCCATTAGGTAAAATTATTTCAGACCAAGCAAAAATCTGCTCGGGAGAAACTAATCCAATTCGAAGTTGTTGATGTTTATCCTAGTCACTCATAAAATAAAAATTTTAATTCATTTTGATCAAAATTCCTTCCTATCTATCTGAAAGTCTTTCTCAGATAGAATAGTATGATTCAATTCTAGAGCTAAAGATCGTAGTTCTTGACTAAGTAATCGAAAAGATTTTGTAGGAGTGCTAGGTTTAGGCATTGGCTCTCTAGTGAGAATGACACCAAATACTCTTTCACGAGCATACATATGGTCAGATTTTAAAGTAAGCATCTCGTGTAAAATATAAGCAACACCAAAACCTTCTAGAGCCCAAACTTCCATTTCTCCTACTCATTGCCCTCCCTATTTGGATTTTCCTTTCAAAGGTTGTTGTGTAACCATTGTATAAGGTCCACTGGAACGTGCATGAATTTTGTCATCAACTTGATGACACAATTTCGATATATAAGCTATTCCTATTGTAACAGGTTGTTCAAAAATATCTCCTATTCTTCCATCAATTAATCTATGTTTTCCAGGATGATCAAGTTCAAATAACCATGGGTTAGTTGTTTGCTCGCTAGCTTTATAAAGTTTAGAAAACACTAGTTTTCTAGAAGCTTCTCATTCATACCTTTCATCAAAAGGTGGTATTCTATAATGTTTGTTCATTAGTTTTCCTGCTAAACTGAGTAAACATTCAAAGATTTGTCCTGCATTCATTCGTGAAGGTACCCCTAATGGATTTAATACCATATCCACTAGTGTTCCATTTTATAAATAGGGCATATCTTGTTTGGGAAAAACTCTTGAAATAATACCTTTATTACCGTGCCTTCTAGCTACTTTATCACCCACTTGTATTTTATGTTTTTGTGAAATATATACATGGAATTTTTCCACAATATCGCCGAAATTATCTTCTTCCTGGATACATCTCGCATCGATAACTCAGCCTCTTACACCTTTAGGGACTTGAAAACAATTTTATTTTCCAGTGGGTGGTGCCTTAATATCAAATAAAGCTTGCAATAATCTTCCTTCTGGAGTATTTAATAGTGAGTCTTCTTCTACTTCAAGCGTTAATTTGCCCACTAAAACATCACCTGTTTCTATCCAAGATCCTAGCATTACAAGGCCATTTTCATCCAAATGACGGAGTAAGTGAGCATCTAAATGACGTATTTCTCTAGTAATTATTTCAAGGCCCTGATTCATCAAATAAACTCCAATTTCATATCTTACGATCTAGAAAGAAGTGAAAATATCTTCATATGCTAGACATTCACTAATAAGTATTGCATCTTCAAAATTGTATCCTTCCCATGGCATATAAGCCACTAGTACATTTTTTCCTAGAGAAAGTTCTCCCCCTACTGTAGCTACGATGTCTTCTATAATTTGTCCCCTCTTTACATATTCTCCTTGACAAACTCGAGGTTTTTGATGCATACAAGTATTACTATTAAAATGTTGATATAGAATCGATTCTATTCCTATAGTGTCTCGAACAACAGATGAAGTGATAGTGATATTTATAGCATCACTATACTGGATTCTTCCCCCTTCCTTGGCTATAGCTATACTTCCTGAATCTAGAGCTACTTGACCCTCCAATCCTATTCTGACAATGCACTTCTCAGGTTGAACAAGTGGAACTGCTTGACGCTGCATATTAGAACCCATTAAAGCATGATTCACATCATTATGTTCGAGAAAAGGAATAAGGCAAACTCTAATAGAAAAATATTGGTAAGGGAAAATACTTCTGAAATGGATTTGGTCCCATGCAAAAACTAGAAATTCTTGTCGAAATCGAGCTGGAGTAAATTGTTCCTCTGGAACCCCTTGATTTAATGCCAGAGAATTTCCTATAGCTATCTAATAGTATTCATCTTCTCTCAGTAATAGATAAACCATATGTTCTTCCTTTAATCTATCAGATATCCTATGAAATGGACTTTGTAAAGAGCCGTAATGACCAAGCATTGCATAAATAGATAACGATGCAATAAGTCCAAAATTTATTCCTTCGGATGTCATAATCAGACAAATACGTCCATAGTGACTAGGATGAATATTCCATGTATGAAAAGTAGCAGTTTGGCTTGTCAATCCTCTAGGGCCCAAAGAGCTTACTTTTTGGCTATGAACTATTTCTGCCAATGGATTAGTTTGATCCAAAAATTGCGATAAAGGATGTAAACCAAAAAAATATTGAAAAGTGTTTGTTAATGAAATGAAAGTTGCCAATTTTTTAGGAGTTAATAAACTTTTAGGATTGTTTGATTCATATAATATAGTTCTTGAAATTTCTTCTTTCAAATGATATACATCTAATCTTAATTGCTCTTGTAATAAATCTGCTACAGAACGAATATATCGATTTTGAAGGTGATCTATATCATTGAGTATCCTTGTTCCAAATTGCACTGTGATAGGGTAATCCATAGTAGCTAATACATCATGTGGTAATGAAAAAATCTCATTCTTAGGTATATCAAAATTCAATTTTTTGTTTGGATTTTGTCGACCAATCTTTCCTAATACACATTTAGTTCAGAAAAAGTTTTTTTGCAATTCTTCACATATATTATCAGAAAATTCCAAATTGTATTTTCGAGGGTCATCGTCACTTATGTATAGATCCTTATAAAGTGCCAAAATGGCATCTTCCTTCCTAAAATTTCTCCACTTGCAGCATTGGTCATACTCCTTCGTTCCATTTTCGAAAAGGAGAAATGTTTTGAGATTCCTATAGCGAGTATCGTCCAAAATCTCTTTGAAATTTAGACCCATAGCCAAAAATAGAAGTATAACAGGTATTTTTTTCTTTCTGCTTATACGAACCCATATCCTTTGTTTTCTTATATCGATCTCTAATTTTGATCTTCCTCCCCAATCTGAAATTATAGTGCCAACATAGAGAATGTTTCTCGACGGTTTTCGCTCCCAAGTGTAATAAATACTGGGACTTCTTAATATTTGATTGACCATGACTCTGTAATTTCCATTTACTACAAAAGTTCCTTTAGAATTCATCAAAGGAATATTTCCCAAAAATACAATTTGGTTTTGTATCTTTATCTTTCCATGAGCTTTGTGAATCAATCGTGCTGGTACATATAATTTACAGTGATATGTAAGGGACAGGTATACAACATCTCTCTCTTTAATGAAGGGTTCTACTAATTTATATTCATTCCCAAAAAGCCTAAATTCTATTTTTTTATTCAGGCTCTCAATTTTCAAAAACTTATCGAGTTCTTCTATTAAGCCTTGATCGATGAAACGACAAAATCCTTCAAGTTATATTTCACCAAATTTGGGGATTGTAAATATTCCCTTATTTTCATCTAATCGCATTGGCAGTTTCCTATAAAAATTTTATTTTGTTATTTATTCCTCATTGATCTATACGAATAGAATAAATCTGACAAAAATTTTCATGTCTATTTTGTTCACTATATCCCGTACAAATTCTACCCATATTCAAATATGAGTAAAAAGATAAGAAAAAGAAAAGGTGTTTTTTTTCTTCCGCATAAAATGCAGAATGGGATCAAATCTTCCTTAAAGATTAAAACAAGGTGGATTACTTTCAGATGTATCAAATGTAATAATAAATACATTATCACATTATAATGATATGATTGAATGAAGGGAAAAGAACAAATTAAATTCTAAAATAATAAATTATATTTCTATTTCTTTTATGGTTGACAAATGTGCATTCACTATTCTATCATGAAAAGTAAAACATGATATGAAATATTGAATCTTTCTCCACATTACAACTTAAGCAACTTTAAAAAAGTTGTAAATCAGCTGGCAGTTGTACATAATAAAACTAACTTTGAATTTTAACTAGTCCCCTAAATTGTCACTATTCCCCTATATGACATAACTGAGTGATAAAGCGGGGGGATCAAAATACTAAATCTAGATCCAGATTGGATATGGGGATGGCAACATAGCCAAGTGGTAAGGCAGGGGACTGCAAATCCCCCATCCCTAGTTCAAATCTGGGTGTCGCCTTTTTAGGGTACAAAAAAGTGAAAGAAATGCAAAAGTTTGCATTTGTACTCCATAACTTTTGGAGTATACTTGTGCATCTTCAGATTAAATTACCAATATATTTATGATAAGATTCAATTTTATTATAAATGCATGCCTCTATAGGCATTTAGAGAGTAACTAGTTCCAACAGACTAATTTTATAAATCTCTACTATCGATTATTCCTTTCAGTGGAGGATTTAAACTTTGCACTATCCTGATTAGTTCCATTATCATAATTAATCAATAATTATTATTATTCTTGATAATATAGGGATTCTTATGGATATAGTAGGTATCACTTGGGTTTCTCTAATGGTCATTTTTACATTTTCTCTTTCACTCGTAGTATGGGGTAGAAGTGGACTTTAATACAATTAATATTTAAACTAATTAAATAGTCTTGAGTCATTTTTGAGACTATTCAAATAAATTATAGATTATAATCTCGTATGTTTCATAATGATCTAATAATATTGAATTGAATGATCAATAATTATTATAAAAATCAAAGATTTCTGGAATTATTTATGTTTGATATGGATAAAGGAATGCATCCTTTACCCTCATATTTTTGAAAATACTTGATACTTATCAAGTATGAAGTAGATATGGAATTTATGCTACTAAGCATAGTATTAATCAAAATAAAAAAAGTTTGCATTTTAATTAATCTAAATAATTGTGAATTGATCAAATTTAATACGAGTCTGTTCTCAGAACAATGACATATGAAGCATATCGTGCTGCTCTGTCCCAACCAGACATCCCTTTTCCATAGAAATTATTTACGATTTCCAATTCACTATATACTATAAAATGATATTTTTACGGTGTTAGAAATAGAAATATATTTCACATTTTTATGATTCGTAGATTCATCTAAAATACTTTTGAGTATATTATGTTCAAAACCACACCACCTATGTTCTGCCCCCATAAAGTTACTTTTTCTAGGGGCATATTAATATTATTGTGATTAGCATCGCTTTTTTTACTAGGTCCTCATCCTACATTCATGTCCCCATAGGACAAGTGCTATTCAAATTTACTTTTCTAAGATCTATGTAGAAGTAGTATAAAGAAAAAGTGAAAGGAAAGGAAGGTTTCTCGTTTCCTTCTTCCTTCGTACTACTTCTTTTCCAAATAAATCTCTACCTTTAATACGACCCCTATTACCCCCCCCTTTTTTTACTGATGATCTAGAATTCATCTAGACATCAATAATCACTATATTGATAATACAAATCAATTGCTTTGACTCACCATTTTTACGTAAATGATGAGTAAAAAATTAGTAGGAACTGAAATGAACAATGCAACAACAATAAATGCGAGGATATTTACTTCCATGATTGATTTTCCCTTCATTTTACAATAACTTGAGATTTGATCTCATAGAGTATAGATGAATCTTTTTTTTTATTGATTGAATCCTTCAATTATAAGATTCCATCAATAGGATCAATCTAAGTAATGGAATCTAATGGATTCCTATTAATTCTTCATAGATATGAATTATTCAATAGAAATGAAATAGTATAACATACTATGATCTCTTATTCATACCGGATCTAGTAATTCGATTCCTAATCGATCCCATTGGGTTACTCATATAGTTACAACGTTTTACATAAACGAAAAAATAGTATCACCAAGCATTGGATATGAAAATATTATAAATATGGTTGTTTGATAAAATAAATCATCTCAATTGAATATTGAGACATTGATGACGACTCGAATTTGCCTATTCAAGGAGCAGGGCAGATAAGTATGATAAAGATTGCTCTAAGTAGATTATATCTATTGATTGATTTATTATTTTAAACTTACCTTCTAATGAAGGTAAGGAATAGTCCCAATAGGGATATTACTATCCATTAATCGATTCTATTGATAAAAAAAAGTACAAGAGAATTAATTCTCTTGATTTAGGTGAGCAAGATACCCAAGCTTGCATTTGCATCATGATTCTACATGACAAATCGCAAAAGGGGTCGGCTGGAAAGATTCCCCTACTAAAATCCCCCTGATTCACCTTGTAATGTTCACTGAGAACTAAAAAGATAGTTCAAATTATTTGAAGGATTTCCCATGACCCTGGAATGAGCTAAACTGTTTGGATAATTAGTTTAGCCCAAACATCATCCAATCCTCATGTGATAATTGATCGTAATCTTTTTGATTATGAGAATACTGTTTAACGGTGTACTAACACATCTGAAATAGTACCAATATTTCACTTCTAGGGAAGAACATGAGATAGATGGAATAGTATTTGGAAATCATTTAGAATGATCCGTAGATCTACGTAGTATTCTGACTTAGAAGGAGACTCCTCATGTGTTATCCTTCCTAACACAAATCGATCTTCCTACGAAGATCTATTCGTATAATTACGAATGTGTTTATATAACATTTGTTAATTATATGAAGCCTTTTTTTCTTTCTCAAGGAAAGAATAAAATTTAGTGCGGATCCACTATGATAATTCGATAATATCATCGAAATGGTGATAGAATCACCAGTAGATCTATCCTGGTCTACCTGATTTCCCTTTTTTGCTCTTCTAATGGGGTGGGGATCAAGCGAAGAATTGATAAATTTATTGGACTGGGACTGATGGGGCTCGAACCCACAACTTTCATCTTGATAGGGTAGTACTCTAACCAATTAAACTACAATCCCAACTAGGTACAGTTGACTTAATAATCAGTACTAATTAAGTACTACTAGGTCGATAAAAGATTTGACCTTTCTCTTTCAAATTTACTAAAAGTATTTGTTTGTTTTGATTTTTTATATATCGGAGATTCAAGAACCAATTACCTTTTCATCAAAATAATCGATTGATTATGAATATCAATCTATCAATCATGTTGGTCTTGGGCCGAGCTAGATTTGAACCAGCGTAGGCATATTGCCAACGGATTTACAGTCCGTCCCCATTAGCCACTCAGGCATCGACCTAGGAACAAGAAATGGAAAGTCACTAAGAGACCTAATGAGTATTCTAATGACTTTCTTTCCTCATATAGTACCCCTAGGGGAAATCAAATCCTTGTTGCCTCATTGAAAGAGAGATGTCCTGGGCCACTAGATGATAGGGGCCCACTTATTGTTATAATATTCAAATCCTTAGGAAATTGTCAAGACTATGACACCACTAAATCTATTAGTTTTCTTTATGTTAGTGGTTTCATATTCTTCTTGTATTGTTCGTAAACTTCTCTAGTACATAAAGCCTCAAAAAGGCTTTGCTTTTAGATACTGATAAAGATAAAAAGCACTTAGTTTAAGCCCCAAAATTCTTGGGGTATTGCTACATATATAACAACTATTATTTTGAACCAAAAGATGGAACAACGATCGAAAATAAAAATATTGAGTAAATGCCTCTTATAATATTGCTTAGAATATCCCCATCCTCTATATCACCATATTACGAAATTGATATTTGTTCTGGACGAGAACCATATCCCCCCTTTCTTGTTGAACTGAGTACTCATTTATTCAAAGTGGAGATTCGCTCGTGGAACCCGTAGTAATATTTGGTCCTCTGGACCAACACGTATGATAGAGTGCACATGTTTACAGATAAAAATTATTCATAATGAAGAACACAAACTACATAATCTTATTAGATAGGGTCCCTATTGGATAGGGTCGAAAACCGAGCAAAAGAGTCTTAGACAATATTTGCTGACATAGGACAGAGCAGAATAGGCTCAATTTAATAAAATAGGTTATGTGTATTTATAAAATATCAGATATGCCAATCTCTATTTCAGATAGAGACAATTCTACGTGTGGATCTGAGTGATAGACAGACAAATGAATAAGAGAGTCATCTCAATAGCCACGTGGGTTCACTAATTTAGTCAATTCAGATAAATTATTAATAAATAGGTAGACAAACAATGGAAGGTATATCCCTATCAATTATGGAGTACAGATCTCACTTTTTTAATAATAAATTTGAAGAGTTTAATCAAATTATTAATGGGTCAATAGGACCAATTGACATTATCAGAATAAAATTGGTCCTCAAACATTAAATTAGATAAATTATTATTAATATTATATTCTATGTGGATTCATTTTGCTACTACATATATACTAGATATGTAGTAGACTCATGCATTCATCATGAAATGATTAATAGCCCTTTTAACTCAGTGGTAGAGTAATGCCATGGTAAGGCGTAAGTCATCGGTTCAAGCCCAATAAAGGGCTCCTGTAATGATTCCTACAAAGCCCAGTGTTCATTTTTCATAGGAGGATGTTTAATTAAGGTAAAAAATTATGAAAAATAGTTAATTAAATACCTGTCATTATTAGTTTTAGGTTCAGCATCTGCTATGCTCGAAATAGAGCACCTAATATGAGTGAGGACAACTAGAATGCTATCTAGACTATTAGATAATAGTCTTTTTTATCCATCTTGTTACTATAAGAAGAGAAATAGTATAAGATTAGACATAAGAATTATGTCATTTTCATAATTTTGAGGCATTATAATTGAAATTGTAAATATGTAATTTAAATCCCAAAATATGAAAATATTTTCACTCTTTTATATCCTAAATCTTTCAGCCCAAAAGAGGTAAATAAGAAGGAGAAGTAAGCAACCTAACCCATTGACTGATGAATATATCAGCTATTCTGATATTGAAAATTGAGGGATATTTTGAAAGTGGACCTTTCAATTCTCTGAAATTATTCAAATGATTGAATATTTGGTTTATGATTGGATCTTCTGTCGAATGAATAGTTATTATTTCTCTTCTTTCCGGAAAGAATAGAGATAGAAGTCTGAATTATGGACGGAGTCAATTTTCACTTATCTTTAATCCATTAATTGATTCCTATCTAGAGAATTGAATTAAAGAAAGAAACTGTTAATATTTAACTATAGTTAAATAGTACTCCTTTTTTCTGAATAGAAGGAAAAGAACAAATAGAGTTCTTTCCTCTGACTCTATGAGTTAATCAAATATCTCCTTCTTATTGTTCTTATTTATTCGTAGGAATATAGTAGTATTTACTAATCAATTTTTTGATCTTGGAGTGAGGTTCACGATGGAATACTATTTAAATGTAATAGATGTCGTGAATAGTATTTGGTGAAGAACAAAAAAGCTTTACGGTATTTTTTTTGTTGACATTTATTCCCTTCAGAAGGTAATTTGAGGATCAAAAAGAAATTGAATACAAACAACATCATGCATTTTCCTATATTGGATTGGTTCAGTTTAGCGAATAATATCTGTGCCAACAAGGAATCTTTGGAACCCAATTTGTTTAAAGGGATGATGTATTAAAAATTGTCCATAGATATGCAAACCAGCGTATACCTTTTGATTCTATCAGATAGGGTGCTCGAAAAAGATCAGAATAGTTAAATAGGAGGATCATTAGGACTATAGCTCTTGGAAAGTCTTCTAAAGATGAAAAAAATTAATTTGATATTATGGATGACTGGCTACACAGAGACCATTTTGTTTTTGTGGGTTGGTCTGGTCTATTTCTTTTTCCTTGTGCTTATTTTGCCCTAGGTGGATGGTTTACGAGTATAACCTTTATGACTTCATGGTATACTCATGGATTGGCCAGTTCCTATTTGGAAGGTTGTAATTTTTTAACTACTGTAGTTTCTACGCCTTTTAATAGTTTAGAACATTATTTTCTACTATTATGGGGTCCTGAAGCACAAGGAGATTTTACTTGTTGGTGCCAATTAGGTGGTCTATGGACTTTTGTTGCTCTTCATGGTGCTTTTGGTCTAATAGGCTTCATGTTATGCCAAATTGAACTTGCTCGATCTATACAATTATGACCTTATAATGCAATTACATTCTCTGGTCTGATTGCTATTTTTGTTTTTGTATTCTTGATTTATCCATTAGGTCAGTCTAGTTGGTTTTTTGCACCTAGTTTTGGTGTAGTAGCTATTTTTTGATTTATCCTCTTTTTTCAAGGTTTTCATAATTGGACCTTGAATCCATTTCATATGATGGGAGTTGCTGGAGTATTGGGTGCTGCTCTTCTATGTGCTATTCACGATCCTATCATGGAAAATACTTTATTTGAAGACGGTGATGGTGCAAATACGCTCCACACTTTTAACCCAACTCAAGCTGAAGAGATTTATTCTATGGTCACTGCTAACTGTTTCTGGTCCCAAATTTTTGGGGTTGCTTTTTCCAATAAATGTTGGTTACATTTCTTCATGTTATTTGTACCAGTGACCAATTTATGGATGAGTGCCATTGGAGTAGTTGGTCTAGCTCTAAACTTACGTGCCTATGACTTTGTTTCCCAAGAGATTCATGCAGCAGAAGATCCTGAATTTGAGACTTTCTACACAAAAAATATTCTCTTGAATGAAGGTATTCGTGCTTGGATGGTGGCTCAAGATCAGCCTCATGAAAACCTTATATTCCCTGAGGAGGTTCTACGCCATGGAAATGCTCTTTAATGGAACTCTATCTTTAGCTGGTCGTGACCAAGAAACTACTAGTTTTGCTTGGTGGGCTGGTAATGCCTAACTTATCAATTTGTTGGGAAAATTACTTGGGGCTCATGTGGCTCATGCCAGATTAATTGTATTCTGGGTTGGAGCAATGAATCTATTTGAAGTGGCTCATTTTGTACTGGAAAAGCCTATGTATGAATAAGGCTTGATTTTACTTCCTCATTTAGCTACTGTAGCATGGGAAGTCGGTCCTGGTGGGGAAATTGTGGATACTTTCCCTATTTTGTATCTGGGGTACTTCACTTAATTTCTTCTGTAGTTTTAGGTTTTGGTGGTATTTATCATGCACTAATCAGACCCAAAACTTTAGAAGAATATTTTCCCTTTTTTGGTTATGTATGGAAAGATAGGAACAAAATGACCACAATTTTAGGTATTCACCTAATCTTGTTAGGTGTTGGTGCTTTTCTCTTAGTATTCAAGGCTATGTATTTTGGTGGCATAAATGATACCTAGGCTCCCAGTGGTGGAGATGCAAGAAAAATTACGAATCTTACGCTTAACCCAGGTGTTATATTTGGTTATTTACTCAAGTTCCCTTTTAGGGGAGAGGGATGGATTGTTAGCAATTAACAATCTAGAAGATCTAATTGGAGGACATGTGTGGTTAGGTTCCATTTGTATTTTTGGTGGTATTTGGCACATCTTAACAAAACCTTTTGCATGGGCTCATCATGCATTTGTGTGGTCCAAAGAAGCTTACTTGTCCTATAGTTTAGCAGCTCTTTCTATCTTTGGTTTCACTACTTGTTTTTTTTGGTTTAACAATACAGTTTATCCCAGTGAATTCTATAGGCCTACTGGCCCAAAGGCCTCTCAAGCTCAAGCATTTACTTTTCTAGTTAGAGATCAACGTCTTGGAGCTAGTGTGGGGTCTACCCAAGGGCCTACTGGTTTAGATAAATATCTTATGCGTTCTCCTACTGGAGAAATTATCTTCGGAGGAGAAACAATGCATTTTTGAGATCTTTGTGCTCCCTGGTTGGAAACTCTAAGGGGTCCTAATGGTTTGGACTTGAGTAAGTTGAAAAAGGACATACAACCCTGTCAAGAATGACGTTCAGCGGAATATGACTCATGCTCCTTTAGGTTCTTTAAATTCTGTGGGTGGTGTAGCTACTAAGATTAATGCGATGAATTATGTTTCACCTCAAAGTTGGTTAGCCACCTCTCATTTTGTTCTAGGATTTTTATTTTTTGTAGTTCATTTGTGGCATGCAAGAAGGGCTCGCACAGCTGCAGCAAGATTTGAGAAAGGAATTGATCATGATTTTGAACCTATTCTTTCCATGACCCCTCTTAATTAAACCATATATGAAGCTAGATAAAATCTAAATCTATCTAATTTAGATTTATTTCCCATGTTGGGAGATGGGATAGTGGTATCCTTCAATATTATTTTTCCAACTGAATCCTTGTTGCTCAGCTATCTATATTACATAGCCGAGCCTTTTTTGGTACTGAACTGATAAGTTCAATTATTCAATGAACAAAAGGAGAGAGAAGGATTCAAACCCTCGATAGTTAACTATACAAGTTTTCAAGACCAGAGCCATCAACCACTCGGCCATCTCTACCGGATGAAAACAATTCTATTTTACCCTGACAGTTAATACCTAACTATAGGGTTGTTAAACTATAGGGTTGTTATCTATATTATATTTGATATCTCATGATGGTAAAAAGAAATGAATTTCCCTATTATTTCACACTCAAATCAAAATTTGATAAATTTAAGCTCGATTAATTTATGATCAAATAAAATCCATAGTGCATTTGATTATAATTTGACCGAATAGGGATCCGATGGTATAGTTTATTGAATCTGTTGGAAGCTTTTAAGATCACAACCATGACTATTGCTTTCCAATCATCTATGTTTGCATTAATTATAATTTCATTTCTCCTAGTAATTGGTATACCTATCGCACTTGCCTTGCCTAATGGTTGGTCAAGTAGCAAAAATGTGCTATTTTTGGGCATATCATTATGGATTGGATCAGTCTTTTTAGTAGGTATTCTAAATTCTTTCATATCATAGATATGTTCTAAGATCTTTTGAGTTGAAACTTGCCCCCCCTCCCCTCTCCAGAGGGGCATTATAGTTCACAATGGTATTTCCCATAAATGCCAAGGAACTAAATGAAAGTGATCTTGGCAGGAGTTATTTTCTTATTAGTATAGTAAATAATCATACTATAATTCTAGTAAAATATACTTACATAGAATTAAGTGGTAATATATGAAGTATATATTATATACTCCAATAATGAGTCAAATGCAGGTATGGTTGAATGGTAAAATATCTCCTTGCCAAGGAGAAGATGTGGGTTCAATTCCCGTTACCCACCCACCTGGAAGATGAAATAGAAAAAGGAATAGTTTTTAGTTTGGTCGTATCCTTTCATGGTTTATAAATCCATTCTCAATGGAATGAGTCATTCTTTTTGACTATTGTGTCTTTGCAGAGACAGTATTTGAACCCGTGGCTTCAAGGTTATGAGCCTTGTGAGCTACCAATCTGCTCTACTCTGCATTATCCCTTAATATTAGCTTTGCTATACTAGACAAAATGGGTTACATTGAGCAACCCCTTACTCATGTTATCCTCCCTCCCTATATAGGGAGGGGAGGGACTTTTCTATCATCACATAAACCTTAAATAATCTTCTTTTCCTCTTACCAACTCGATTTTGTTACCCCAGCCAACAAACATGCGTGAGCCATCTCCCGGATTATATATTTGGACAACTCAAAATCCCTATAGTTGGCTCTAGGCCTTCTAGTCATAGAACAACGATGATGAAGACATGTAGGTGCACTATTACGTGGTGAAGATTGTAATTTTCTATAAATTTCCAATTTTTCATCCAATGATGAGACTTCGCTCATCTCTTTTTTTAAAGATTGATGAAGAAGAGTATATTTCCTTTCCAATCTTTGTTTCTTTTTTTCTCTTTGAATGAGACTTTTTCTTGCCATAATGATTTAGTCAGCTTATATCCAGGAATAAAAAATATAAATCAAATTTGAGATGGAGAAGTATTACGTGGATTATTCAATCTTTTTATGTAGAGATGATTAGATTGATAATCTAAATATCTCCTAAAATTGAAAATAAAAAAACAAATTAACCAAATTTGCCTGATGTAGAGGCGATTAAGAAAGCTGCATAGGTGAATATATAACCTACAAAAAAGTGAGCTAATCCAAGTAATTGTGCTTGAACAATGGAAAGAGCTACCGGCTTGTCCCTCCATCGAACTAAATTAGCCAAAGGTGTACGTTCATGGGCCCATGCGAGAGTTTCAATCAGTTCCTGCTAATATCCACACCAGGAAATAAGAAACATAAATCCAGTAGCCCAAACAAGATGCCCGAATAAGAACATCCATGCCCAGAGAGATAAACTAGTCATACCAAAAGGATTGTATCCATTAATAAGTTGTGAAGAGTTTAACCAAAGATAATATCTTAACCATCTCATTAAATAAGTGGAAGACTCATTAAATTGCACTACATTCCCCTGCCATAAGGTGATATGCTTCCAATGCCAATAGAAAGTAACCCATCCAATAGTATTCAACATCCAAAAAATTGCCAAATAAAAAGCATCCCAAGCTGAAATATCACAAGTGCCACCCTATCCCAGACCATCGCAAGGAAAACTATAACCAAAATCTTTTTTATCAGGCATTAGCTTTGAACCATGTGCATCTAAATCACCTTTGACTAAAATCAATGTAGTTGTATGCAAACCTAGAACAATAGCATGATGAACCAAAAAATCTCTAGGACCAATTGTTAAAAAGAGTGAATTTTTATTATCGTTAATAGCATTCAACCAACTAGGTAACCATATGCTTTTACTAGCATTAAATGTTGGATCATTTACTGAAGATAAGATTACATCAAAACCACATAAGGTCTTACCATGAGCAGATTGTATCCACTGAGCAAATATAGGTTCGATCAAGATTTGTTTTTCCAGAGTACCAAAAGCAAGCATAACATCGTTATGAACATAAAGTCCCAAGGTATGAAAACCTAGGAATAAACTAGCCCAACTCAAATGAGATATTATAGCTTCCTTATGTTCCAACATTATCGCTAATACATTATCCTTATTCTATTCTGGATCATAATCCCTAATGAGGAATATAGCTCCATGAGCAAACGCCCCTATCATAATGAATCCAGCAATGTATTGATGATGAGTATACAATGCAGCTTGGGTAGTGAAGTCTTATGCTATGAATGCATAGGTGGGTAAAGAATACATGTGTTGAGCCACCAAGGAAGTGATAACCCCCAAAGAAGCTAGAGCAAGACCTAATTGAAAGTGAAGATAATTATTGATTGTGTTATAAAGACCTTTATGTCTGCGTCCTAATCAGCCTCCCGGAGGAATATGTGCTTCTAAAATATCTTTTATACTATGTCCAATCCCAAAGTTAGTTCTATACATATGACTAGCAATAGAAAAGACAAATGCAATAGCTAAATGATGATGAGCTATATCAGTTAGCCACAAACTTTGAGTTTGTGGGTGAAATCCTCTGAGAAGAGTTCGAATAGTAGTTCCCGACCCTTGCGAGGTACCAAATAAATGATTACTGGAATCGGGATTTTGAGCATAAAGATTCCACTAACCTATAAAAAGGGGTTCTAAGCCTTGGGGATATGATTATATTAAAGGAGTTTATATTACAGTGTTCTTTAGTCATACTTTTTTGTATTCTTTAGTCATACTTTTTTGTATTCTTTAGTCATACTTTTTCATATTCTTTAGTCATATTTTTTTGTATTCTTTAGTCATACTTTTATTTTGCAATTTATTAAATAATTGCATTATTTTAAGTTAAGTTTGTTTTAGTTTCTATTAATTAAAACAAATATTCTATTATTATAGAATATTTGTTTTAATTTTATTTAGAATAAATTATAAATTAAAACTTAGCAAACTATACTATAATAAGAAACTATCTTAAATAAGATAAGAGTTTATGGCTTAGTTACTTTTTTTTCAGTAATGTAGAGCATAAATTATGCTATGATTAGTTATGAGTGAGTAATATTAATAACTCATTATTTTTAAATAATGCCTTAATTAACAAAGAAAGAAGGCAACAACTAAAAAGCCTTGCCCCCAATAAATATTGAATGTTTCAGGAAAAATAAGAAATTAACTCAAAAGCATTTTCAAAGCTAATTAATTAAGAATTTAATTATTAATTAGTTAACTTAGTTTCTGATTAACTAACTAAACTAACTAAATTTAAATCAAATACAATAAATTTAAATTAGATGAAAATGATGTTAATGTCTTAACAAATAAAAAAAAAGGGTGCACCCCCACCCCCCAAAAGAATAAAAAATGGGTGCCAACATGTTGTAGAAAAGAGGCAAGCGAGCAAGATGTTTTCTCTTGATTTTGGGAGGGCCCTCCCTACTAGGGAGGGGATCCCTACTGGGCTATTAGCTCAGTGGTAGAGCATGCCTCTGATAATTGCGTCGTTGTGCCTAGGTTGTGAAGGCTACTAGCCACATTGGATAGTTTAATGTGCTCATCAACGCCTGACCCAGAGATGTGGATCATCTAAGGCACAATAGCATGGCGTACTCCTTCTGTTTAAACTAGAGTTTGAAACTAACTTTATTATCAGGAGGATAGATGGGGTGATTCAGGTGAGATAGAATGTAAATCAAATTTTCTATTCATTCGTGGGATCTGGGCGGTCCCGGGGTAGCCAAAGGATTCATAGATATTTTCTTTTCGAGAATTCATACATATCTTATTAGTGTATGGAAGCCTGTCTCTCGAGCACAAGATGAAGTTAAGAGTCAACCTAAATGTGTAAAAAAGCACCTAACAACGCATATTCACAGACCAAGAACTACGAGATCACCCATTACAGGGTGACAGAGAGATCATACCATTCAAGTCTCTTCCTACTTTTTCTGGAGGATGTTGTAAATCCATAGGATTTCCTTTTCTATCCTTTCCTTCATGAAAGGAATAATGATAAAATGAATGTAGGTAGTAAGATCGAAAAAGGATCTTAGAGTGTCTAGGATTGGGATGAAGAGGATCTTTTAACACCTCTTTAATGCCTTCTTTTCTATTCTCATAAAAAAATTTACTTCTTCCTTGCTGTTGGTGAAGAAGCAAGAAGGGGACCAAACACACTTGGAGAGTGTAGTACAATGGAGAGTTGTATGCTGCATTTGGGAAGGATAAATCTATTTATGAATGAAAAGATAAAGAATTATTTTTATAATTATAATTTCAATCATAGGTGCAATGATTTACTTCATGAGCGAGGTCTTTGGTTTAAGTCCAGGATAGCCCACACTACATGTGCTATGTAACATGTTGATTTATAGCCTGCTCCATTTGGCCTAGCTATGGGAATATAGCTCAGTTGGTAGAGCTCTACTCTTGCAATTGGGTCATTGCAATTACGGGTTGGATGTCTGATTGTCTAGACGGTAATTGATAGTATTTTTTACCTGAACCGGTGGCTCACTTTTTTCAATAATGGGTAAAAGGACCTCAACATGCCATTAACTCTATTGAGATGAAACTCTATTGAGATGAAGATAGACTCTCATCTCAAGAACATAGAGAAGGTAGGGTGGGTAGTTGGTTAGATCTAGTATGGATCGTACATGGCAACTAATAGTTGGAATCGGTGGCTATCTGAGGATCCTTTCCTCTACAATCCTTGGGGAAGAGGATCAAGTTGGCCCTTGAAAATAGATTGATGTACTATCTCCCTTCAACCCTTTGATCAAAATGTAGTAAAAGGAAAAGCCCATGCCATGGGCTGACCCCATCATCTCCACCCTGTAGGAACTACAAGATCATCTCAAGGATGATATAAACATCCAGGGGTCACAGACCGATCATACTTCCTAATTCATGAAGTAGAATGTATTAGTTGTTACTTCCGATTGGATAGGAATGGTTAGAGAAGGGAAATCTTTCTTAAGACCAAAGAGTCAGGTGGAAAAAAAGGAGAGCTCTCCATTCTTGGTTCTTATGGAGATGGATGCTCCATAACTTCAAGAATCCCTGGAATGGGGATTCCAGCCCAACTCTTTTTGGGAGGAGTTGCTCTTTAGAGAGCACAGTACGATGAAAATTGTTAGTTGTGTTCGAGGGGTAAGCTATTATTGATTGTTGGCCGACATGATAGATTCTAAGAATCTATCGGGGAGGCCTAATAGACATTGGTTGACCCTGTGGCAGATGTTAGCAATTTGAGTCCGCTTATCTCCATTTGGCTCCTGATTGTATCATCAATGTCATTATTTACAAATTATATATAAGAATTATATGATGAGTGCAGTTAGACTAGGCAGTTTGATATATGATTCATCATGATTTATCCATGGACGTTGATAAGATGCTCTCATTGCTTTCATAGTACCTTAAGATGGCATAGCCTTAAATGACAAGGTTCAAAAAATAAAGGGCTTACAGTGGATACCTAGGAACCCAGAGATGAAGAAGGGCGTGGTAAGTGATGAAATGCTTCAGGGAGTGGAAATTGAGCATAGATCTAGAAATTCCTGAATAGGTTAACCTTTTTAACTGCTATCAAATCCATGGGTAGATAAGGGACAACCTGGCAAACTGAAACATCTTAGTAGCTAGAGGAAGAAAAAGAAAAAGTGATTCCCGTAGTAGCAGCGAGTGAAATGAGATCAACCTAAACCATTAAAATGGGGTTGTGGGAGAGCAATCTAAGTGTCGTGCTACTAGGCGAAGCGGTAGAATACCGCACCCTAGATGGTGAGAGTCTAGTAGCTAAAAGCATCATCGAATAGTGACATCTTACGCTCTAAGCCGAGTAACATGGGGCATGTGGAATCCCTTGTGAATCAGCAAGAACCACATTGCAATGCTAAATACTCCTAGGTGACTGATAGTGAAGTAGTACCATGAGGGAAAGGTGAAAAGAACCCCCAGCGGGGATTGAAATAGAATATGAAACTATAAACTCCCAAGTAGTGGGAGGAGAACTACAGGTCTCTCTCCTAACAGAGGAGAATTAGGTCTCTGACCACATGCCTATTGAAGAATGAGCTGATGAATTATAGGTAGTGGCTTGGTTAAGGGAACACATCAGAGCCATAACGAGAGTGAGTCTTCATAGGGCAATTCAATTGTCACTGCTTATTGACCCAAACCTGGGTGATCTATCCATGACTAGGATGAAGCTTGGGTGAAACTAAGTAGAGGTCCAAACTAACTAATGTTGAAAAATCAATGGATGAGTCATGGTTAGGGGTGAAATGCCACTCAAACCCAAAGCTAGCTAGTTTTCCCCAAAATGCGTTGAGGCACAACGGTTGACTGGATCGTCTAGGGGTAAAGCACTGTTTCTATACAGGTTGCATGAGCGATACCAAATGGAGGCAAACTCTGAATACTAGATATGATCCCTTAAATAAAAGGGATAAGGGTTAGCCAGTGAGATGATGGGGGATAAGCTTCATCATCGAGAGGGAAATAGCCCAGATCACCAGCTAAGGCCCCTAAATGACCGCTTAGTGATGAAGGAGGTAGGAGTACAAAGATAGCTAGGAGGTTTGCCTAGAAGTAGTGATCCTTAAAAGAGTGTGTAATAGCTTACTGCTCGAGTTCTCTTGCATCGAAGATGATTGAGACTAAGCCATCTATTGAAGCTATGGGATGTCAAAATACATTGGTAGGGGAGCATTTCACCTCAAAGGGAAGCAATCGCACGAGTAGCTGTGTATGAAGCAGAAGTGAGAATGTCAGCTTGAGTAATGCAAACATTGGTGAGAATCCAATGCCCTAAAAACATAAGGATTCCTTTGCAAGGTTCATCCATAGAGGGTAATTCAAGGCCTAAGATCAGGAAAAAAGGCATAATCGATGGACAACAGGTTAATATTCCTATACTAACCCTTGTTAGTCCTGAGGGACGGAGTAGGTTAGGTTAGCTAAAAGATGGTTATCAATTCAAGGTCACAAGGTTATCCCCTTTTAGGGGTAAGAAGGGGTAGAGAAAATTCCCCTTGCCAATGTCTAAATATTAGAATTATGTCATTGAACCTATTTTAGGATAGTGCTAAAGTAACCCACGTCATACTCCCAAGAAAAGCTTGAACGGCGTATAACAAATAGGTACCTATACCTGAAACTGACACAAGTAGGTAGGTAGAGAATACCTAGGGGCATGAGATAACTCTCTCTAAGGAACTCGACAAAATAGCTCTATAACTTCGAGAGAATGGGTGCCTCTTTGTGATAAAGGAGGTCGCAGTGACTAGGCTTGGGTGACTGTTTACCAAAAACATAGGTCTCTACAAAGTTGTAAGACCAGGTATGGGGGTTGATGCCTACCCAGTGCCAGAAGGTTAAGGAAGTTGGTGACCTGATGATAGGAAAGCTAGTGACCAAAGCCCTGGTGAATGGTGGCCAAAACTATAATGGTCTTAAGGTAGCAAAATTCTTTGTCAGGTAAGTTCTGACCTACACAAAAGGCATAACGATCTGGGCACTGTCTCATAGAGAGACTCAGTGAAATAGACATGTTTGTGAAGATGCGGACTATCTACACCTAGATAAAAAGACCCTATGAAGCTTTATTGTTCCCTAGGATTGACTTTGGGCTCTTCTTACGCAGCTTAGGTGGAAGGCAAAGAAGGCCCCCTTTCGGGGGGGCCTGAGTCAGTAGTGAGATACCACTCTAGAAGAGCTAGAATTCTAACCTTGTTTCAGAACCTACTATCCAAGGGACAGTCTCAGGTAGATAGTCTCTATGGGTCGTAGGCCTCCTTAAAGGTAATGGAGGCATGCAAAGGTTTCCTTGGGTTAGCTGGAAATTAGTCCTTGAGTGCAAAGGCAAAAGGGAGCTTGACTGTAAGACCGACGTGTCGAGTAGGGATGAAAGTCGGCCTTAGTGATCCAATGGTGCTGAGTGGAAGGGTCATCCCTCAATAGATAAAAGTTACTCTAGGTATAACAGGCTGATCTTCCCCAAGATTTCACATCGATGGGAAGGTTTGGCACCTAGATGTCAGCTCTCCGCCACCTATGGCGGTAGTATGTTCCAAGGGTTGGGTTGTTTGCCCATTAAAGTGGTATGTGAGCTGGGTTCAAAATGTCATGAGATAGTTTGGTCCATATTTGGTGTGGGCATTAGAGCATTGAGAGGAATTTTCCTTAGTATGAGAGGATTGGGAAGGACGTACCTCTAGTGTACCAGTTATCATGCCCACGGTAGATGCTAGGTAGCCAAGTGTGGAGCGGATAACTATTGAATGCCTCTAAGTAAGAAGCCCGCCTCAAGATGAGTGCTCTCCATAAGGTCACGGTGAGATGAACCGTTTATAATATAAGATGATAGGTGTCAAGTGGAAGTATAGTGATGTATGCAGCTGAGGCATCCTAACAGATTGAAAGATTTGAACATTGTTTGTACATGACTCGATGGATGTGATCGGGTACACAGAGTATAAGATTTATTTACAATAAATATAATATTAATAGTTAATTTAATTATCCCCTATAATTAGGGGATCGATTCTATATTCATCATTAATTTAATTATCCCCTATAATTAGGGGATCAATTCTATATTCATCCTAAACCAAAATATTAATTCTAAACCAAAATATTCATTGGTTTAAGATGAATTAAAAAAAATGATTTTTCTTTCCTTCTTTTTTACCTAGAAAAAACCTAGGGGTCTAGGGAGGGATAGCTCCAGACTCAATAGTCTAAAAGTATCATTCTGAGTTCTCAGGACACCTCTTTCTTTGGGCCTCTGCCATGATTAGAGTTTGGCAAATACTAGCCAATAATGTTGTTCTCTTATGTCCTTCTTCATTTATGGTTTCAAATTCTTGTGTCTCAAGCATAGGGGAACCACACCAAACCATCCCGAACTTGGTGGTTAAACTCTACTACGGTGACGATACTGTAGGGGAAGCCCTGCAGAAAAATAGCTTGATGCCAAGATGATAATGAACTTACCTTTTAATTTTAAAATTAAAAGTTCATCTTCTCAAAACCCCGACATTCTTTTCCAGTCCACACTGTGAAATGCAATACCTGCTCTTTTTTCATAGAGAGAAACTACTCTTATCTTAATATCTTAGGCCGAGGAAAGGTTTTTGGAGGGACTCCTAGGAACAGAATAGATCTTGTGGAGACTGGGCCTGTAGCTTAGAGGATTAGAGCACGTGGCTATGAACCATAGTGCTAGGGGTTTGAATCCCTCCTTGTCCACACACTATTAGTTCAGTAGAGTGACTTTGACTGCTTTCTAGTTAGTCAGAAAGTTACTAATACCTATAGTCTCTATCCAGACTCCTATTGGGGGATAGGAGATCACTAACAAGGGTTAGTACATGGCATTATTATTATAATAGTGTACGTCTGAGACAAGATTAAACACGAACATAATTAAATGTGTGTGACTTTCTGTAACATAACTCTTCCACCTAGTGGTTGCCAAGCTTGCATCAGAGTATTAGTAAAGATGTTTGTTTGCTCAAATTTTCATCATTCGAAAGAATGGATGAATGCATATATACAAAACTACTAGTATAATAACCAGCTTTAGCTCATAAATGTGGGCTAGTTGAAAGGAACTAGCCCTTGGGTGTAGATTATTACAAATATACAGCAAGATAATCCTAGTATTGTTGGGATTCAAATTACTATTAAATTTAATTAATCAATAGTTAATTGTTTTGACATAATGTGTCATAGTGAATAGAGATTTATTCCAAATCAACTGTCTAAATCAAACAAAAGATAGGGGAGTAACTTGCTTTTATATTTGAGGTTCTCCTCAAATAGGATTTGAACCTATGACTAATCGGTTAACAGTGAACCGCTCTACCACTGAGCTACTGAGGAACAACGAAGGTTTATATCTCATATATGTTCAATACTCGGTTCTTTAAACCGCCTATAACAAGGAACGATTGGAAAACTAAATCAAATATTTGTTCAAGACTTGTGGAACACCGCCACCTTCATATGTATATTATAAGCCTATATTATAGCTTCCTATGTATATTATAGGCTATATTATAGGCATAAAATGTCATGATAGCAATCCCCTTTCTTTCGAAAAGCTGTCAGGACAAGGGGTGGTGGTGTTCAACCACTACCAATAATATCATTCATCTTGACATAGAATGCAAAAGTGTTTATAATATTATTGCAAACATAGATGGATAGAGATCATGTTGATAATTTAGAGTAATAGTATTACTCTACTTTTAATTCAACTATTTAGTTGTCATAGTATTGTACTCCTTTTTGTTATTTTTGTGTTAAAAACAAACATATATGTATATATATCATGTTTTTTATATTAATATTTTCCTTATGGTTTGGAAGGATTCGAACCTTTTCAATAACAGGAGCAAAACGGGAGCAAAAAATAACACCTTACCATTTGTCCATGCCCTATTTTTATAAGAAGCTAACAATTATTTAAATGTTTTAAATTGTTTCTAATATCTCCATAGATGGATGGAGATCATTGATCATTACATATCAAATATATAATTATATATCATTATAATCTATAATGATACATTGGATAGAGAATAATTCTTCTTGATACAGAAGAAAATAAATAGATAAATAGACACTAATTCATCTAGGATAATTCCTCTTGATATAGAAGAAAATATAATTTTATTTTATTCTATTATGTACATTAATTAGTAATCTATTTTTGTATTTAATAGAATAAAATAAATAAAAAAACAAAAATGTTTAAATTAAAAAACAAAAAGGGAGAATATTAAAGTATGACTATTTATAGTTATAGCACTCTTTTAACCATGATATCATCATGGTTAAAAATGGTTAGTCCAATGGTAATATTTGGTTTTTATTATGGGTTCTTGACTACATTGCCAATGGGCCCTGGCCAAATATATTTCTTGAGGTCCTTATGCAAGAAAACAATATTTATAGGAATAATAGAATAATTTCTATGGGAAAAATAATTATCAGTGGTTCTTTTGTAGGTCAAGTTCTAATCTTCTCATCCATTTACTTTTGTCCTATTTATGCAGCATTATGCAAACCTCATGTAATGACTCTAGTGTTTGTAATCTCAATGTTTCTTATTTTTATTAAAATACTATTTTTTGATTTCTTCATCCCTTCAATAAATGATTTGTTTCCTTGGATCAACAATCCAGGAATAGAATTTATTGTTGGGTTAATTCACCAATTGTTAAATCCTGCCCTTTTCAACCAATCTATTTATACCAGACTAGTAAACCTTATGGCATTCCATTATAGTGGGAGCCTTTTTTTTATACTAAGTACTGTCATTGGATGGCTATGCAGACAACTTCTATTCATCAAAGTGACAGAAGTCTTTTGTTCACGTGTAGAACGTGATTTACGGTTGAAATTGCTGCCAAGAAAACAACATATTGCCGTAACTTTCCAAATTATTTTCTTTAGTTATTTTGTACTCATGTGTTATGGCAGAACCCCAACCATTTTAATTACTAAATCGGCTGACGAGAGAGCCTTGATTCAAGGTCCGCAAGAGGAGGAAGAAGATGAATATACAAAGCAAGTGGATGTTAATAAAAAAATGGAAAATAAAGAGAAAGAGAAAAAAGAAAGGCAGAAAAAAGAGAGAGAGAAAAAAGAAAGGCAGAAAAAAGAAAGGCAGAAAGAAGAGAAAGAGGAAAAAGAAGCCACATTGAATAAAACGAAGAAAGATTCAAACTCAGTGTTATCCAAAATATTGTGTAAACCGTGGCCCACAATATTTTTTGATTATCGCCAATTCAATCAGCCGTTACGGTATGTCGGTGTTGGTGATTTAATTCTTCACGGTCCTATGAAGAGCGAATTCACTCAGTATTTTTTTGATATTTGTCTCAGTGAGGGATGCCAAAGAATGTCTTTCACAGCTTTGCCCTGTATGTCTTTCTTTGTGAAAATGGTCGACTTAGGAAGTCGAAGTTCTTTCACAAATCAGGATTCTCTTGATATTTTTGATAGATGGATAGTTACCAAAAAAGAAAGAAGGAATTACTTAGGCAAAGAGCTTGAAGACCGAGTTAAAGCTCTAAGCAATGGATTCCCTGTTGGAAATGTGATAGAAAAAAGAGTGAGATTTTCGAGAACCAAAAGTGGAGAGTGCCTTCCAGAAGTAAATGATCCTTGACTGAGCAGGCCATTCCGTGGGATCATGAATCAATTTAAATCACCATGGATGTTACCTCCAGAGGACGATGACTCTTGCTCTACTAAGGGATTTGAAAAAAATCAAAAATTAAAGAAAGATCATTCTACCAAAGAATTTCGGCGTTGTTCGATCGTTCAACTAGAAAATAAGAATAAAGTCATTCGAATGGAAAATAATAAATTAAAAATTATTATCAAATGGTGGCTCGATAAAATATGTATATTCTTGTTAGAATAAAAAGAAACAAGAACATTTTTAGACGAGGTGACATTTAAAGAAATGTCAAAAATATTTGACAATATCTATCCGAAAGATTCGTTAGAATATATATTTCAAATATTGGTCCTAGCGGATGTAGATATTGAAACGAAAATCGCTTCTTGTGATAAAGAAATATATACTAACTATTTGATGAATATTTTCCTTCAAACCACGGGTACGAAATGGGAATTGCTTCTTAGTGTCCTTTCTACGAAACAGGGTTTGCTTTGTGAGCGATTTTTTTAATGAAATCGACAGAACTCCCATCTTCTCTAATATCTATGGATGTCAAAGATATTCTTGAAGAGATTTCTAAGGAACATCTATTTTTTGAAGAGAAAAAAAGTCAGTATGAAGTCACTGAGAAAAATATTCCTGATGAAGATCGTTATTATCAAGATTTTTTTGTCTTTTATGAGAAATTCATGACATTCAGGGATAATTTCATTTTTAATGATCATGAACCTCGAATTCGAGATTTTAGTAAAATTATTGTGCCTACATGGCCTAGCATATTAATATCGGGCGTATACAAGAATATGGATATCAAAGATTCCCTCGAAACTCGTCAAAAAAAGCTCGAAATCTTCTAACTATAAAACCTTTTGAAAAAATTAAAGAGGAACGATGACAAAGGGAAAGGGAAGAACAAAATAGAAAAGGAATTATAAACTTTGACTTCTTAAAACGGTTCAAAAAAGGAGCTGAAGAAGCTAAAGAAGTTGAAGAAGGAGTGAAAGAAGGAGATAAAGAAGATGATGAGGACCCGATGTCAAATGAAATACATGTGTTTATTTATCCGCACGAGGGAGATTTTCGTCAGCTCCTAGTTAAAGGAGCCCTACATTTTCAAAGACGTAAAGTTTCATTATTGAACTATTGGACAACAAAACCACAGCTGAGTCTATTTGAGAGACTAAAGGAGATGACTAAAACAAGATGTCACAAACCCAAAATTAAAGAGCAGGCAAAGATTTATGTTTCAATTTCAAACATAGCAAAATCCTTCGAACAAAAACAAAGAATAAAAGAAAGAAATCGCCATGATAAACAGCAGGGATTCAATTGAGAAATCCTTCACTATGTAAGAGCTATTATATTATTTACTCAATCATATATTAGAAAATGATTATATTTACCTTCATTGATAATAGCCAAAAATATTGGTCATGCTTTATTATTTCAGGTCCCCGAATGGGAGCAGGATTGGGAAAACTTAAGTAAAGAATTGCATATGAAATGCAATTATGATGGCTATGAATTGACAGACCCAGACATACCTAAAGACTGGTTGAAAGACTATGTGAAAGAAGGGGTTCAAATCAAGATTCTATATCCCTTTCGCTTGATACCTTGGTATGAATCTAATCTCCAATCTTATGATAGTGAAGACAAAACTAGTTTCTTAACCATGTATGGAACAAAAACTAAATTACCTTTGGGTAATCCAACAAAAGTGCCTTCTTTTTGGAAACCTATTGTCCAATGGATTTGGAATTCCGTTATCCAATGAATAAATTCTATTATCCAATGGATAAAACCCATTTTCCAATGGATGAAACCTGCTATCCAATGGATGAAACCTATTGGCCAATGGATGAAACCTATTGACCAATGGATAACATTGATTCGCTCTAGAATAACAAAAGTAGAGATGAACAAATCCGAACTTAGACCATATACTGGAAGTATAGAAAATCTTCAAATGAATGACAGGATCCCTGTACTGATTTAGACTAGTCGTACGCCTAATGCTAAATTTTATATAAAAGTAGTCCAAGATTTAATGGACCCATTTCTAACTAAGATAAAACCAGATGTTGATCTAAAAGATACAGATTATTGGACAACCACAATGAATGATCGGATCAAACAGATGAATAAAGAATATTTGTTGAACTTAGAAATTTGCAACAATTTGCAAGACGATTTTAAAAATAAAATGGATCAACCTTATTCTGACATAGGATTCAGATTGAAAAAGGAATTGGCTCGAATCAAAATTTGGCTTTTGATTTTCTGAAAGAAAAGTGTTCGATTCATTAGGAAATTACCATATTTTATGAAGGTTTTTTTTGTAAGAATGAAACTACATGTTATTGATCTAAAACTAGGTGTTCTTCATCTCAGCGAGTCAAATTTACAATTTTTAGTTAAATTAAGGAGGAATATTGCATCAATTAGAAGAATATTCATTATGAAGAAAAATAGAATTATCAACCCAGTTACCAAAGAAAACCAAAAATTAAAAAAAAATTACCAAGCATATGTATTTCACAAGATATGGCAACAAATAAGGGCCATGAAGGGGTCTTATGCGAAGGATTTACTACAATCCAGAACCTCATCTCCTTTAATCAAAAAGGATATCAAAGAATTCTTAGACATACAAGGAATATTCGATTCTAAAGAGCTTTAAGATTTGAGGGTAAAAGATTGGAAACAATGGTTAAAATGGTGCGTTGGGTACAAAATAACACCATAGAAAAGGAAAAAAGCAACACAAAAAAGGAAAAATGTAATCAGTAACCGATGGGGATGGAGTCAATTTGCATCTTTTTTGGGAGACAATCAATTTGTGTCTTTTCTGGGATGACTCCAGAAAAGGATCAAATGTCACAGATATGATCTTTTAGCATATAGTTATCTGAATTATATGAAAGAGGATACTCATGGACCCACCGTTCAATATATACCAGAACCAGATCATCAAGTTATTACCAATTTTCAAAGAACCAGAAAGGAATCTGATTACTCAGATTCAGATTACTTCAATTTCAATGACTCCAAAAATAGGAAGGATTTCGATGACTCCAAAAATAGGAAGGATTCCAATGACTCCAAAAATAGGAAGGATTTCGATCAAAAAATAGGAAGGATTCTGATGACTCCAAAAATAGGAAGGATTCTGATTACTGGGTAACTAAGAAGAATTACTATTACAAATTCCAATTCTGGCTTTTCCCAGACATTAGAAAAAAAGTAAAAAATGTCGAAAGACTTGATGATCTTTTTCCTTCGGATACATTCATGAGATGTTTTAAAGAAATCTCTGATTTTAAAGAATTTAAAATACCAGAGGACTTTGATATTGATGCTTATATAATGGAAAGGATTAGAAAAAGAGAAGAAGAAAAACAAAAAAAACTAGAAGAACAAAGAATTAAGCAAGAAGAAGAAAAGAAAAATAAAGAGAGAGAAGAGAAAAAAGAGGAAAGAATACAAAAACTGGAAGCGGCAACTACTCCTAAAGAAGTGAAAAGAATTAAAAAGGCATTTAGGAAAGAAGATAAAGAAATTATAAAGAAAAAAAGAATGGCTTTGAAGGACAAACAAATAAAAAGGGAAGAAAAAAGATGAACTGCCCGAATTAAACAACGGGCAGCTCGACGAGCTGAACGAGCTCAAGAAGAAAAAGATCGACAAGCTCAAAAACTTAAAAATATAAAAAATAGAGACTTCCTAGTTCAAGACTTTAAGAATCTTTATAGCAAAAAAGTAAGCAATGAGGAAGAAACATTCTGAATAGAGACAAAAAACAAAATTTTGAAACTAGATGCTGAAAAACAAGCAGAAGGTGACAAAAAGGGATGGGATGAAGTTAAATTTCAATTGGATTTGGGATCAGATAATGAAGAAGAACAAACTGAAGAAGAGATAAAAACACAAAAAGAAGAAATCAAAGTGAATAAATTAGAGCATCGAGAAATGTCAAAAAATAGTTATAGATTGATATTGAAGAAAAAGCTGAAAGAGCTGGGATTTGCTCCTTGGTTTTCCAAGTGCAAAAATGTGGCTCATTTCTTAGATGAGAATAAATTAGGCAGCAAGTAATTTACATCAAAAGCCACTAGATCATATTTGGATAACGGAGAACTTGACGTGGAATTAGTGGAGACTATGTTGTATATGGGAAGTCGCTTCAAGGGAAACACTAAAGCATTTATGGGAATTTTGGGAGATCTAACAAGATGGTCTACGCCACTTCTATCGGGGTACTTTAATGATCAGTTCTTGATATATAAAATTGCAATTTTTTTATTGAAATTAAAAAGGAAAGGGATTGATGTAAATCTTTTTGATAGATCTGTGCAATGCGAAAAAATAAAAACTATGGAGGATGAAAATGAAAACATTTCAAGTTCCCTCATTTTCGAATATATTTTGATTCCAAGACGTCGTAGAGAATTTCAAATTTTGAATCGTTTGAATCTGGAAAATAATTTAGGTGAAAGTACAGGATTTGACAATAGTAAAATGTGGCCTTTAAATGATATAACAAAATATTTTTGGGCTAAAACTAAAGGAATCTGTCACTTTATCTGGGGTAAAGTGTTATGGGTAGAGGATAACGTTCTTATGAAACATTATCACGATATCTATATCAATTTTGATAATTTGGAATATTCTTGGGTGGATCGCTTTTTCCACTTATTAGATTATTATGGGATGAAAATAACTAATCTAGGTATAAAGGTAATCCTATTTTACTTCCTCCTCCATAAATTATTTGGGTTCAAGTAACCCTGTTTCTATGGGAATAGAACAAAAAATCTATTTCTTGTAGAAACCTTCGAAATAAATCAGAATACATAGACCATGACCCAAAAATAAATGAAATGGGTCTCATTCTTTTTTCTTACTATAAATAAAATAAATCGCATTTGACTTCGGAAATTTTTATTTATGATCAATAATTTGTCCGTTCATCCCTTTTTGGTTCCTAAAGAATAGAGAGGATCTATTGAATCTCAAGTATGTTGTTTAACCAGTCGAACTAAAAGACTTACTGAGCATTTGGACATGCACAGAAGAGATTATTTATCTCAAAGAGGTTTGTGGAAAATTTTGGGTAAACAGAAGCGACTTCTGATTTATCTGTTCAAGAAAGATAGACTTCGTTACGATGATTTAATTGGTCAATTAGATATTCGTGGGCTACGTTAACTTTGAACAAAGTTTTCAGATCCAATTATGGTTTATTAAATTCTGGATTTGTAATGAGTCATTCTTTTGTTCTCATTGATTTATAAAAAAACCAGAGAAGAGTTATGATTATGGTTGCTACGGAGAAAGGACCCATGATGGTAAGTATTGGTCCTCATCATCCATCAATGCATGGTGTTCTTCGACTTATTGTTACTCTAGATGATGAAGATGTTATTGACTATGAACCTATATTAGGTTATTTACATAGAGGGATGGAAAAAATTGCTGAGAACCGAACAATTGTACAATATCTACCCTATGTAACATGATGGGATTATTTAGCTACTATGTTCATAGAAGCAATAACAGTTAATGTGCCAGAAAGATTGGAAAATATTCAAGTGCCTAAAAGAGCTAGCTATATCAGAGTGATTATGCTAGAGTTGAGTCGTATAGCTTCTCATTTTTTATGGCTTGGACCATTCATGGCTGATATTGGTGCGTAAACTCCTTTCTTTTATATTTTAAGAGAGAGGGAAATGATATATGATTTATTTGAAGCTACCATGGGCATGTGAATGATGCATAATTATTTCTGTATTGGACGAGTAGCTATGGATTTACCTTACAGTTGGATAGACAAATGCTTAGATTTTTGCTGTTACTTCTTCCCAAAAATGACAAAATATGAAAGGCTTATTACATGCAATCCTATCTTTTTGAAACAAGTTGAGGGAGTAGGCATTATTGGTAGAGAAGAAGCAATAGATTGGAGTTTATCAGGACCTATGCTACGAGCTTCCAGAATCCAATGGGATCTTTGTAAAGTTGATCATTATGAATGTTACGATGAATTGGATTGGGAAATCCAATGGCAAAAAGAGGGAGATTCATTAGCTCATTATTTGCTTTGAATCGGGGAAATGAAAGAATCTATAAAAATCATTAGACAGGCCCTAGAAGTAATTTCGGGAGGGCCCTATGAGAATTTAGAGGTCTGACGTCTCAATAAGGGAAAAGATTCGCAATGGAACGATTTTGAATCTTGATTTATTAGTAAAAAACCTTCTCCTATGTTTGAGTTATCAAAACAAGAACATTATGTGAGAGTAGAAGCTCCCAAAGGAGAATTAGGAATTTTTTTAATAGGAGATGATAATATTTTTCCCTGGAGATGGAAAATCTAACCACCTAGTCTTATTAATTTGCAGATTCTTCCTCAACTAGTTAAAAGAATGAAATTGGCTGATATCATGATGATTTTGGGTAGTATAGATATCATTATGGGAAAGGTTGATTGTTAAAATGGTGATTAATATGGTAGATCTTGAAGAACAAGCAATCAATTTATTTTCTAGATTGGGATTTCCAAAATAGATCTCTAGTCTTATATGGATTCTAATTGACATAATTACTCTTCTATTGGGAATTACGACAAGATTATTAGTTATTGTATGGCTCGAAAGAAAAATATCTGCAGGAATACAACAACGTATTGGACCTGAATATGCTGGTCCTTTGGGAATTATTCAAGCTTTGATGGATGGGATAAAACTACTTCTGAAAGAGGATATTCTTCCATCTAGGGGGGATAGTTGGTTATTTAGTATTGGACCAGCGGTAGTGGTCATACCTATTTTTCTAGGTTATTTAGTAATTCCCTTTGGCCGCCACATTGTTCTACTTGATCTTAGTATAGGTGGTTTTTTTTGGATCGCCATTTCAAGTATTGCTCCCCTTCAACTGCTTATAGCAGGATATTGATCAAATAATAAATATTCTTTTTCAGGTGGTCTCCGAGCTGTTGCTCAATCTATTAGTTATGAAATTCCTTTAGCTTTATGTGTGTTATCTATATCTCTACGTGTGATCCGTTAGAATATGAGATTGATTTTCCCCTTTTTTTAGGAAAAAATAGGAAAAAAAGTGAATGGGATAAATATTGACATCCCGATCAAAAAATTAGATAGTCATATGGGTGAGATCAAATAGTTTACAAATCTACAGTAAGATGATTGAGTCCCATCCCCCATGTACAAGAGTGAAAGCATACACAATCAGTGAAAACTGTATACCCCAGTTCATATATTAGTCATTGGGGCCCAACAGTGGGGAGGCAAAGAAAAAAAAGTATGAAGTTATTATCATATATATCAAAAATTAAGCAAAGGTAGGTGGTGAGAAACACCAAGATATAAAAAAGATTAGTGAAATAAAAAGATAAATTGATTTACAGACCAGAGATGTTTCTATAGAAATGGGATTACAATAAGGACTTGGCATTGGTAGGGATGATCAAGTAGTACTTCCCCAGAATAGAACCCCGATCTAGAATATGTTTCTATCTACTGGAAAAAGAATGGCTATCTAGAATGAAGTAATCCTTTACACAGTTTTCCTCTCTCCTACAAAAAAATAGTGAAGGTTGAGATAGGTTCAAAAGCTCCTATTATTGTAGCAAACAGAATCTCATTGGTCCAATTTATGAATATTCTATTTTGGTGTTTTTTTTTATTTTGGTATTGTGTTCTTATTCCTCAATGGCCATTGAGAAGCCGTATGAAATGAAAGTTTCACGTACAGTTTTGGAATAAAGATAAAAATAGTGATGTTTCTATCGACTATAATTATCCAATAGTTCAAGTACAATTGATATAGTTGAAGCACAATGTAGATATGGTTTTTTAGGATGGAATTTGTGGCATCAACTTATAGGATTTCTAGCTTTTTTCATCTCATCTCTAGCAAAATGTGAGAGATTGCCCTTTGATCTACCAGAAGTGGAAGAAGAATTGGTAGTGGGTTATCAAACTGAATATTCGGGTATCAAATTTGGTTTATTCTACATCGCATCTTACCTAAATCTATTAGCTTCATTCTTTGTAATAGCTCTTTACTTGGGCAGATGGAACTTGTCAATTCCATTCATACCCATTCTGGAACATTTTGAATGGGATTCTATTTCTAGAATTAGTGAGGTCTTTAATATAATGATAGGGATCCTAATTCTATTAGCTAAAGCTTTTCTTTTCTTATTTATTTCTATCACGACAAGGTGGACCTTGCCTAGGATAAGAATGGACCAATTATTAGATCTTGGTTGGAAATTTCTTTTACCTATTGCTTTGGGTAATCTATTACTCACAGCTTCTTTTCAACTTATTCTATTGTAACCAACTTTCTCTTCTTCTTCTTGAAGAGGTTCTACATTCTGCAAGACATAAAAATTTGATAGATCAAATCTATGAAGAGAAAGAATTATCTATGATAATGATTATTTAAGGAGATTTTCCACATGTTCTCCATGGTGACTGGATTGATGAATTATAGTGAACAAGCAATACAGGTTGCGTGATACATTGGTCAAGGTTTTATGGTTACCTTATATCACATGAATCATTTACCTATTACTATTCAGTATCACTATGAAAAATTGATCCCATCAGAATGATTTCATGGATGGATACACTTTGAATTTGATAAATGTATTACTTGTGAAGTATGCATTCGTGTATGCCCGATCAATCTACCCATTGTGGATTGGAAAGTCAGAATAGATATTGGGAAAAAATGATTGGAAATTTATAGTATTGATTTTGGAATTTGTATCTTCTATGGGAATTGTGCTGAATATTGTCCCACAAATTGTTTGGCAATGACTGAAGAATATGAACTTTCGACCTATGAACGTCATGAATTAAATTATGATCATATTGCTTTAGGACATTTACCAATATCAGTGACTGAATATTTAACAATTTGCACAATTCCGAGTTCAACTTATTAATTTTAACTTATTGTGTCTAAAGAAACTATGATCAAATATTCTAATTCGATCACTTCTACCAATTAATTTAGATAGAGTTTGATCAAAAAGACTGAGAAATAAGATACTCTTTTAATGAACCGAGAATGAATCATCTTAATTGACATTACATTAAGAATGTCACATGTATGATTGATCGGAAGCTATTATTGACCGATAGATTTATGAATAAGTGCTCATATTGAATGAAATATTCAAAGTACAAATATTATAATATCCAGTATAGCAAGTAGAAAAATGAGATCACTTTTTTTTAGTGAATGGGATGGAATAATATTCAAACTTATCGTGCACATAATGAATCGACCTGAATAGATAAATGATATTCTTTTGGCTCCTCTAACGCTAAGTCTCATATTAGGAGGTCTAGGAGTAGTATTACTTACTAATATAATTTATTCTACCCTTTCATTGGGGCTAGTTCTTATTTGTATATCCCTATTCTATATTTTATTGAATGTGGATTTCGTAGTTGTTGCACAAATCCTAATCTACATAGGAGCTATTAATATTTTAATAATATTCACCGTGATGTTGATGAATAACCCAAAATATCCCAATTCGGCCCCCCCTGGACCGTCGGAGATAGCATCACTTCAATCATTTGTATGATTCTTTTCTATTCATTAATTACTATTATCCTGAACATATCATGGTTCAGAATATCTCTTACTCAAAAATCAGATCAAATTTTGGAACGAGATCTAACAAACAATATTCAACGTATTGGGGTTCATTTATCCACTGATTTTTTCCTTCTATTTGAACTTATTTCTATAATTCTTCTAGTTGCTCTAATAGGAGCTATTACTATATCTCGTCGAGAAGAAACAGTTTGAAAAGTTGCAAATGAAAGCTCTCGTGTTTATTAGTATCATAAATATGATCTTTTAGATCGCAGAAGAATCATTTCATTCCTTATTAAAATGGAAAATATTAAACTTAATAGAACTTTTGTTTGTATTTGAAGAAGTTGAGGTATGAGGAGTTCCTCTATTATGCTCGAACATGCACTTATTTTAGGTGCTTATTTATTATCTATTTGTATTTATGGACTAGTAACAAGTCGGAACATGGTTAGAGCACTTATGTGTCTTGAACTAATACTAAATGCGGTTAATTTAAATCTAGTAACATTCTCAGATTTTTTTGATAGTAGGCAAGTAAAGGGGGACATCTTCTTGATCTTTATTACAGCTATTGCAGCTGCTGAAGTAGCTATAGGATTAGCTATTATTCTAGCAATATATCATAACAGAAAATCAACTCGTATCGATCAATTTAATTTGTCAAAATGGTAATATCTATATATTCTAAATCTGTATATCTATTCCTATTCAAATAGATACTAGGTCTGTCTCTATAAAAATAGATCTACATCTCTTGCTCTTTCTTTATTTTATATATAGTATTACGATCAATCAATAACATTATTCATAATTTAAGTCATTATCCAAATCTAACATGATTAGACTAGATTTGGTGAATTCTGGAGAGATGAAAGTTATACAAATCTTTTTATTCTGATAAAATCCAAATCTATCCATTATATCCTAGATAATACAATTATTGATTTGCTTGATAGTCATAATATATCGTTATTGGCCATATATTATTAAAATATTATCCAATTAAAAACATTTAATTAACTAATGGAGTTCTTAGTTCTTAGGTCCAATGGCACATTCAGTAAAAATTTATGATACATGTATTGGTTGTACTCAGTGTGTACGAGCATGTCCCACAGATGTATTAGAAATGATACCTTGGGAAGGATGTAAAGCTAAGCAAATTGCTTCTACTCCAAGAACAGAAGACTGCGTAGGTTGTAAGAGATGCGAATCCACTTGTCCAATAGATTTCTTAAGTTTACGTGTTTATTTATGGCATGAAACAACTCGCAATATGGGTCTAGCTTACTGACCTCTAAGTACAATAAAAAATAGTTAGATCCATCCCATACATATTTTTCATTCTCCTTTTTATCTTTCACTGATCAAAACCCATACTCAACACAAATCTCAAGCATGGGTTTTGATATCGAAAGTCTCTTTTCTTTTCATTATGAGAAATTTACCTTGGTTAACAATAATTTTTATTTTTCCCATATCTGTGGGGTTATTAATTCCATTATTTCCCCATAGAGGGAATAAGATGATACGATGGTATACTCTAGGTATTTGCTTATTAGATCTCCTTTTAATGACCTATACATTCCGTTATCATTATCATTTTGATGATTCATTAATTCAATTGGAAGAGGATTATAACTGGATAGATCTTATTCAGTTTCATTGGAAACTGGGAATTGATAGATTTTCTATTGGACTTATTTCGTTAATGGGATTTATAACTACTTTAGTTGCTTGGCCAGTTACTCAAAATCCGTGATTGTTGCATTTCTTGATGTTGGCAATGTACAGTGGCCAATTAGGATTACTTGCTTCTCGAGATATTATAATTTTTTTTCTCATGTGGGAGTTGGAATTAATTCCCGTTTACCTACTTTTATCCATGTGGGGGGAAAAAGACATTTATATTTGGCCACAAAATTTCTTTTGTATACTGCGGGTGATTCCATTTTTATCTTAATGGGAGCTTTAAGTATGGGTCTCTATGGATCTCATGGACTCACATTCGATTTTGAAATATTAGCTAATAAATCTTATCCCATAAGATTAGAAATAGTATTATATTTAGGGTTTTTGATTGCTTATGCCATAAAATTGCCAATCTTCCCTTTACATACCTCGTTACCAGATACTCATGGGGAAGCACATTATAATACATATATGCTTTTGGCCATAGTTCTATTGAAAATGGGAGGATATGGGTTAATCCAAATCAATATGGAATTTCTATCTCATGTTCATTCTTTGTTCTCACCATGGCTGATAATAATAGGAGCGGTGCAAATTATCTATGCAGTTCTAACTTCTATGGGTTACCGCAATTTGAAAAGGAGAATAGCCTATTCATCAATATCTCATATGGGTTTTGTAATTATAGGAATTGGTTCCATGACAGATAAAGGTCTTAGTGGATCCATTTTGCAAATGATTTCACATGGATTAATTGGTGCTGCACTTTTTTTCTTAGCAGGAACAAGTTACAATAGGATACGTACTCTTTTCCTTGATGAAATGGGAGGAATCGCTATACCAATACCTAAAATTTTTACTATGTTTAGTAGCTTTTTAATGGCTTCTCTTGCATTGCTAGGAGTGAGTGGTTTTGTAGCAGAATCTATTATATTTTTGGGAATAATTACTAGTAAATATTCTTTAACCTTTCGAATAATTATTACTATAATAGCAGCAGTTGGAATGATATTAACTCCTATCTATTTATTATCTATGTTACGTCGAATGTTCTATGGATATAAGTTTTTGAATGTCCCGAATCCTTATTTGAAGAATTTAGGACCGTGCAAAATTATTATTCTGATCTGTCTCTTTCTACCAATCATAGGTATTGGTCTTTACCCCGATCTAGTTCTATTTCTATACAATGAAAAGGTCGAAGCTATTTTCTATCAATTTTTCTATGAATCGTAAATTTATTAACTTGCAAAGCTATCTAATAGACCTAATTACTTCTTATCTTTATGAGATATTAAAAGAATTAAAATAGAGAGAATTGTTCTCTAGTTCGAGTTATTTCAAGTAGTGATTTTCTACGATTTTATAATCACCCTCTGAAATAACTTGGATGAACTACCTATTGATCTCACTTCTCAATAACATAGAATGAATGTATTGAATCTATCCTACATTAATTAATCTCATTTATTGTTCTACGCTAAATCAACCATCCATAGCTATGTAAACCTATTCCTAACAGATTAACCCCCAAATAGCAGATCCAAACTATAAAAAATCCTAGAGAAGCCACAATTGCCGGTTTCTCACCTTGCCAACCCCTGTTAATTCTAGTATGTAGATAAATTGCAAATATGGTCCAAGTAATTAATGCCCAAGTCTCTTTTGGATCCCAGCTCCAATAAGATCCCCAAGCCTCATTGGCCCATACGACCCCAGAAAGAATACCTATAGTTAAAAGGGAAAATCTTAGACCAATAGCACGATAACTCCAATTATCTAATTGGATAATCAATTTCCATTTACGATAATTGCTAAATGGAAAGAAAAAAGGATCTTTCAAATCCTTTTTTTCTTGGTCGTATAAATACCAATTTTTATTAGGAAGGAAAGATCGTAAAAAGGAATTGTCCGCACTAAGAAGAATCTTTCAATTTATTTGGAACGTAATGATCAAAAAAGCTATTGATGATAGGCATCCACATAAAAAAGTTGCATAGCTAAGCAATATCATACTTACATGCATCATTAGCCAATGAGATTTTAAAGTAGTTACTAGCATTGCAGACTATTGCATTTTATCTGGAAGACCTAAAGTAGCAAAACCATGAGTTAACATAGCACTTGGTGTGGTGATTGCACCTAACAACCAAGCAGCCTGGCCTTGTACTTCTATAACTATATGAATCATGGAAGAAATCCATGAAAGTAACATGAATGACTCATACAAATTACTTAATGGTAAATGTCCTGAATAGAGCGAACGAGTAACTAATACTCTCGTTATACAAATAAACGTCACTATCATGGCCTTTCCTCCCGAACTACTTAGTTCTTCACTTTGATAAACTAAGGTTCCCCAATAAATGAGAGTGACAACAAAAGTTAGAGAAAAAGAAACATGAGCTGATATATGTTCTAGAGTGCTTAATATCATAATAAACCCATTTCTAAATTTGATTTTGAATAGAATCAATGATAAAAAATAAAATCGATTGATATGTCATTAATCATATCGACATAGATCGAATAGTGGTAGTCATTTACTCTATAGGTATTCTATAAGTAATCTATGGGGATTGTATAGGGAAGGGATTGAATCCATGGTATCTTATTACCAATAATGCTGCCACTTGGATTTGAACCGAGATGCTCTAGCACTGCTTCCTAAGAGCAGCGTGTCTACCAATTTCACCATGGCGGCTTGGTATTGTCTAGTCAATATATTAACTATTTTTCTGAGATTGTCAATGGGAATATGTATAAAAGAGTAATTATTATCAATGTCCGAATGTCAGTTTGGACATTGAATATTAAATGTTATGTTGGTTATTTTAATGGAGCATGGCGCAGTTTGGTAGCATGCCATCTTGGGGTGATGGAGGTCACAGGTTCAAATCTTGTTGCTCCAAAATGAACGGTAAACAAAATTGTATTTATTTAATAGGTTCTACCATTGAACAAATATATAACTAAAAAACTAAAAATGATCACAATGGAATAAGAACAACTAGATTTTGAACATGGAAGAATGAGAAAGGAGAAGGGTTTTATATTTAAAAATAACTTTGTCATTGTAATGATTCATTCAGTCAAAAAATAACAACAATATTGGATAAAAAGAAAAACTAGGATGAATTGAATTAAATATCTTTTCCATTCTTATTTGATCAATTGTCTGCACAATTGGACCTTAGAGATTGCGATGTGAATAGGGAGGTCGACATCCCATCCCCATATAAGATCACAAGAATATAACAGGCTAGTTAATCCTTTTAGCTAAGCTAATGAAATGGGGTTGAATCATTTCATTTGATTACTAATATGTCCCTATGTCTGTCTAAAATGGTCTTGGCATTACATGATTATCACAGTAGAGATATAAAAAATATTAGCTATGAGTCATCTTAAATAATTTAAGCACTCCTTCCTATCTGACTATAAAGGAAAGAATGAATGATTTCATACTTAATCACGAAGGATGAATCGGTTAATCTAGAACTAAAAACTACAAATGATTTATCATCATTAGAGCATCACTCCGATGATACATCTAGCAGACTGAAATAAACAAGTGCTTCTATGATTAACCATAGGTTATGTGGTTAATACATTTCAATCACGTTTCTTTTCGGCATAGATAGAATGAAATTTTCATAGCTACCAGCTACATATAATGGTAGAGTTGATCCGGGATTATTAAAAAGAACACTGCACTTTTATCTTTTTCTAGTGGGAAAGGAAAAAAGGATGGAGGAATGGTTGATAAACCCCCTATCTTCAAAATTGGTCGAAGAGAACGGTTGTAGTAGAACTAATTTATGACTGTGTCCCTTTTGCCCAACCACCCTTCCAACCAAGTATCTCTACCTCGAGAGAGAAAAAAAGGTTCCCATCACTGGTTTCTAGAGTCTTAGAGGGTGTAGTATATTTCCTGGTGTTACGCATCCACCAATTCATTGTTGGATCTATATTTTATTTGGATGATCCAGAGGATGAGTCCTCTGTTGTGAAAGAAAAACCCTTAGCTGATCTAGAAAGGGAAAGCTCAGGAAAATGCTTTAAATCACTGTTAAATAAACAAAAAGCTTTTGTTGCGGCCCGATATGCTTTTCCCTTCCAAATATTATTATGGATTTTTTTTTTAGATTTAGAGGTATGCTTCTTTGGAACTGCCATAATGAATAATATAAACTAGTTTTAATTCATTTATCTAGTTCGATGTGAAGGACATGTATGCACTTAGTAATACGAAATAGTTTTTTCTGAAGGAAAGAAACTTTAATAAAGATCTAACTCCCTCAATTATTTAAAATTGAAATAAGTAATGACTCACCTTCTTTTGGTTAATCCGTTCCCACCTCCCCATATTTTTACAAATGGGTGGAATCTATTACAAATCAAATCCAAATTGTATTTATTATTCAATGTATTTGCGCCTTGTTGTTCTGCTAGAACACATCTTATAAAGGATCATTTAATATTTTAAATAGTTCAAGTTAGATATAATATCTAACTAACTCCCACATTTTGTAAGCAGAGATGTACCGGATTAATAGTAGGAGATCCACGACAACAATTAAGTAATACTTAATTTCTGAATACAATTTTATTTTTAATTATGGCCATATGACCCTAAGGAGTGACGGATATAAAAAAATAAATCAAATTCTTGTTAAGCAAGCTCCATTATAAATTTCATCTGCAATATAAGAAGTTTTGTAAATTGTATCTTTAGTTAACTAGATTATATGAAATCATTCAAATATAAATGTTGTGTGTACACAACTATCTTTATATATGAGTACCTAGACTGAAAAATAGGAACTAGAGTTCCTTCTTGCCCATCTGACATATATTTGATTAGTATCAGTATTTGATCGGGTCAAATCTGGTATTTACATAAAAAAGATGAAAAAAGATCAAAGGAATATGAAATCAATGGGATCCCATCTCATATTCTATCTTCTTCCTGGTTTGCGTGCAACCTCTTCTTTTTTTAATTCTTTTTAGGATCTAGTGGATTGGAAACCAAGAATGTGGAAAAAATATTTCGAATAATGATTTGATTTTCTTATGGAATTTCTATATAAATATGCTCGAATCGTGCCTTTCCTTCCGCTTTCAACTTCTGTACCAATAAGATTAGGATCCTTATTTTTCTGGGAACAACAAAGAGTCTTCATCGTACATGGGCTCTTATTAGCATTTTTTTGCTAAGCATAGCTATGTTTCTTTCTTTCAATCTATTCTTCCAACAAATTACCGGTGGTCCCATCCATCGATATTTCTGGTCCTCGATCATCAAGAAGTTTTCATTAGAGTTGGGTTACTTGGTTGATCCACTTACTTCTATTATGTTAGTTTTAGTTACAACAGTTGGAACCATGGTTATGATCTACAGTGATCATTATATGTCTCATGACAAAACGTATGTGAGGTTTTTTGCTTATCTCAATTTTTTCAATGCTTCTATGTTGGGACTAGTTATTAGTCCTAATTTAATACAAATATATATTTTTTGGTAATTTGTGGGAATGTGTTCCTATTTATTAATAGGTTTTGGTTTACGCGACCCAGTGCGGCTAATGTTTGTGAAAAAGCATTTATAACTAACCGTACGGGGGATTTTGGACTCTTGTTAGGAATCTTAGGTTTTTATTGGGTCACGTGTAGTTTCAAATTTCAACATTTGTATGAAAAATTAAATGAATTGATTGTCGTTGATGGGGTTCATTCATTCTTTGTTACTTCATGTGCTTTTCTCTTATTTTTAGGTCCAGTAGCCAAATTTGCACAATTCCCACTTCATGTATGGTTACCTGATGCTATGGAAGGACCTACTCCTATTTCAGCTCTTATACATGCTGCTACTATGGTAGCAAAAGGAATTTTTCTTGTAGCTTGATTGTTTCCTCTTTTCAGAGCTCTAACTTTAATAATGAATCTTATCTCTTGGATAGGTGGAATAACAGATCTATTGGGAGCTACTATGGCTCTCACTCAAAAAGATCTTAAAAGAGGCTTGGCTTATTCCACTATGTCTCAATTTAGGTTATATGATGTTAGCTCTAGGTATAGATTCCTATCAAATCACTCTGTTCCATTTGATTACACATGCTTATTCTAAGGCATTATTGTTTCTAGGATCTGGATCAGTGATCCATTCCATGGAACCCATTGTTGGATATTGTCCCGATAAAAGTCAGAATATGGCTCTTATGGGTGGTTTGAGGAAATATATGCCAATTACAGGCATTAATTTTCTTTTAGGGACACTTTCTCTTTCTAGTATTCCACCTTTTGCTTGTTTTTGGTCCAAAGACCAAATTCTTAGTGATAGTAAGTTATATTCACCCATTTTCAGGGGGATAACTTAGTTCACAGTAGGGTTAACTGCCTTTTATATGTTTCGTATGTATTTACTTACTTTTGAAGGAGACTTCCATATAAATTTAGTTAATTTATATAACAACCACATTAAATTATATTCAACTTCTATGTGGGGAGAGGAGGAATCCAGGACATTGAGTAGAACGAGAGTGGATTCTATGTCTAATCAAATTACGAGAAAGAATAACTCCTTCCCCAAAGAAACATTTAAAATTTTGAATAAGATGGAAGCCAAAAAGAACAGGGGGTTAGTTGTCACTTATCCTTTCTTCCATAAAGGATATTTTGCATATCCAAAAGAATCGGGCAAGGTAATGTTATTACCTTTAGTTTTTTTAGGAATATTTACTCTATTTGTTGGACTGATAAGGGTTCCTTTTTTTTGAGGTAGAATGAGTTATGATATATTATCTCAGTGGTTTATTTCATCGATGAACCATTTTGATGAGAACCATCTGGAGAATTGGTCTGAATCTTTCACAGATGCAATCCCCTCAGTTGTCATAGCATTCTCCGGTATATTCATGGCATATATTCTATATAGACCTATTCACTTCTTATCATAGGATGTACATCCTATTTAGATGAGGAGTATCGCAGACCAATCTATTAAGATTATATATAATTGGTCATATTATCAAGCCTATATAGACCTATATTATGATATAATCTTTACTAGAGGTGTACGAAGATTAGCTGAAACAAGTCATTCATTTGATCAATGGGCAATTGATGGAATTCCAAATGGAGTAGGTATTTTAGGTCTTTTTGTAGGAGAGGGGATGAGATGTCTAAGAGGGGGACGTATATCTTCCTATATATTTGTGTCTTTATTCTGTATATTAATGTCTATATTAATATATTATTATTCATTTTAATATTCATTTTAATAATGAATAATTAACATTCCATCCATGTAAGAAATAAATTGATCCATATATCAATTTATCCTCTTGTGTTCATAAGACAATTCTATCTTTTTTATGTCGTTTAGTTCCCTGGACTCATTGATTCTTTAAGAGAATCAATATTGTGAATTAATATTGATTCATTGATTCATTCAATTCATTTACATAGAATTGATATAGAGATAAAAATAAAATTATAAATATTTATCTAAATGCTGAAAAAGGAAAGACAAATAGTGATTGATCTGGCGAAGGGAGCTCACAAATTGCATTGCAGTTCTAAGCGCTACCATGTCTGTTCTATTTAACTTAATAAGAGGTTTGGAAAGATAGGTAAAGAGGGTTAGTTGATTACCTACTAGCTTTAAGCATAAGAGAAAAGACTAGGGATAGAGAGGTCTTTGGTACCTTTTGGCAGAGTGAGCATACTCAGCTCACTGGTAGAACTGCAGCATCGTATCGATTTATCAATATGCATCTCGAGGGGGGGAGGACACTGAAGATGATTGTGTTGGCGGTGGTTGACCACCACCACCCCTTATCCCAGAAGCTTTCCGAAAGAAAGGGGATTGCTATCATGACATTTTATACCTATAATATACATAAGAAGCTATAATATAGGCTTATAATATACATAGGAAGGTGGGGGTGTTCCATGAGTCTTGAACAAATCTTTGATTTAGTTTTCCAATTGTTCCTTTTTGTAGGCAGTTCAAAGAACTGAGTATTGAACATATATGAGATATAAACCTTCGTTGTTCCTCAGTAGCTCAGTGGTAGAGTGGTCAGCTGTTAACCGATTGGTCGTAGGTTCAAATCCAATTTGAGGAGAACACTTTTTTATCTCTATTATGATCTCTATATCTAATATGATATCTCACTATTTGTTATTATAATAACATTTTTTATACATCCATCTGTGGTGGACATTATCATTATAGATATGATTCTTTTATCTCCCATAGAAGTATGGGAGATAGAAGAAATGATTTATCGTATCATTCACATCCACAAATCTCATTCAAAATAACATAATTTATCTCAATTTTGATCCTTACCTCACAAACAAAATCTATTCTTACATATAGATATTCTACATGTTTAGAGAATCTAAATAAAATTAGATAGATGAAATTATCTCGAATAATTCGATTGAGAATTACTGGGACATTTCAAACTTGTTGCTTTTTCTCACTAAGGTGGTTTGATCCAAGTCTTCTAAATTTTTTTGACGTCATAGGGGTCCGGTAAACAATTCAAGTACATCTCTTGCATTGGCAAACCCATGAATCTGGGCAAAGGTAAATTCAACTGACCATTTAGTATTAATTCCTCTTGCCTCTAATGGGTTAGCATGCACTATTCTAGTGATAGCTAAGTCAGGTTGTAATTCGCGTATACATCGTATTTGATTCAAATTATCTAGTTTCTATACAATTCATGGTATTGGTACACACATCTTTATACATGTATCTTGTAAAAGTGATAATTTAGCAGCTTGATATCGTTTATCCATATATGGAATACCAATTTCATAAACAATCATTCCACATCTGATTAAGAATCTTGCTAGAGATACTTCTAGCAGATTATCTCCCATGAAAAAGACAGATTTCCCACATACCAAATCAAGATAATCCTTTAAACTTTCCCATATCCGCTTTTTCCTTTCCTCCAGACCTTGAGTCTCAACACCAAATATGGGAAAAATCTTTTCAATCCAAGCACGCATTTCGTCCAGATTGATAGGAAAAGAAGCTCCAATTAATTCACATTTTTTGTGTCTTATCAAAGTTGTCGCTGTCCGACTCAAAAATGGGTTAACACCACAAACATAAACTCGATCACCCAATGATGGAAGATCAGTATATCTTTGAGCAGGTAACTAACCTGATACCTTAATGGATTGATGTTTTAATTCTAGAATGAGTTGAGAAACCACATTGGATGGCAAAGATCCAAAAAGAACTAAGGAAGGATGATTTGCATATTCAACCAATTCTTCTTTTTTTCTAGAATGAAAAGAGAATAAATTTTGTATAGTTTCTTTTCATTCATGAATGGATAATTCTAGTTCTAGACAATGATGTGCCATCGCAGCTAACACAGTATCTTCTCCTTGAGTAAAAGCATAATCCAGTCCATTCGCTCTTGCCACTAAAATTGGGATTCCAATTTCCCATTCTAATTTGGGAGCCATACCTTCCAAATCCATTTTGATTATTTATATAGTATAAGTGCCTATCCATATGATGACGCTAGGATCTCTATCTTTTCTTATTTAAAGACAAAGTCTTTTCAATCCTTCATGATCATTCAATTGAGCCGAGATATCTCCTTCTTCCAATTCTGCCATTGCATATCGGGGTTCTGCAAAAATCATAACTCCGAGTGCATTTTGTAGAAAATAACCACATGTCTTTGTGCCCATAACTAGAAAAAAACTGTCTTCAATATTTTGATATAACCAAGATACATAGCTAATTGGACAAAAAGTATGATAATTACCTATCTCACATTCGACAGTGAGAGTTTCATAAATTTTCACTGACATAAATGAATATAACTATTAACTATGTTTATTAAATCATCGTAAATCCAAGTAAATTTTCCCTATTATTTTTATGTCTACCCTCATTAACAGGATTCAGATAAAGGTCAGAGAGTAAACTAAATAATTCCTGATCTGGAATATCCTTTGGTACAATACCTTCTGGTTGGGACAATATTTGATCCACTATATCTAAATAATATTCACACACATAGTTAAGAGATGGTTCGGATCCAACCATTTCAAATAAGGTTTTCCCCTTGACTCTCAAAACTCGAATATCTTCAATAAGAGGTAACACTTCTATTACAGGCATTGGGCAGGCTTCTACATATTTATTTATAAGATCTCTTTTAGATGTACAATTTCCAACCAACCCTGCTAATCGAAGTGGATGTGTATGATCTTTTTCCCTGATAGAGGCAGTAATATGATTAGCTGCAAATAATGCGTCAAATCCATTATCTGTAATAATGATACAGTAGTCTGCATAGTTCAATGGAGCAGCAAAACCTCCTCAAACCACATCACCTAATACATCAAATAATATATCATATTCGTAAAATGCATTTAATTCTTTTAACAATTTCACAGTCTCCCATACTACATATCCCCTGCATCCAGCTCCTGCGGGTGGCCCCCCAGCTTCCACACAATCTACCCCTCCATAACCCTTATGGATTACATCTTCGGACCAAATATCCTCATAATGGTAATCCTTGGACTGCAAAGTATCTATAATTGTAGGTATCAAAAAGCCTATCAGAGTAAAAGTACTATCATGTTTGGGATCACATCCAATTTGTAATACTTTTTCACCACGTCTGGCTAGGGCAATTGAAATATTACAACTAGTCATTGATTTACCAATTCCGCCTTTTCCATAAACTGCTATTTTCATCTTTTGATCTCCTTTTTATTTATTTTTGATCTTCTAAACTTTTTCGTTATTTGTTCGATCTAATTTTCAGTTTGACTTTGCCTTATTTATTCATATGATTTCTAATATGTTCCATCATTTCAGCTTGTTTTTCTTTTTATATGTTATATATGGGTTGTATGTATTAAGTCGAGGTCATCTCAGTTAATAAATTGAAATCATCAGGGAAATAATTTTGGAAAGATCCCGATTCTTCATTCGATCAGGATCTTTATTCTTTTCCATTTTTTAATAAATATTTTTCTGTTTTCTTCTTATATTCTGGTATATATATAGATATTATCTAATTTATCATCAACCACTCATTATTTGATTTCATCAAAATAAAAATAAATTTCATAAGCCAAAAATGAATGACAAAGAATTGAATACAGTCAGTTTTTTACTGGGCGAACGACGGGGATTGAACCCACGCGTGGTGTATTCACAATCCACTGCCTTTGAACCACTTGGCTACGTCTGCCCCAAATAATAGAAGTCTCTATCTATGGTCATTCCTTCCAAGAAAGAAAAAAAATTCTAAGTCCCAAAATGGACTAATATCAAATATTAGTCCATCAGCTCGGTTAGTAATTATTTCTAACCGGACATCAAAGTGTTGCAAGATCGATAACCTTCAAGCAACTCTCGAACAACTTAGTCGTATTTATCTATTTAAATATTTAGCAATAGGTATGAATTGCCTATGAGAGGAGAGAATGAAATTGGATACCAATTTCAGATCTAAGTTGAAATACTTATTATTATTGAATCGAATTATTTTTTTGCTTTATTTAGCATCCATAGATGAATGGGTAAAAGCACCCAACTCATAATTGGGAAGTCGCAGGTTCAATTACTGCTAAATGTAGGATAAAAAGTTATTGTGCTCTGCTTGAAATAACTTTTAGATTTAAAAAGAGTACCAAACCTTTCAAAAAATGTTTGGTACTCTTTTTCCTTTTCAAGAATTGAAACACCCTAACAATCCATCGGATTAATTAATTAGCCATATATAGAATTAGCTTCAACAATAGCTAGATCCAGAGGGAAGTTGTGAGTGTTACATTCATGCATAACTTCCATACCAAGGTTAGCACAATTAATGATATCAGCCCAAGTGTTAATTACATGACCTTGACTATCAACAACAGATTGGTTGAAATTGAATCCATTTAAGTTGAAAGCCATAGTGTTGATTCCCAGAGCAGTAAACCAGATACCTACTACTAGCCAAGCAACTAAAAAGAAATGTAGAGAACAGGAGTTGTTGAAACTAGCATATTGGAAGATCAATCGGCCGAAATAACCGTGAGCAGCTACAATATTGTAGGTTTCTTCTTCTTGACCAAATTTGTAACCTGCATTAGCAGACTCATTTTCTGTAGTTTCCCTGATCAAACTCAAAGTTACCAAGGAACCATGCATAACACTAAATAGAGAGCCACCGAATATTCTAGCTACACTTAACATGTGAAATGGATGCATAAGAATATTGCGTTCAACCTGGAATATGATCATGAAGTTGAAAGTACCAGAGATTCCTAGAGGCATACCGTCAGAGAAGCTTCCTTGACCGATAGGGTAGATCAAGAAAACAATAGTAACAACTACTATAGGAGTTAAGTATGCAACAGCAATCCAAGGACGCATACCTAGATGGAAGCTAAGCTCCCACTCACGACCCATATAGCAAGCTACACCAAGTAGGAAGTGTAGAATGATTAGCTCATAGGGACCACCATTGTATAGCCATTCATCAACAGAAGCTGCTTCCCAGATGGGATAAAAATGTAGACTAATGGCTGTAGAGGTAGGAATGATATCACTAGAGATAATATTGTTTCCATAAAGAAGAGAACCGGAAACAGGCTCATGAATACCATCAATATCTACTGGAGGAGCTGCAATGAAAATGATAATGAATATAGAGGTTGCAGTCAATAAGGTAGGAATCATCAAGACACCAAACCATCCAATGTAAAAATGGTTTTTGGTGCTAGTGATCCAATCACAAAAATGATTCCATAGGCTTGTGCTTTTGCATCTTTCTAGAATTATGGTCATGGTTAGAACTTGGTTTCTTTATAATTTAATCATTAGAAGCTCCCAAGCATATACATAAGGCTTATTATTCAACAGTATAACATGATTCATATCTATATGTCAACCAAATATTTTGACATCTATATTTTGACATCTATATTAAAAATAAAAGACTAAGATTAGTCTATAGAAATAGACTATCTTACATTTAGCATAGACTATATGCTTACTTTGTAAGCATATTTCACACTATATTAACAATATAATATTGTACCTATAGATATAGATGATATATTACATTCCTTATTACTTTATGGTTCCAAGTAATAATTACTAATAAAATTAGATTGGATCCAGAATAAGTAGACTTTTGTCTACTTACTATAGGACTTGGATCCCATTGATCTGGGTTGCCCGGGACTTGAACCCGGAGCTCGTCAGATGGAGTGGATTATCTACTCCTTTTTTAAGAGTAAAAAATCTCTCCCCAAGCCTTGCTTGCAATTTTCATTGCATACTGCTTTCTCCATGTATAAATTTATTAATCATTTGGATCTCTGGGTGGAAAAATTCCATAGGATCATGAAGTGAGGTAATTGATCAATAAGCATTTCATTGGTAAAATTAGTTTTCTACTTGTTTATTCTGTATATTTTGCTAGAAATTAGATAGGGCATTTAATTTGGATAATATCTGAATTCCAAAATCATTCTCTCTATGAACGAGTCTTTGAAAAGGATGAAGAAATGAATTCTTGTTCTTTGAAGAATGATTTTGTGAAGAGTTTCGAGCCTGATTCTTCTCGAACTACACGTATCATACTTTTATGTTTACAAGCTAAAGTTTTAGCACATGGAAGTATAAATATATACTTTATATAAATAAACCATCTTTATTGATGGATCCACTGTAGTAATGAAAAAGATTTCTACAAATTCTATCAAATCGATCGAGGATATCATCATCTATTAGACTAGTCTAGGATAATTTACTAATTGGATGGCCTGAGATGTCACAAAATTTTTCTTTAGCCAAAAAGAAAAGAATTGATCTAATCAGAGCTATTGGATTCAATTCATTGGTAACTAGATCGGTAATGAATAAATCATCTAGCATTTTGGTTCTAACCACGAGAGGTTTTATTTTAAAACTTAAAAAATAACCTAAAAAAAAGGAATCATTCTTGGATAATTCAAGAATACATATCCTATACGGTTGAGACCAAAGATGGAAATAATATTGCCAAAAATGAAACAGATGATATCTACATTTTTTCACTTGGAGGTGAGTACCCTTTAAAGCTATAAGGGATCTTTCTCCATATCTCACATAGTGGATGAAAGAATCCTTCAACAACCAGATCCTTTTGGTTGAAATATTGATAGGAAATATGACAATATGTTTGATCTTTCGATCAAAATGAGTTTGATTGGGAAAAGATCCATACAACAACGATTGTGAATGAGAAAATCATTTCAGAAGAGGAACTAAAAAGGATTTGCATTCATATACATAAGAATTCCATAGGAACAAGGATAACCTCATATTTTCCCTCGGTATAACCAAAGCTTTCTACAAATTTTCTACACTAAAACTATTTCTCCATTCATGGAGAATGAATCGTAATAGATGCAAAAAAGGAGTATCTCAGATCCAGTGACGAAAGGTCTGCAGCAAATTTTTTTTGATGAATCGAGTAGGGCACTCGTATATCTGATATATAATTGGAATGTGGGAATTTATCCTTGATAAGGGGAAATATGTAATGTATGGACCGAATACTCTTCCATCCACTCATTGTTTCTGCAAAATGTTTTGATCGCATTGTGAACGAAACTTCCAATATAACTGTCAAAGCCTCTAGTACTGGTTTAGAATAAGAATTTCTATTGCGATCAATAAATTGAATTGGATCACAATTCCTGAATAAACCAATTGAATCATTCTATTGACGTATCCAATGAATCAAACGTTTTACAGTTAGGAAACTAAAATAATTAGAAATTAAAATTTCTATCGGTTTAGAGGAACTTGATCTATCTAAATGATGATCATGAGCAATTGCATAAAGATCTTCTCAAAAAAAAAGTGGATATAAAAAGATTTGTTGCCAAGATCTATGTTTGTTTCCATCTCTTTGAAACTCATCCATTTTAAAACTTGGGGCCCTAGAATAACCTCTTGGATTATGAAATGATACATGGTGCGATCTAGTCGGGACATAAGAAAGAATCTTTATCTAAATATTCTATCTACAATAGATCCTCATTCATCATGAGGAAGAACAAAAATATTTTATCTTGGTGGTCCGATCGCTCTCCTGACTTAGGGAATAAATTGACCTGGTCAGTACACTATTTCTCTTACACATTTGCTTTTGAGTATTTAGGACTCATTACGGGTGTAGAAATCCCTGATCTACTACAGGGAAAAACTTCCCTTATCGGTTACTAAAATGCTCTTAACTACTAAGTAGTAAAGGGAATTCCTCATTAAAATGAGGAATAGAAGCTCGTTCCTTTGGTTTTACTTATGATTCAAGCCATCCAGCTTTCTCCATTGACTCGCTCGACTCAATCGAGTGTTGATTCGATCTTATTTCATAACTCATACATTTGTTCAAACAGCATAGAATATTCAATAGAATATTGGATACATTTGACTCCTTGAATAAAATATGTTTCTAATAAAATCAGATAAACAAAATAAAGTCTCATCAAGTCAAGATTGTTAGAACGACATGCTGCTTTTTCCATTTATTTCCTTTTCAGGATCAGTCATAGTCTTACTAACTTTATCGATGGTATGTATGAAGTTTTTACTTCATCTGAATGTGTAAAAGACCTTAGTCGCACTTAAAAGGTGAGTACTCTACCATTGAGTTAGCAACCCTTATTTGCTATTTGAAGAGATGTAATCGAAGTGATATACAAAGTTATTCCATATGAAATAACCGGTATGAGATTTGAATAAAAAATAAATAGAATATATTTATTCTATGGAAAAAATTAAAAAAAATAAAGGATCTATTAATTTAGATCTACAATTTATGAATCAAATCATAAAATTTGACACGAATCAGGTTATTTTTTATTCGTTAAATGAATTCACAATGATTCGAAAACGTCCTGAATAGTGGACCTAATGAAATATTTATTAGGAATTATATTGGCACAATGCACCATTGTCAATCCTATATTGTTGGATTGATAATTTAATTGTTGGATTGGCACTACATTAAGATGAAAAAATTATTAGATACATCAATTAAAAGATCCTATGCTTATATTAGGAATGACAGTAAAAAAAAATAAAAATTATTCGTTACGATAATTTGTTCTCAAGAAACTTCCAACTTTTCCATAGGAAGTTAGTTCATGTATTTCATTAATTCGGTCCTTCTATACACTCCATCTTTTATCATTCTTAGTCGAACGATTCAAATCTCTCTCATCTCCATATCAATAGAAAAAGATTTCTAATCTGCATACCTATATAGGATCACAGGGCAATAATATACATGAAATGAGCATATAATGAGAGTAAAAAAATGGATAATAAGAAAACAACCATGACATGAAATGTAAATAATAAATAAATCTCATGTAATTGAAATTTATTGCTAAATTTATTGGACCTAGACGTAGACGCATGACTTATCTCCCTTTTTTTAATTCTAAAACACGTTTAAAATGATAAATTTTTGCCCTCAGAAAAATACCATGAATAGTTTGCGTAGGTTGAGCTCCTAATTCGAGGAAATTCACAATAGCACCATAAATTAAGCGAGTTTCATCCTTATTCATTGGATCATAAAAACCCAATTCCTAAAGAGCTCTTCTTTCTCCTCGAGACTTAACGTCAATGGCAACAATTTGATAGGTAGCTCATTGGGATAGATAGACAAGATAACCCCCTATCCCCCTTGGAAAACGTATATAAAGGTTTATCCTCATATGGCTCGAGTGATAATTGTTCGTATAAGCTCTCCCTATTTATAGAAGGAATATCTAACTAGATAAACTTTATAAATTAAAGTTATTATTCATCTTATTCCTTTGACTTCTCAAGGATAATAAAGATAAAATTTTTACTCGTAGCTCAAGTATGCTTGAGTAATGTTCAAAAACCAAACAATATTACTAAAAAATCATTTATCACCACTTTTTAAGCCATCTTTCATCTATTTTCTCTCTCCATTTTATGTGGAATATATCTCAATCCTTTATAATGTGATATAATTGTTTGATCAGAAATAGAATTTTCTTGTTCTGAGATCAATTATCTTATCTTTGAATCATTAGGTCTAAGCCTTACTCTGGTGGTCCCCATCCATTATAGAATGACAGCAACATACATTTCATTATTTTCCATGTCGAGCAATAGGATGTGATTGATCCTTGTCGAATTCTATCTAGCTTTTCTCAAAATCGTTCGACTTAGATCGAGAATTGTTTCCTTATTCCACTTCACTATTATAATCTTTGAGCTCGATGTAGACTTACAAAATGGTTATATCTCATTTATTTCATTTACACTAACCCTAAATTCTATCCCCTAATTGAAAAACAAATTTATATTTTATTCCTAGTCAAGCTCCACTTATCTTTTTCAGAATATAAATGTTGAGCGAAGAGAATCTTCAAATAGAAAATGGCAGATGTCATAATCCACAGAACCAATCATGTCATTTAAGTCACACGTTGCTTTCTACCACGTCATTTTAGATGAATTGTTATCATAAGGTAGATATCTGATCTACTATAAAATAGATATGTAATTATGAATAGTCATTAACTTAATTATACACAATATTTATATTGACATAAATTCATTATCTGAGCTAATGCTAGGTATTGAACTCTTCTTTAGATGCATACATTACTTCGACAGTAATGGTTTCAATGCCCTTTTGTTGTGCAAATTTCTCAGTATTTCTTTCTACCTTTTCTCTGACAAAATGGGGGATTTTATTTAATTCTAGTCGATTTTTAGGATTCCAAATTAGGCCTATTTCCATGGATAATGATTTGGTTATGATTTATTTAGTATCATGACCACCAAAAATATCAAGAAGATGGTCCTCCATACCTAGAGCAAATGAGTTATAAACTAGATCAGCTATTTGATTAGTACCTTCATAACCTAGAAAGGGTCAGTATCCCAAGGGAAAATTTTGTGTATGAACTGGTGCAAAAATAAATCCACAAGGAATATCAAGACGTTTACCAATATGACATTCCATTTGAGTACCAAATATTGCAGATGGTTCTACGTGAGCAATCATATCTTCTACTTCAGCATGATCATATGTGATCAGTATTTCATCATAGAAACCTTAGATATGCTCTTTAAACCATTCCGCATCATGTTTGCAATAAGTACCTACACAACTCACATGAATTCCCATCTCTTGAGCAAGTATCTTAGTGATTGAAGCAACATGATTTGCATCACCAAAAATCACTGTTTCTTTTCTCGTCAAATTCTAACAATCAATAGATTTTGAAAACCAAGCAGCTTGGGAAACAAATCAAGTTTGTCCATCGATATAAGGTTCATAATCAACTCTTTTACTTGATGAACTATGAGCCAAGGTATTCACATTTTTGTGAATCTGGCAAATCCACTCCGCCATATCCACAGCCCCCATGGGGGATGTGGATATGTAAGGCATTCCATATTCTTTATTCAAATACATCACCATCATTAAGCCTACTTCACGATAAGGAATTAAATTAAACCAAGCTTTTGGTAAATTTTTAAGATCTTCTACAGATCCTCCTTCAGGAATTATTTGATTAATTTCAATGTCCAGATCTTGTAATAAATGTCTCAACTCACGACAATCATTTTGATTATGAAAGCCCAATGTAAAAATTCCAATTATATTGACAGAAGTTGCATCTGTTAGGAATTTATCCAATTTTTTTTATCTATGGCATCTATCTAAATAATATCAAACTACCTGTTCCAAATTTCTATCTACCGCCTAAATTTCATTCACTTGATAATGATCTACATCCGCAAAAATGACATTGGAATCAGAAATTATGGATGCTCTATCCACAAAATTCTATAAATCCTCTTGCAAGATACTAGAGGTACATGTAGGTGTCAATATGATAAGATCAGGACATTCTTCCTTATCTTTACGAATAATATTATCCACAACTCTTTCTTGAGATCCACGTGCTAGTACGTGACGATCTACTATACTAGCAGTAGCAGCAGTAAAATCTCTTTTGCATTCTAACATAGAACACATTACATTAAAATAATCATCACCTAGAGGAGCATGCAAGATGGCATGCACATTTTTGAAGGAACTAGCTACTCGTAGGGTTCCAATATGAGCAGGACCAGCATACATCCAATGGGCTAATTTCATAAATTAGACTTTATTTCAATTTGATTTGTGTTCCCATCCTACACCATAAAAATATCCCTTTCTATATTTAATACCTATTTAAAATCATATTTCCCTTCCATAAGTATAGTCTATGAAATGGCTAGAAATCAAAAGAAAGTAGAAATCAAATTTATACCATTATTTTATTCTTTAAATATTTGTCCCTTCTGGCTGGGACGAAAGGATTCGAACCTTCGCAAAAACAGGACCAAAACCTGCTGCCTTACCACTTGGCCACACCCCATTCTTATTTGGTGCTAATCAATACTCATATTCTAAAATATTACAAAATATTTCCATATTTTGGAATACATTTCAATTAGAGATTCATTCTTATCTGATGCTAAGCAATTCAGTCTAGAAAAACTAGAGGGACATAGATTCTTGATCGAATCAAATATATCATTATATGGGGGATGAAAAAAGAAACAAGAATATCTATTCATTGGTCATTCTCTATCAGAATGGTTAAAATATTGTATGAATAAATGATCCCTTCCAACCCAAGACTAAAAGTCTAATATTGCCGAAGAGTTTCAATTGATTGGCAAAATACTTATGGGCCTTTACATCATTTTTATTCATCAGAGAATCAAAATGCCAGTTATCCTCAACCTCAATATTTATCTAGATGATGCCGCTTTTCATTTGAATAATCTCTTTTTTTCCAAATTGCCTGAGGCTTATGCGATTTTCGATCCAATTGTGAATGTAATGCCAATTATACCTTTGTTATTTTTTCTATTAGCCTTTGCTTGGCAAGCTGCCGCGAGTTTTTGATAATCTTATACAAAAGGTATTGAATTGTTCTTTGTAAAAAGGAAACATTCACTTGATGCAAAGTCATTCAAATAGTGTTTCAATATTTTTATTCTAGTATATTGATTGATCTTGGATTACTTTCATTAACCCAATTTTGTATAACTCTTTTCCCTTGTTCTACTACTTATTTGTGAAGCATCAATTCCATTCTGGTTCCCAACAGATTTTAAATACCTATCTTCCAGGTTGAATCCTTTCAATTCATCTTAGTCAGTTTGGACTCCATCACAGGTGGAGGTCAGGTTATTAGGTATTGATAGGGAATATGTTATTCCCATTAACATAAATATCTGTTAGATATAATTGAAAATGGAGCATTTGTAATACTGTATTCCATTTTTTGAATATCTTTCTTCTCTTTCAGACAATTGATATACTTGTTTCTATATTTTAGGAACATGGTCAATTTGTTGATAGTTGAACTAGGACTTGAGTTTCTATTTATCTTCGTCAATCCCAATTAAAGAGGAAAAGAGAAACATAATAGATCAAAAAATTTAATCTTTTTTCAATTTGATCTCCACATCAATGTGTGTAGATCAAAATAGTATCATTTTATATGAAAAATGATATTATTGCTTGGTATTGAAGAACCAATATATGATACAAAGATTGATCATCTATTCCGTTGTAATTCTAATAAGGATCTCAGAGATTACATAATGCTTACTCTCAAGCTGTTCGTTTACATAGTAGTGATATTTTTTGTTTCTCTCTTTATCTTCATATTTCTATCGAACGATCCAGGACGAAATCCTGGGCATAAATAATAGTGATATAAAAAGGGGTTTATAGGTTTTGAGGATTCATCTCAAGTGACTGAATAGAGAGAGAGGGATTCAAACCCTCTGTACAGATAGTTTGTACAATGGATTAGCAATCCACCGCTTTAGTCCGCTCACCCATCTCTCTGAGATGGGAGATATAGAATGAATATAGCATTTCTTCAGATAAAGACCAATGTGAGAACCCAATTGTATTATTCATTCCATTCCAAATGATTCTTTGCCTTCTCTAGCCTGGCCAGTATCTGGCCAGGCCATTCTCTTTCCTAGATAAGAATAATGGACCGAACGTATTAATACAGTGCTTTACCTAATCTGAAAGCTAAAACGCTTGTTATAAATGCAGCAAAAAGGGCTATCAAAATTTGACCCTCTGATATCATTTATTTATTTCCTCTCCAATCACTTCCTTATTATCTAGATAGGGCCCTCTATTTATTTTATTTTAATAATTCCAGTTGTTCAAGGCTATAATGAAATGTTCTAGATTAGATTGGGATGGTTAAAAAGATATTTCAAAGACTAGGAAGGAGTTGATCAAATTGTTAAAATAATCATTAATGAAAGAATATTGATTATTAATTTAACAATAGGGTATTATTGGAACACGTGACTAAGTGTTGTCGTTGCAAAAGTAAAAACCGTAAAGGAGAATTATCTCCTATTGAATTTCCTGGAATTAGAGAGAGATATAATAGGAACTTGTACTAAACTTTAACTAGAAGCAGCTAATAGTTCTTTATCTTCTTGTTGGACAAAATATGTATCTGTATGATACAATAAAATTGTGGCGGGTATAGTTTAGTGGTAAAAGTGTGATTCATTCCATCAGCAACTCGCAAAGTTGAAGGATCTCTCTTTCAACTCTCACTAGTTACGAAAAAACTAGATTTCTATCTAGGTTCAAAACCTTTCCTATGAATATCTTGGTTTAGAAAAGGAATTGTACACATTCTCGTAACTTGGATCTAGAATGAGAAAAAGGAACAAACACATTTTAAATTCTATTCAAGATGATGAAACATAATGTTTTCAAAGATTAGACCAATCTTTCCAATCGGATCAATCAATGATCTATGGATATCAAAAGATTCTTTTTCATTGTAACTAAATGTTCAACTTCTAGAACAACAAAAGTTAAAGTTAACTAGCTAGATACCAGTGACTTTGGTTTACTTCAGTCACCGCCATTTCGTTCGAGATCGGTGTAATTTGATTTCCTGGAGGATCACAATCAGTAGAAATAGGGAACGAAGTAACTAGAAAGATTCGATAGTCAAATATTGATCAAATTTAAAATTTGATCTTTCTATAGGGATCATCTATCAAGTGAGTAGGTATTCGGTCTGTGGAGTAAAAGAAAAAACTAAAAATAAACTAACATAGATGTTATGGAGCAAAAATATATCTTTCTTTAATAAGAAAAGATGAAAAAAAAAGAAGAAAGAAGTAATAAATTGGAATGTGAATTCTTTTTTCACAAAGATTTTTTGTGTGTCAATAATATTATTCTTGACCCCTGTTTCTATCTTTTTGCCATGGAGGAGCTGAATGAAATGAAAATTTCATTTTCGGTTATGAATTAGAGGCATTAATCGACGTTGACTATAACCCCTAGCCTTCCAAGTTAACGATGCGGGTTCGATTCCCGCTACCCGCTCATATTCCTTATTCTATTTTATCGGGGGCAACTTCTCATTCAAAATGAATTTTTGATGTCCAACATATCTATTCTTTCTCTTTCTTTGCCAAACATCCTCATGGATGGATAAAAGTTAGATTTGTTTTTGTTAACGATAAAGTATTTGAAGGAAATAATTTAAAAAAAAAAGCGTCCATCGTCTAATGGATAGGACAGAGGTCTTTTAAACCTTAGGTATAGGTTCAAATCCTATTGGATGTAATAATATTCAATTAATTGTCCAAGATTGATTATTGTGCTCGGAAATGTAGCAAAGTGATTATTAAAGCTCTTCCATCTTGTTCCGAATGATCTATCAAATCTAAAATTTCTATTTTGGTTCTTGAAGTAGAAAAAGTTTGGTATTTTCTTGAATAGCTTCTTTTAAAAGAGTTTCCACTTATTTCATGAATGACTTAGTAGAATGTATAATTTCTCCAAACTGGGGTTTATTTTTTAATAAATATTCATGCAACTTAAGGGTAAATTTTTTCACGTGTATGATTTCTAATACATTTAGATATCCATTCATTCCAGTATAAATCATAGCTATTTGTTCTTCCACTGTCAAAGGATCTGATTGAGATTGTTTGAGCAACTCACGTAATCGTTGACCTCTTGCCAATTGATCTTGAGTAGCTTTATCAAGATCAGAAGTGAATTGTGCAAAGGCTTCTAACTTTGCAAGTTGGGCTAGCTCTAATTTTAATTTTCTAGCTACTTATTTCATAGCTTTCATCTGAGCCACGGATCCTACTCTAGATATGGAAAGACCTACATTAATGGTAGGTTGAATTCCTACATTGAATTGATCGACTAACAAGAAAATTTGTTTGTCAGTAATCAAAATTACGTTAGTGGGAATATAAGCTGAAACATCTCCAGCTTGAGTCTCAACTATTGGTAAAGCAGTCAAACTCCCCCCACCTAGCTGAGAATTTAATTTAGTTGCTCTTTCCAATAGATGGGAATGCAAATAGAAAACATCTCTTGGATAAGCTTCCTGGCCAGGTGGTCTTCTTAATAGAAGAGACATTTGTTGATAAGCTTGTGCTTGTTTAGAGAGATCATCATAAATTATTGATGTATGTTGTTCTTTATACATGAAATATTTGGCTAAAGTTGCTCCTGTATAAGGAGCAAGATATTGTAATGTAGCGGGAGAATCAACAGTTTTGATACCACAATGGTATAATCATTTGTGCCACATTCTTGAAAATTATTAACTACCTGAGCTACGGAAGAGGCTTTTTGACCAATAGCAACATAAACACATATTACATTCTGACCTTTTTTATTGATAATCATATCTGTAGCTATTGCCATCTTACCAGTCTGTCTGTCCCCGATAATTAATTCTCACTGACCACGTCCTATAGGAATCATAGAATCAATAGCAATAAGACCTGTTTAAAGAGTTTCATATATAGAACATCTTGAAATAATACCTGGAGTGGGAGATTCAATCAATCTAAATTTGGAAGATGGAATTTTACCCTTACCATCAATAGGTCGAGCTAGAGCATTTACAACACGACCCAAATAAGCATCACTTACTGGTATCTGAGCAATTTTTCCTATTGCTCTCATGAAATTACCCTCTTGGATCATCAAGCCATCACCAATTAATATAGCTCCAATATTAGTTGATTCTAGATTTGAAGCAATGCCTGTTGTACCATCTAAAAATTCTACTAATTCCCATGCCATTACTTTATCAAGACCATGAATACGAGCAATGCCATCTCCTACTTGAAGTACAGTGCTAATATTAACAACTTTGACCTTGTTATTATATTGTTCAATCTGTTTACGTATCATACTACTAATTTCATCGGGTCGAATAGTTACCATTAACACTAGTTAATTCTCTTTTGAAATATAAGACCTATATATTTTTGTTTTGAAAACAAAATTAAATATATATATATATATATATATATATATATATATATATAAACTAATCAGTTATGTTTTTCATGGCTATAAGCAGGCCAATATTATGATCGATCGTACGTAAATGTAACTCACTATTCAAACGAATATTCAAAGTTCCTAGAGCTTTTTGTACAGCTTGGCGAGAAATTTGTTGTCAGACCTGTTCAATTGCTCTTTGTTGTTCAAAGTGAACAGTCTCATTCTTGAAATTCTCTAATTGTTCCAAATTAGTAGAAGCAACATTGATGAGATCCTCTTTTTCTTGTTTTATTTGAGAGTATCCATTTACCTAAATTTCGTGCGCTCTCATTTCTACTTCCCGTAAGCGAGCCCGGGCTTGCTTGAGCTAATCAGCAGCTCCTTTACATAGTTTTTCAGAATTCTAAATAGTACTCAATATTTTCTATTTACGATTATCTAATAGATTACTTAATGAAAGTAGATTATAAATTCATTCAAGTTATGAATAGATAACCTCTTCCCAAACCGAACACGAACCTTTTGATTCATTCGACTCTCCTGCTCAGATTTTTTGGGACAATCCCCTTTTTTCCACCAAGCCTGCCCTTTCCATTCATATTAATGGAAGAATAAGATAAATCTATCAAAGACCGAAATATCTGAAGGGCTCTTTTGCCAAAAGGTATTTTTTTATTATCAAAAAAGTTGTTCTTTTCTTTTTTACTTTTTTCTCCTTTTTTTACATTCGTGTTTCCTGTTTAACTTTTCTTGAATAAATTTTATTCTGTGTAGGTCATCGGTTCCGCATTGAAACAAAAAAATTGGATGGGAGATTAGCACTATTTTTCAGTAGATAGATCGAATCAATTCCATTGATATGAATGTTATATATATTGGATCAATCTCCAACTATGCCTTTGAACCCATCTCATATTGGCACAGCGGTGGAAAGAGTACCCAGTTGTGCTTGGACTTCAAGCAGTTTAGCTTTAACCATTCTAAAGATTTTCTCTTATTGGTTGGTAGAAGAATTAAATTTCTTTCTTTTCCAATCAATTATGAAATGCTATAGTTCTTCCATATTTATTATTTCCCGTTTAGAAGTAATTTGTTGAGATCATGCACTTTTCTATCTACAAAGTGTAGCTAGTTGGACCTAGCTATATTATTCAATATATACAACTCGCACACTCTCCCTTTCTGAAATAGATCAGTACACCAAGCACCACACTAAGATTTATTATATTTGTTTCTAAAATATTGGTATTTAACCTGAAACCCCCAGCGGAGGGCAAATAAACTAGGGAAATGAAAGAATCAATTACATTTTTCATACGCTCTCCCCTCATAAATAAGGATATTAAACTTTTACAAAGTTTTTTCTCTAACTCGACTCTATTATTCCAGTTCTGGATAATGAGATTTCAAGTATTTAGTTTGTCCTAGGTCACGTATAACTGTAAATAAGGATACTAATACAATTAGAAAATTAAAAAACTTTGCTCGATCTACCCAATCCTTCAAGTGTTACGAATCTTTCTGATCGAAAAAAGTGAAGTATAAGTTCATTGTTTGTTCATTATTTGGACTAACCCCTCCTCTATCAGCTGAACTAGGTCTTAGAGGAGGGTACTTAGAATAACAAAGTATACGGATTTTTGTTTCCAAGATTAAACAAATGGATTAGCAAATAAAAGTGCTAGGGCTACATCTAATCCATAAATAGTTAAAGCTTCCATAAAAGCTAAACTTAGTAGTAAGGTATCTCATATTTTACCCTCTGCTTTTGGTTGTCTTGCAATACCTTCAACAGCTTGTCTCGCAGCTGTGCCTTGACCAATACTAGGTCTAATAGAAGCAAGGCCTATGGATAATCCAGCAGCAATAACAGAAGTAGTAGAATTCAAGGGATTCATGGTAATCTCCTCTTACTAAAGTTTATAAATGGTTGATACTACGATAGTTTTATCTATTGATTTGATTGTTCACGTCTAACTAGAGAGCAATTTCTTTGGAACAACTAAATCCCGATGAAATGGTATTAAAAATAATGATATGACCAAATAGAAAAATTCTCTAGCCTTTAAAATAGATATTTATTCTGTTTTATACATTATGAAATATAGGCATATTTTTTTTATTTTACATCCTGCTAGCCTATTTTGATGGCTATTTAAAAATCATTCTATCAATATATTGATCTATTTAGATCATATATACATATAATTTATATAGACATTATATGTGATTATATTACATAAATTATAATCCTTCAGGGTCAATTCATTGTTCTACACCAGGGTACATATTTTACTCCACCAGTTCCCATTATTGAAATTGGGCCATTTTATTTATAGAATTTTGTTTATAGATATGAATAGAACAAATATGATGTATTCTATCTATTCATTTTAAGTAGTTTAGTGATCCTAAATATTTATAACTAAGACCTTAGAGATTATGTATTTGAATCCATTTATCTTAATTATAATCAAAATGGAAAGAACATTCCACATCCCACATCATATTTAATAATATCTAAATAATTAATATACGAGTTGGAAGGTTACAAAAGAATCTAATTGGATTAATGATGACCCTCCATGGATTCACCTATATAAGCTGCGGCTAGAGTTGCAAAAATCAGAGATTGAATACCACTTGTAAATAATCCTAGAAACATTACAGGTATAGGAACCACTAAAAGCACCAAAGAAATAGGAACGACAACTACCAATTCATCAACTTATATATTCCCAAAAAGCCAAAAACTAAGTGATAAAGGTTTTGTAAAATCTTCTAAAATGTTAATTGGTAAAAGTATTGGGGTTGGTTGAATATATCTACCAAAATAGCCTAAACCCTTCTTTGTAAGACCTGCATAAAAATAGGCTACTGATGTGAGTAAAGCTAGAGCCACTGTAGTATTAATATCATTTGTAGGTGCAGCTAACTCCCCATGAGGTAATTTAATAATTCCCCAAGGGAGAAGAGCACCTGCCCAGTTAGAAACAAAGATAAATAGGAACATAGTTCCTATAAAGGGAACCCAGGGACCATATTCTTCTTCGCCAATCTGAGTTCTAGCCAAGTCTCGAACAAATTCAAGAACATATTCAACAAAATTTTGAGCTCCAGTCAGAACAATTTGTGGATCTCGAACAGCTATAGTAGCTGAACTTAATAAGACAACAATTACAATCCAGGAAGTTATAAGTACCTGTGCATGAACTTGAAACCCCCCTATTTGCCAATAAAAATGTTGACCTACCTCCACACTAGAAATATCGTAGAAATGATTTAGCGTCTTAATAGGAAATTGTAAAATATCCATAGTGTTCTTTACAAAGATGATTTTTTTTTTTAAATGATTTTGGTTCAATGACCGATTCCTCAATTATTTCACTATCATCAGTCAGGCCATGAAATAAAATAATGGAATGATTATTTGATTGATTAAGGAGATTTCTTTATTTAAATAAGAATATTTTCATTTTAATCTATTCTCTAAGATTTGGGAATAGTAGCCAAGCCAACTTAGTTCTAGCTTCCCATTTTTCATTTTTAATTAACCTTTTTTCTAGCTTCTCTACCCGTACGAATTACTGAAATTATTTTTTTTAGAATCAATCGGATTGGTCCTCTACCATCATCATAAGCTGGAATTGGGATATCCATGAGATTTGGGTTACAATCTGTATCAACTAAACAAATTGTTGGAATACCCAAAGTTCTACATTCTCGAATAGTAGTATATTCTCCTTTTTGACCAAGAATTATTACAATATCGGGCAATTTTGTCATGTATCTAATCCCACCTAAATCTTCCTACAATTTTTTCAATTCTCTCTTTAGTATTGCTGCTTCTTTCTTCGTAAATCTATCGAATCCTCCCATTTTTTTTCATCAAATTTTTCAATTTTTCAAGTCTTGCTTCTATAGTGAACCAATTAGTTGACATACCCCCGAGCCATTTTTTATTGACATAATGACATCGTGCTGCTAAAGCAGCTAATTTAGTAGCATCAGCTACCTGATGTTTTGTACCAACTATCATAAATTGTTTTCCTCTCTTTACTCCATCAAAAACAAAATCACAAGCTTCTGATAAAAAACAAGCAGTTTGAGTCAGATTTTTAATATGAAAATATTTACGATCTTTAAAAATGTAAGGTGCCATTTTAGGGTTCATTTTTTTAGTCTGATGACTGAAATGAACTCCTACTCTTATCATCTCTTTCAAATTGATGTTCCAATTTCTTTTCGTTATTTTGTTTTCATTTATTTTTTTTCGTCATTTTGTTTTCATTTATTTTTTCACTATGAACTGTAATTTATACATTCCGATGGAATGGATTCCATTTCCAAGATTGCTTGCCCATATCATACGTGGTATGAGATATCCATTTAATTTGATATCCTAAGAAATTCCTTCATTTCTAAAAATTATTTATTATACTGGTCGTTTCGATTTTTTCTTCTTTACTAATTTTTTAAGAACTTTTTTTTTTTGCTTAACGGACAAAATAAAGACTTTTTTATATTGATTATTATTTTTATATTGATGATGAGATAAAATATCTTTCACTTTGTTGCTAAATATATTTTTATTCCCCATTCTCGGATCCATTTCATTCCATTTTCCCAAACGATTGAATCTAGTACTGACAGGTATCATCCCCCGAAGAATAACATTTTCCTTCAAGCCTTTCAACCAATCAATATGACCTCAAAGAGCAGATTTAGCTAGGACCCAAGCAGTTTCTTGGAAACTCTCTTCTGATAGAAAACTTTGAGTATTCAAAGATGCCTTTGTTATTCCCAATAAAATTGTTCAATAGTTGATAGCTTTTTCTAGAGCACGATCCATTCTTTATGCTCGTGATAATCCAACGAGTTCCCCAGGTAAAAAAAGTTACCCAATCCATTTTCCAAATTTCCATTTTCTGAATTGTCCACATCTACAATTAAAATTTTTGATGTCATTTGGCGTACAATAATTTCTCTATGTTTATCAAAAATTTGTACCCCCTGGGATCGGTAAACCCTTTGAATTTGATTGACCAACTGAATATGACTATGCTCCATACTTATCCTAACATTGATGAATGACCCCCAAAAGTTTCCAAGAGATCTTGCCAGGTGTTTATTCAATTTTTGAAAAAAAAAAACTGATTTTTTGATATTGAAGTAGTTGAACGGGCTTCTGACAATTGTTCAACTTTAGGAAGACCTTGAATTATATCATCGGATTTTAATCTTTCGTATAATAGAGTTATCAATGTATCTCCTTCGTAAAGAATTTTTCCATAATTACCATGAAGAGTTGCTCCTCGAGTACCCAAATAGGGTTTAACAAATCTAATGACTAAAGATTCCTCATGAACGGCTATAATTTGACCAGATGCGTGGAGTGGTTCATCTTCGAATATCCATACACTTTCACAAATAAATTGTCCAGGGCTAACTACTGGAAATGTTTTTTCACAAAAATTGGATAAGGAGGAGTACAAATTAAAATTGAATAAATTGGAAATAATATTCATGCATGAATCAAATTTATAAATTCCTGTCTTTCCATCCATAAAATAGCATTTAGGTACTTGGAAAGTATTTGAATAAATGTCAAAAATTGAATGTTTAGTTAGTAAGACTTTATTAGAAGTTGTGAAATGGTAGCATGGGAAACGGTTAGCAATACTATGTAAGTGACCCAAGAGACCTAACAATTCAATGATTTGTCTAATTGGATCCTTCGAAATTAATTTTTTATTGAAACCTTTTGAATCATTAAATACACCAATTTGCAAAAAATCAGAAGGGGAAAGAACCATAAAAGATTCACCTTTTTTATTCTCATTAGGTAATGAATGAATAATCCCCTTACTAAGTAAGGGACTTTTATCATTGGAAGAAAAAGGATTGGTTTGCTCTAATTTGTTATGAGACATAAAATTATAACTTGCTGTATTTTTCCCTTTTGCCATATTCAAAAAGGGGTATTTCATCAAGCTAATTTGAATCATATTGATAATGATCTTATTTGTTCTTACTGAAATAAGAGAAGCATAAGCCTCTTTTATTTTTGGTTTTAATCCTCCGGCTAATGGATTTTCAAGAGAAATCAAATTTTTTTCAATTGAATCACTCCTAATGATCTCCCCATATTTTATTCTTGAATTATCAATTCGAGGGTCATTCAAAAGAGCAAAAATCTGATTTCTCTGCAGAATACCTTTTCTGGGTATTCTAAGAATCAAATCAGGACAAGGGATTCTTCGCTTTACCCATTCTTTATCACACCATAAGGGTACGATGAGTCGATTTATTTCTTTTTTCCTATCATATTGGGATTTTCATAAAGAATGGTGGAATAAATAGAGTTCTGATCTTTGTTAGATATGGTCTGATCAGTTTTGGAATAACTGAAGTTTTTTTTCTTCTTTTTTTGAAAAGTTTGAGTCAACTGATTCGTGTTTCAATTGATCCACTGAATAATTTGAAAGTGATTGATGTTTGTCAAGAAGAAGTGGTGTAATATCCACTTGATCTTGATCTTTATGAAATGAAGAAAAAGGTACTACAACAGATTCATACATACCTCCCGATAATACCCATAAATGAGTTGTCTTTAATATAAAATTAGACATAGGGATACTCTGGTGCATTTCTCCTATTAGGTCAGAATATATATGTTTCTCCACTTTTTCTTTGAAGGGTGATGTTTTAGCATGAACCTTAGCAATAACTTGTTCTGATTCCATGAGTTGATGATTCTGAATGAAAAGCAAACTTTTTGGTGGAATGGTTAAGTTTTCTACTTTATCATGACTATCAATAGTCACGCATAAACTATTATGACATATAAACAGGATGTCCATGACGTGTACGTGTAGGAAAAACCAAATTTTCATTGAATTCAATTTTTCCAGTGAAAGGGGCTCGTATATGTTCTGCAATATCACCTATAAATACCACACTAGTATGAAAAGTCCTTAATGTTAGTTGAGTCCCTGGTTCTCCAATTGATTGGCCTGCAGTAATGCCGACTGATTCTCCTAATTTGATTAAGTTGCTATGAGTAGTACTCTGACCATAACATAATTGACAAATCCAAGATATACTTTTGTAAGTAAAATGGGTTCGTATATATATTGGTTGTGTTTGGAGGTTTCGTAATTGATTGGCAAGTTTAATCCCAATATCTTGATTGCGCGTGGCAATGCATCTCCCATTTCTATATATATATATATATATATATATATATCATCTACTAACACACGACCAATTAGTGTTTGTGTTTGTAGAACAATTTGATTTTTTATTCTTTCTTGACCTTGAATGAAACTTACAAAAATACCTTGGATAGTGCCACAATCTACTTTACGCACAATGATGTGTTGTACTACTTCAACAAGTCTACGTGTGAGGTATCCAGCATCTGTTGTTCATATAGAAGTATCCACAACTCCTTTACGAGCACCATAACAGGAAATAATATATTCCATTAAAGAGAGTCCTTCATGAAAATTTCCTTGAATGGGTAGATCAACAACTTTTCCTTGAGGGTCTGACATTAATCCTCTCATACCTACTAATTGGTGAACCTGAGATGTACTTCCTCTAGCTCCCGAGAAGGACATCATATGTACTAGATTAAAAGGGTCAGTCATCCTAAAATTTAGATTTATTTCTCATCTCAAATATTCACTGGTAGCATGCCATATTTTGATTAATTGACATAATTTTTCCATTGCATGTACATTCCCATAATCATGATGTTTTTTCGAAGCAAAACCTTGTCGCTGCGCATCTTGGATAAGCCATGATTTAGATGGTGTTGTTAAAAGATCATCAATTCCTAATGAAATAGCTACATCAATAGCTTGTTGGAAACCTGAAGTCTTCAGTTGATCTAATATATGGGATGTATATGTCATTCCAAATTGATTTACGAATCTGCTAATAAGTTGCTTCATAGCAGTTTTATCCATCACTTTATTATAAAAGGGCACTTCAAAGGGAAAGAGCACTTCAAAAAAATTAGGTTCTGCCATAAGAAAAAAACCTCCCATTTGGGGTAGTAGGATTCAGCAATGGGTTCAAGCCAGAAGGCTTCCTTTATCTCTATTTCTACTTAATCTCTATTTCTACTTGATCTCTATTTCTACTTGATCTCTAATAATATTATATTCTGAATAGTGACAGTTCTTGTCAGATATCATAAGCCCACAAACCTTTTATGGCTTCTTCTATTTCTTGATTAAAATGAATATGACCAATGGTTGTTCGAATGTATTTATTAAGTATTTCTCCCATTCTACCTTTTCTTATTCGAAAATGTTAATGGATTTCGTAGAAAGTACCCAAAGATTCATATTGAACTTCGATAGGGACTTCTCAGCTTACTAAATTTATAATAGGGATATCTATATCTCTCCCCCACCGGAGCCATAACGGACTATCTAAATCAATTCATTTTTGTTGATAAGCTCTGAGTGCATCATCATAACTAGAAAACGAAGGTGAAATGATCTTCTTTTTTGAGTTATCTGGGTGGCACCTATTTTCATAATTACCTTGGTTTTTTTGAAGAGTTGGTTTTTAGTTCCTCTTCTGAAACAATTTTCTCATTCATGATTGTTGTTGTATGGATCTTTTCCCAATCGAACTCATTTTGATCGAAATATCAAACATATTGTCATATTTCCTATGAATATTTCAACCAAAAGGATCTAGTTGTTGAAGGATTCTTTCATCCACTATGTGAGATATGGAGAAAGATCCCTTATAGCTTTAAAGGGTACCCACCTCCAAGTGAAAAAATGTAGATATCATCTATTTCATTTTTGGCAATATTATTTCCATCTTTTGTCTCAACCATATAGGATATGTATTCTTGAATTATCCAAGAATGATTCCTTTTTTTTAGGTTATTTTCTGAGTTTTAAAATAAAACCTCTCATGGTTAGAACCAAAATGTTAGATGATTTATTCATTACCGATCTAGTTACCAATGAATTGAATCCAATAGCTCTGATTAGATCAATTCTTTTCTTTTTGGCTAAAGAAAAATTTTGTGACATCTCAGACCATCCAATTAGTAAATTATCCTAGACCAGTCTAACAGATGATGATATCCTTGATCGATTCGATCGAATTTGTAGAAATCTTTTTCATTACTACAGTGGATCAATCAATAAACATGCTTTATATTATATAAAGTATATACTTCTACTTCCATGTGCTAAAACTTTAGCTTGTAAACATAAAAGTACGATATGTGTAGTTCAAGAAGAATCAGATTCGGAACTCTTCACAAAATCATTCTTCAAAGAACAAGAATTTATTTCTTCATCCTTTTCAAAGACTCGTTCACAGAGAGAATGATTTTGGAATTCAAATATTATCCCAATTAAATGCCCTATCTAATTCCTGGCAAAATATACAGAATAAACAAGTAGAAAATTGATTTTACCAATGAAATGCTTATTGATCAATTACCTCACTTCATGATCCTATGGAATTTTTCCACCTAGAGATCCAAATGATTAATAAATTTATACATGGAGAAAGCCATGTGCAATGAAAATTGCAAGCACGATTTGGGGAGAGATTTTTTACTCTTAGAAAAGGAGTAGATAATCCACTCCATCCGACGAGCTCCGGGTTCAAGTCCTGGGCAACCCAGATCAATGGGATCCAAGTCCTATATTAAGTAAACAAAAGTCTACTTATTCTAGATCCAATCCAATTTTATTAGTAATTATTACTTGGAACCATAAAGTAATAAGGAATGTAATATAGCGTCTATATCTACGGGTATAATATTATACTGTTAATATAGTGTGAAATATGCTTACAAAGTAAGCATATAATCTATGCTAAATGTAAGATAGTCTATTTCTATAGACTAATCTTAGTCTTTTATTTTTAATATAGATGTCAAAATATCTGGTTGACATACAAATATGAATCATGTTATACTATTGAATAACAAGCCTTATGTATATGCTTGGGAGCTTCTAATGATTAAATTATAAATAAACCAAGTTCTAACCATGACCGTAATTCTAGAAAGATGCGAAAGTGCAAGCCTATGGAATCATTTTTGTGATTGGATCACTAGCACCGAAAACCATCTTTACATTAGATGGTTTGGTGTCTTGATGATTCCTACCCTATTGACTGCAACCTCTATATTCATTATCACTTTCATTGCAGCTCCTCCAGTAGATATTGATGGCATTTGTGAGCCTATTTTTGGTACTCTTCTTTATGGAAACAATATTATCTCTGGTGTTATTATTCCTACCTCTATAGCCATTGGTCTGCATTTCTATCCCATCTGGGAAGCAACTTCTGTTGATGAATGGCTATACAGCGATGGTCCCTATGAGCTAATCATTTTACACTTCCTACTTGGTTTAGCTTGCTATATGGGTCATGAGTGGGAGCTTAGCTTCCGTCTAGGTATGCGTCCTTGGATTGCTATTGCATACTTAGCTTCTATATTAGCTGCTACAGGTATTTTCTTGATCTACCCTATCGGTCAAGGAAGCTTCTTTGACGGTATGCCTCTAGGAATCTCTAGTACTTTCAATTTCATGATTGTATTCCAGGTTGAACACAATATTCTTATGCATCCATTTCACATGTTAGGTGTAGCTAGCATATTCAACAGCTCTCTATTTAGTGCTATGCATGGTTCCTTGGTAACTTTGAGTTTGATCAGGGAAACTACAAAAAATGAGTCCGCTAATGTAGGTTACAAATTTGGTCAAGAAGAAGAAACCTACAATATTGTAGATGCTCATGGTTATTTCGGCTAATTGATCTTCCAATATGCTAGTTTCAACAACTCTCATTCTCTACATTTCTTTTTCACTGCTTGGCCAGTAGTAGGTATCTGGTTTACTGCTCTAGGCATCAGCACTATGGTTTTCAACTTAAATGGATTCAATTTCAACCAATGTATTGTTGACAGTCAAGGTCATGTAATTAACACTTGGGCTGATATCATTAATCATGTTAACCTTGGTATGGAAGTTATGCACGAACGTAATGCTCACAACTTCCCTCTGGATCTAGCTGCTATTGAAGCTAATTCTATAGATGGATAATTAATCAATCCGATGGATTGTTAGTGTGTTTCAATTTTTGAAAAGGAAAAAGAGTACCAAACATTTTTTGAAAGGTTTGGTACTCTTTTTACGTCTAAAAGTTATTGCAAGCAAAGCAAAATAACTTTTTATCCTGCATCTAGCAGGAATTGAACCCACGACTTCCCAATTATGAGTTGGGTGCTTTTACCCATTCAGCTATGGATGCTAAATAAAGCAAAAAAATAAGTCGATTCTATAATAATAAGTATTTCAACTTAGATCTGAAATTGGTATCCAATTTCATTCTCTCCTCTCATAGGCAATTCATACCTATTGCTAAATATTTAAATAGATAAATATGACTAAGTTGTTCAAGAGTTGCTTGAAGGTTATTGATCTTGCAACACTTTGATGTCCGATTAGAAATAATTACTAACCAAACTGACAGACTAATATTTGATATTAGTCCATTTTGGGACTTAGAAATGTTTTTCTTTCTTGGAAGGAATGACCATAGACAGAGACTTATATTATTTGGGGCGAACGTAGCCAAGTGGTTCAAAGGCAGTTGATTGTGAATCTTCAAAGGCAGTTGATTGTGAATCCACCACGCACGAGTTCAATCCCCGTCGTTCGCCTGGTAAAAAACCAACTGGATTCAATTCTTTGTCATTCATTTTGGGCTTATGAAATTTATTTTTATTTTGATGAAATCAAATGATGAGTGGTTGACGATAAATTAGATAATATCTATATATATACCAGAATATAGGAAGAAAATAGAAAAATATTTATTAAAAAATGGAAAAGAATAAAGATCTTGATCGATTGAAGAATCGGGATCTTTCCAAAACTATTTCCCTAGTGATTTCAATTTATTAACTGAGATGACCTCGACTTAATACATACAACCCATATATAAAATATAAAAAGAAAAACAAGCTGAAATGATGGAACATATTAGAAATCATACGAATAAATAAGGCAAAGTCAAACTAAAAATTAGATCATACAAATAACGAAAAAGTTTGGAAGATCAAAAAGAAATAAAAAGGAGATCAATAGATGAAAATAGCAGTTATGGAAAAGGCAAAATTGGTAAATCAACGACTAGTTGTAATATTTCAATTGCCTAGCCAGACGTGGTGAAAAAGTATTAGAAATTGGATGTGATCCCAAACATGATAGTACTTTTACTCTGATAGGCTTTTTGATACCTACAATTATAGATACTTTGCAGTCCAAGGATTACCATTATGAGGATATTTGGTCCGAAGATGTTATCCATAAGGGTTAGGGAGGGGTAGATTGTGTGGAAGCTAGGGGGCCACCCGCAGGAGCTGGATGCAGGGGATATGTAGTAGGGCAGACTGTGAAATTGTTAAAAGAATTAAATGCATTTTATGAATACGATATTATATTATTTGATGTATTAGGCGATGTGGTTTGTGGAGGTTTTGCTGCTCTGTTGAACTATGTAGACTACTGTATCATTATTATAGATAATAGATTTGACACATTATTTGTAGCTAATCATATTACTGCCTCTATCAGGGAAAAAGATCGTACACATCCACTCTAATTAGCAGGCTTGGTTGGATATCATACATCTTAAAGAGATCTTATAAATAAATATGTAGAAGCCTGCCCAATGCCCGTAATAGAAGTGTTACCTCTTATTGAAGATATTCGAGTTTCGAGAGTCAAGGGGAAAACCTTATTTGAAATGGTTGGATCTGAACCATCTCTTAACTATGTGTGTGAATATTATTTAGATATAGCGGATCAAATATTGTCCCAACCAGAAGGTATTGTAATAAAGGATATTCCAGATTGAGAATTATTTAGTTTACTCTCTGACCTTTATCTGAATCCTATTAATGAGGGTAGACATAAAAATAATAAGGAAAATTTACTTGGATTTACGATGATTTAATCAACATAGTTAATAGTTATATTCATTTATGTCAGTGAAAATTTATGAAACTCTCATTGTCGAATGTGAAACAGGTAATTATCATACTTTTTGTCCAATTAGCTGTGTATCTTGGTTATATCAAAAGATTGAAGATAGTTTTTTTCTAGTTGTGGGCACAAAGACATGTGGTTATTTTCTGCAAAATGCACTCGGAGTTATGATTTTTGTAGAACCCCGATATGCAATGGCAGAATTGGAAGAAGGAGATATCTCAGCTCAATTGAATGATTATGAAGGATTGAAAAGACTTTGTCTTTGAATAAGAAAAGATAGAGATCCTAGCGTCATCATATGGATAGGCACTTGTACTACATAAATAATCAAAATGAATTTGGAAGGTATGACTCCCAAATTAGAATGGGAAATTGGAATCCCAATTTTAGTGGCAAGAGCGAATGGATTGGATTATGCTTTTACTCAAGGAGAAGATACTGTGTTAGCTATGATGGCACATCATTATCCAGAACCGGAATTATCCCTTTGTGAATGAAAAGAAACTATACAAAATTTATTGTCTTTTCATTCTAGAAAAAAAGAAGAATTGGTCGAATATGCAAATCATCCTTCCTTAGTTCTTTTTGGATCTTTGCCATCCAATGTGGTTTCTCAACTCAATCTAGAATTAAAACATCAATCCATTAAGGTATTAGGTTGGTTACCTACTCAAAGATATACTAATCTTCCATCATTGGGTGATGGAGTTTATGTTTGTGGTGTTAACCCATTTTTGAGTCGGATAGCGACAACTTTGATAAGACGCAAAAAATGTGAATTAATTAGAGCTCTTTTTCCTATCAGTTCGGACAAAACGCATGCTTGGATTGAAAAGATTTGTCCCATATTTGGTGTTGAGACTCAAGGTCTCAAGGAAAGGAAAAAGCGGATATGGGAAAGTTTAAAGGATTATCTTGATTTGGTACATGGGAAATCTGTCTTTTTCATGGGAGATAATCTGCTAGAAGTATCTCTAGCAAGATTCTTAATCAGATGTGGAATGATCATTTATGAAATTGGTATTCCATATATGGATAAACGATATCAAGTTGTTGAATTATCACTTTTACAAGATACATGTATAAATATGTGTGTACCAATACAACGAATTATAGAGAAACCGGATAATTTGAATCAAATACGGCGTATACGTGAATTACAACCTGACCTAGCTATCACTGGAATGGCGCATGCTAACCCATTAGAGGCAAAAGGAATTAATACTAAATGGTCATTTGAATTTACCTTTTCCCAGATTCATGGGTTTGCCAATGCAAGAGATGTACTTGAATTGGTTACCCGACCCCTACGACGTCAGAAAAATTTAGAAGACTTGGATCGGACCACCTTAGTGAGAAAAAACAAGTTTGAAATGTCCTAGTAATTCTCAATCAATTTATTTGAGATAATTTCATCTATCTAATTTTATTTAGATTCTCTAAACATATAGAATATCTCTATGTATGAATAGATTTTTTTTGTGAGGTAAGGATCAAAATTGAGATAAATTGTGCTATTTTGAATGAGATTTGTGGATGTGAACGATACGATAAATCATTTCTTCTATCTCCCATACTTCTATGGGAGATATTAGAATAATATCTATAATGATAATGTCCACCATAGATGGATGTATAAAAAATGTTATTATAATAACATATAGCGAGATATCATATTAGATATAGAGATCATAATAGAGATAAAAAAGTGTTCTCCTCAAATAGGATTTGAACCTACGACCAATCGGTTAATAGCCGACCACTCTACCACTGAGCTACTGAGGAACAACGAAGGTTTATATCTCATATATGTTCAATACTCAGTTCTTTGAACCACCTATAACAAGGAACGATTGGAAAACTAAGTCAAAGATTTGTTCAAGACTTGTGGAACACCCCCGCCTTCCTATGTATATTATAAGCCTATATTATAGCTTCCTATGTATATTATAGGCTATATTATAGGTATAAAATGTCATGATAGCAATCCCCGTTCTTTCAAAAAGCTTTTGGGACAAGGGGTGGTGGTGGTCAACCACCACCAACACAATAATCTTCATTGTCCTCCCCCCCTGAGATGCGTATTGATAAATCGATACGATGCTGCAGATCTGTCAGTGAGCTAAGTATGCTCACTCTACCAAAAGGTACCAAAGACCTCTCTATCCCTGGTCTTTTCTCTTATGCTTAAAGCTAGCAGGTAATCAACTAACCATCTTTACCTATCTTTCCAAACCTCTTATTAAGTTAAATAGAATAGACATGGTAGCGCTTAGAACTGTAATGCAATTCGTGAATAGAATTTATAATTTCTCCCTTCACCAGATCAATCACTATTTGTCTTTCCTTTTTCAGCGTTTAGATAAATATTTATAATTTTATTTTTATCTCTATATTAATTCTATGTAAATGAATTGAATGAATCAATGAATCAATATTCATTCACAATATTGATTCTCTTAAAGAATCGATGAGTCCAGGGAACTAAATGACATAAAAAAGATAGAATTGTCTTATGGACACAAGAGGATAAATTGATACATGGATCAATTTATTTCTTATATGGATGGAATGTTAATTATTCATTATTAAAATGAATAATAATATATTAATATAGACATTAATATATAGAATAAAGACACAAATATATAGGAAGATATACGTCCCCCTCCTAGACATCTCATCCCCTCTCCTACAAAAAGACCTAAAATACCTACTCCATTTGGAATTCCATCAATTGCCCATTGATCAAATGAATGACTTGTTTCAGCTAATCTTCGTACACCTCTAGTAAAGATTATATCATAATATAGGTCTATATAGGCTCGATAATATGACCAATTATATATAATCTTAATAGATTGGTCCGTGATACTCCTCATCTGAATAGGATGTATATCCTGTGATAAGAAGTGAATAGGTCTATATAGAATATATGCCATGAATATACCAGAGAATGCTATAACAACTGAGGGGATTGCATCTATGAAAGATTCGGACCAATTCTTTGGATGGTTCTCATCGAAATGGTTCATCGATGAAGTAAACCACTGAGATAATATATCATAACTCATTTCACCTCAAAAAAAAGGAACCCCTATCAATCCAACAAACAGAGTAAATATTCCTAAAAAAACTAAAGGTAATAGCATTGCCTTGCCCGATTCTTTCGGATATGCAAAATATCCTTTATGGAAGAAAGGATAAGTGAAAACTAACCCCCTATTCTTTTTGGCTTCCATCTTATTCAAAATTTTATATCTTTCTTTGGCGAAGGAGTTATTCTTTCTTGTAATTTGATTAGACATAGAATCCACTCTCATTCTACTCAATGTCCTGGATTCCTCCTCTCCCCACATAGAAGTTGAATATAATGTAATATGGTTGTCATATAAATTAACTAAATTTATATGAAAGTCTCCTTCAAAAGTAAGTAAATACATATGAAACATATAAAAGGCAGTTAACCCTGCTGTGAACCAAGTTATCCTCCTAAAAATGGGTGAATATAACTTACTATCACTAAGAATTTGGTCTTTGGACCAAAAACAAGCAAAAGGTGGAATACGAGAAAGAGAAAGTGTCCCTAAAAGAAAAGTAATGCCTGTAATTGGCATATATTTCCTCAAACCACCCATAAGAGCCATATTCTGACTTTTATCGGGACAATATCCAACAATGGGTTCCATGGAGTGGATCACTGATCCAGATCCTAGAAACAATAATGTCTTAGAATAAGCATGTGTAATCAAATGGAACAGAGCGATTTGATAGGAATCTATACCTAGAGCTAACATCATATAACCTAATTGAGACATAGTGGAATAAGCCAAGTCTCTTTTAAGATCTTTTTGAGCGAGAGCCATAGTAGCTCCCAATAGAGCTATTATTCCACCTATCCAAGAGATAAGATTCATTATTAAAGGTAGAGCTCTAAAAAGAGGAAACAATTGAGCTACAAGAAAAATTCTTACTGCTACCATAGTAGTGGCATGCATAAGAGTTGAAATAGGAGTAGGTCCTTCCATAGCATCAGGTAACCATACATGAAGTGGGAATTATGCAGATTTGGCTACTGGACCTAAAAATAAGAGAAAAGCGCATGAAGTAACAAAGAAGGAATGAACCCCATCAACGACAATCAATTCATTTAATTTTTCATACAAATATTGAAATTTGAAACTACTCGTGACCCAATAAAAACCTAAGATTCCTAACAAGAGTCCAAAATCCCCTGTACGGTTAGTTATAAATGCTTTTTGACAAGCATTAGCCGCACTGGGTCACGTAAACTAGAAACCTATTAATAAATAGCAACACATTCCCATTAATTCCCAAAAAATATATATTTGTATTAAATTAGGACTAATAACTAGTCTCAGCATAGAAGCATTGAAAAAATTGAGATAAGCAAAAAACCTCACATAGGTTTTGTCATTAGACATATAATGATCATTGTAGATCATAACCATGGTTCCAACTATTGTAACTAAAACTAACATAATAGAAGTAAGTGGATCAACCAAGTAACCCAACGCTAACGAAAACTTCTTGTTGATGATCCAGGAGTAGAAATATCGATGGATGGGACCGCTGGTAATTTGTTGCAAGAACAGATTGAAAGAAAGAAACATAGCTATGCTTAGTATAAAAATGCTAATAAGAGCCCATGTATGACGAAGAATCTTCATTGTTCCCAGAAAAAATAAGGATCCTAATCCTATTGGTACAGAAGCTGAAAGCGGAAGGAAAGGCACGATCCGAGCATATTTATATAGAAATTCCATAAGAAAATCAAATCATTATTCGAAATATTTTTTCCACATTCTTGGTTTCCAATCCACTAGATCCTAAAAAGAATTTAAAAAAAAAAAAAGAGGTTGCATGCAAACCAGGAAGAAGATAGAATATGAGATGGGATCCCATTGATTTCATATTCCTTTGATCTTTTTTCATCTTTTTTATGCAAATACCAGATTTGAACCGATCAAATACTGATACTAATCAAATATTTGTCAGATGGGCAAGAAGGAACTCTAGTTCCTATTTTTCACTCTAGGTACTCATATATAAAGATAGTTGTGTACACACAACATTTATATTTGAATGATTTCATATAATCTAGTTAACTAAAGATACAATTTACAAAACTTCTTATACTGCAGATGAAATTTATAATGGACCTTGCTTAACAAGAATTTGATTTTTTTTTTTATATCCATCACTCCTTAGGGTCATATGGCCATAATTAAGAATAAAATTGTATTCAGCAATTAAGTATTACTTAATTGCTGTCATGGATCTCCTACTACTAATCCGGTACATCTCCGCTTAAAAAATGTGGGAGTTAGTTAGATATTATATCTAACTTGAACTATTTAAAAGATTAAATGATCCTTTATAAGATGTGTTCTAGAAGAACAACAAGGTGCAAATACATTGAACAATAAACACAATTTGGATTTGATTTGTAATAGATTCCACCCATTTGTAAAAATATGGGGAGGTGGGAACGGATTAACCAAAAGAAGTTGAGTTAATACTTATTTCAATTTTAAATAATTGAGGGAGTTAGATCTTTATTAAAGTTTCTTTCCTCTAGAAAAAACTATATCGTATTACTAAGTACATACATGTCCTTCACATCGAACTAGATAAATGAATTAAAACTAGTTTATATTATTCATTATGGCAGTTCCAAAAAAGCGTACCTCTAAATCTAAAAAAAAATCGTAACAATATTGGAAGGGAAAAGCATATCGGGCTGCAGCAAAAGCATTTTATTTAGTTAACGGTGATTTAAAGCATTTTCCTGAGCTTTTGCTTTCTAGATCAGCCAAGGGTTTTTCTTTCATAGCAGAGGACTCATCCTCTGGATCATTCAAATAAAATATAGATCCAGCAATGAATTGGTGGATGCGTAACACCAGCAAATATACTAAACCCTCTAAGACTCTGGAAACCAGTGATGGGAACCTTTTTTTCTCTCTCGAGGTAGAGATACTTGGTTGGAAGGGTGGTTAGGCAAAAGGGACACAGTCATAAATTAGTTCTACTACAGCCGTTCTCTTCGACCAATTTTGAAGATAGGGGGTTTATCAACCATTCCTCCATCCTTTTTTCCTTTCCCATTGGAAAAATATAAAAGTACATTGTTCTTTTTAATAATCCTGGATCAACTCTGCCATTATATGTAGCTAGTAGCTATGAAAATTTCATTCTATCTATGCTGAAAAGAAACTTGATTAAAACGCAGTAACCACATAAACTATGGTTAATCATAGAAGCGCTTGTTTATTTTGGTCTGCTAGATGTATCATCAGAGCGATGCTCTAATGATGATAAATCATTTGTAGTTTTTAGTTCCAAATTAACTGATTCATCCTTCATGATTAAGTATGAAATCATTCATTCTTTCCTTTATAATCAGATAGGAAGGAGTGCTTAAATTGTTTAAGATGACTCACAGCTAATATTTTTTGTATCTCTACTATGATAATCATGTAATGCCAAGACCATTTTAGACAGACATAGGGACATATTAGTAATCAAATGAAATGATTCAACCCCATTTCATTAGCTTAGCTAAAAGGATTAACTAGCTTGTTATATTCTTGCGATCTTATATGGGGATGGGATGTCAACCTCCCTATTCACATCACAATCTCTAAGGTCCAATTGTGTAGACAATTGATCAAATAAGAATAGAAAAGATATTTAATTCAATTCATCCTAGTTTTTCTTTTTATCTAATATTGTTGTTATTTTTTGACCGAATGAATCATTACGATGACAAAGTCATTTAAAAAAATAAAACCTTTCTCCTTTCTCGTTCTTCCATGTTCAAAATCTAGTTGTTCTTATTCCATTGCAATCATTTTTAGTTATTTAGTTATATATTTGTTTAATGGCAGAACCTATTAAATAAATATAATTTTGTTTACCATTCGTTTCAGAGCAACAGGATTTAAACCTATGACCTCCATCACCCCAAGATGGCATGCTACCAAACTACGCCATGCTCCGTTAAAACAACCAACATAACATTTAATATTCAATGTCCAAACTGACATTCAGACATTACTAATAATAATTACTCTTTTATACATATTCCCATTGACAATCTCGAAAAAATAGTCTAATATATTGACTAGACAATACCAAGCCGCCATGGTGAAATTGGTAGACACACTGCTCTTAGGAAGCAGTGCTAGGGCATCTTAGTTCAAATCTAAGTGGTGGCATTATTGGTAATAAGATACCATGGATTCAATCCCTTCCCTATACAATCCCCATAGATTACTTATAGAATACCTATAGAGTAAATGACTACCACTGTTCGATCTATGTCGATATGATTAATGACATATCAATCGATTTTATTTTTTTATCATTGATTCTATTCAAAATCAAATTAAGAAATGGGTTTATTATGATATTAAGCACTCTAGAACATATATCAGCTCATGTTTCTTTTTCTCTGACTTTTGTTGTCACTCTCATTTATTAGGGAACCTTAGTTCATCAAAGTGAAGAACTAAGTAGTTCGGGAGGAAAGGGCATGAAGTGACGTTTATTTGTATAACAAGAGTATTAGTTACTCGTTCGCTCTATTCGAGACATTTACCGTTAAGTAATTTTTATGAGTCATTCATGTTACTTTCATGGATTTCTTCCATGATTCATATAGTTATAGAAGTACGGGGCCAGGCTGCTTGGTGGTTAGGTGCAATCATCACGCCAAGTGCTATGTTAACTCATGGTTTTGCTACTTTAGGTCTTCCGAATAAAATGCAGCAGTCTGTAATGCTAGTACCCACTTCACAATCTCATTGGTTAATGATGCATGTAAGTATGATATTGCTTAGCTATGCAACTCTTTTATGTGGATGCCTATCATCAATAACTTTTTTGATCATTACGTTCTAAATAAATCGAAAGATTCTTCTTAGTGCAGACAATTCCTTTTTACGATCTTTCCTTCCTAATAAAAATTGGTATTTATACGACCAAGAAAAAAAGGATTTGAAATATCCGTTTTGCTTTCCATTTAGCAATTATCGTAAATGGAAATTGATTATCCAATTAGATAATTGGAGTTATCGTCCTATTGGTCTAGGATTTTCCCTTTTAACTATAGGTATTCTTTCTAGGACAGTATGGGCCAATGAGGCTTGGGGATCTTATTGGAGCTGGGATCCAAAAGAGACTTGGACATTAATTACTTGGACCATTTTTGCAATTTATCTACATACTAGAATTAACAGGGGTTGGCAAGGTGAGAAACCAACAATTGTGGCTTCTCTAGGATTTTTTATACTTTGGATCTGCTATTTGGGGGTTAATATATTAGGAATAGGTTTACATAGCTATGGATGGTTGATTTAGTATAAAACAATAAATGAGATTAATTAACATAGGATAGATTCAATATAGTCATTCTATGTTATTGAGAAGTGAGATCAATAGGTAATATGTCCAAGTTATTTCAGAGGATGATTATAGAATCGTAGAAAATCACTACTTGAAATAACTCGAACTAGAGAGCAATTCTCTCTATTTTAATTCTTTTAATATCTCATAAAGATAAGAAGTAATTAGGTCTATTAGATAGCTCTGCAAGTTAATAAATTTATGATTCATAGAAAGATCGATAGAAAATAGCTTCAACCTTTTCATTGTATAGAAATAGAACTAGATCGGGGTAAAGACCAATACCTATGATTGGTAGAAAGAGATAGATCAAAATAAAAATTTCACGTGGTCCCGAATCCTTCAAATTAGGATTCAAGACATTCAAAAACTTATATCCATAGAACATTCGACGTAACATAGATAATAAATAGATAGGAGTTAATATCATTCCAACTGCCGCTATTATAGTAATAATTATTCGAAAGGTTAGAGAATATTTACTAGTAATTATTCCCAAAAATATAATATATTCTACTACAAAACCACACATTCTTGGCAATGCAAGAGAAGCCATTGAGAAGCTACTGGACATAGTAAAAAATTTAGGTATTGGTATAGCGATTCCTCCCATTTTGTCAAGGAAAAGAGTATGTATCCTATCGTAACTTGTTCTTGCTAAGAAAAAAAGTATAGCACTAATTAATCCATGCAAAATCATTTGCAAAATGGATCCACTGAGACCTTTGTCTATCATGGAACCAATTCCTATAATTACAAAACCCATATGAGATATTGATGAATAGGCTATTCTCCTTTTCAAATTGCGGTGACCCAGTTATAGCTGCATAGATAATTTGCACCGCTCCTATTATTATCAACCATGGTGAGAAAAGAGAATGAGCATGAGGTAGCAATTCCATATTGATTCGGATTAACCCATATGCTCCCATTTTCAATAGAACTCCAGCAAAAATCATACATGTACTATAATGTGCTTCCCCATGAGTATTTGGTAACTAGGTATGTAAAGGGAAGATTGGCAATTTTATGGCATAAGCAATCAAAAACCCTAAATAGAATACTATTTCTAATGTTATGGGATAAGATTTATTAGCTAATATTTCAAAATCGAATGTGAGTCCATGAGATCCATATAGACCCATACTTAAAGCTCCCATTAAGATAAAAATGGAACCATCCGCAGTATATAAAAGAAATTTTGTGGTCGAATATACATGTCTTTCCCCCCCCCCCCCCCCACATGGATAAAAGTAGGTAAATGGGAATTAATTCCAACTCCCACATGAAAAAAAAAAGTAGAATATCTCAAGAAGCAAATAATCCTAATTGGCCACTGTACATTGCCAACATCAAGAAATGCAACAATCGTGGATTTTGAGTAACTGGCCAAGCAACTAAAGTAGCTAAAGTAGTTATAAATCTCGTTAATGAAATAAGTCCAATAGAAAATCCATCAATTCCTAGTTTCCAATGAAACTGAATAAGATCTATCCAGTTATAATCCTCTTCCAATTGAATTAATGAATTATCAAAATGATAATGATAACGGAATGTATAGGTCATTAAAAGGAGATCTAATAAGCAAATACCTAGAGTATACCATCGTATCATCTTATTCCCTCTATGGGGAAATAATGGAATTAATAACCCCACATATATGGGCAAAATAACAATTATTGTTAACCAAGGTAAATTGCTCATAATGAAAAGAAAAGAGACTTTTGATATCAAAACCCATGCTTGAGATATTGGGTTGAGTATGGGTTTTGATCAGTGAAAGATAAAAAGGAGAATGAAAAATATGTCTGGGATGGATCTAACTATTTTTTATTGTACTTAGAGGTCAGTAAGCTAGACCCATACTGCGAGTTGTTTCATGCCATAAATAAACACGTACACTTAAGAAATCCGTTGGACAAGCGGATTCACATCTCTTACAACCTACGCAGTCTTCTGTTCTTGGAGCAGAAGCAATTTGCTTAGCTTTACATCTTTCCCAAGGTATCATTTCTAATACATCTGTGGGACACGCTCATACACAATAAGTACAACCAATACATGTATCATAAATTTTTACTAAATGTGCCATTGGACCTAAGAACTCCATTAGTTAATTAAAAGTTTTTATTTGGATAATATTTTAATAATATATGGCCAATAACGATATATTATGACTATCAAGCAAATCAATAATTGTATTATCTGGGATATAATGGATAGATTTGGATTCTATCAAAATAATAAGATTTGTATAACTTTCGTCTCTCCAGATTTCACCAAATCTGGTCTAATCATGTTAGATTTGGATAATGACTTAAATTATGAATAATGTTATTGATTGATCGTAATACTATATATAAAATAAAGAAAGAGTGAGAGATATAGATCTATTTTTATAGAGACAGACCTAGTATCTATTTGAATAGGAATAGATATACAGATTTAGAATATCTAGATATTACCATTTTGACAAATTAAATTGATCGATACGAGTTGATTTTCTATTACGATATATTGCTAGAACAATAGCTAATCCAATAGCTACTTCAGCAGCTGCAATAGCTGTAATAAAGATCAGGAAGATGTCCCCCTTTACTTGCCTACTATCAAAATAATTTGAGAATGTTACTAGATTTAAATTAACCGCATTCAGTATTAGCTCAAGACACATAAGTGCTCTAACCATGTTCCGACTTGTTACTAGTCCATAAATACCGATAGATAATAAATAAGCACCTAAAATAAGTGCATGTTCGAGCATAATAGAGGAACTCCTCATACCTCAACTTCTTCAGATACAAACAAAAGTTCTATTAAGTTTAATATTTTCCATTATAATAAGGAATGAAATGATTCTTCTGCGATCTAAAAGATCATATTTATGATACTAATAAACATGAGATCTTTCATTTGCAACTTTTCAAACTGTTTCTTCTCGACGAGCTATAGTAATAGCTCTTATTAGATCAACTAGAAGAATTATAGAAATAAGTTCGAATGGAAGGAAAAAATTAGTGGATAAATGAATCCCAATACATTGAATATTGTTTGTTAGATCTCATTCCAAAATTTGATCTGATTTTTGAGTAAGAGATATTCCAAACCATGATATGTTCAGGATAATAGTAGTTAATGAACAGAAAAGAATCGTACAAATGATTGAAGTGATGCTATCTCTGACGGTTCAGGGGGGGCCGAATTGGGATATTTTGGGTTATTCATCAACATCATGGTGAATATTATTAAAATATTAACAGCTCCTATGTAGATAAGGATTTGTGCAACAGCTACAAAATCCGCGTTCAATAAAATATAAAATAGGGATATACAAAAAAGAACTAGCCCCAATGAAAGGGCAGAATAAATTATATTAGTAAGTAATACTACTCCTAGACCTCCTAATATGAGACTTAGCATTAGAGGAGCCAAAAGAATATCATATATCTGTTTAGGTCGATTCATTATGTTCACGATAAGTTTGAATATTATTCCATCCCATTCACTAAAAAAAAGTGATCTCATTTTTCTATTTGCTATACTGGATATTATAATATTTGTACTTCGAATATTTCATTCAATATGAGCACTTATTCATAAATCTATCGGTCAATAATAGCTTCCGATCAATCATACATGTGACATTCTTAATGTAATGTCAATTAAGATGATTCATTCCTAGTTCATTAAAAGAGTATCTTATTTCTCAATCTTTTTGATCAAACTCGATCTAAATTAATTGGTAGAAGTGATCGAATTAGAAAATTTTATCATAGTTTCTTTAGACACAATAAGTTAGAATTAATAAGTTGAACTTGGAATTGTGCAAATTGTTAAATCTTCAGTCACTGATATTGGTAAACATCCTAAAGCAATATGATCATAATTTAATTCATGACGATCATAGGTCGAAAGTTCATATTATTTAGTCATTGCCAATCAATTTGTGGGACAATATTCGACACAATTCCTGCAAAAGATACAAATTCCAAAATCAATACTATAATTTTCCAATCATTTTTTCCCAATATCTATTCCGACTTTCCAATCCACAATGGGTAGATTGATCGGGCATACATGAATACATACTTCACAAGCAATACATTTATCAAATTCAAAGTGTATCCATCCCCGAAATCATTCTGATGGGATCAATTTTTCATAGGGATACTAAATAGTAAAAGGTAAATGATTCATGTGATATAAGGTAACCATAAAACCTTGACCAATGTATCTCACAGCCTGTATTGCTTGTTCACTATAATTCATCAATCCAGTCACCGTGGAGAACATGTGGCAAATCTCCTTAAATAATCATTATCATAGATAATTCTTTCTCTTCACAGATTTGATCTATCAAATTTGTATGTCTTGCAAAATGCAGAACCTCTTCACGAAGAAGAAGAGAAAGTTGGTTACAATAGAATAAGTTGAAAAGAAGCTGTGAGATATAGATTACCCAAAGCAATAGGTAAAAGAAATTTCCAACCAAGATCCAATAATTGGTCTATTCTTATCCTAGGCAAGGTCCACCTTGCCATGATAGAAATAAATAAGAAAAGAAAAGAAAAGATTTAGCTAATAGAATTAGGATCCCTATCGTTATATTAAAGACCTCGCTAATTCCAGAAATAGAATCCCATTCAAAATGTTCCAAAATGGGTATGTATGGAATTGACAAGTTCCATCTGCCCAAGTAAAGAACTGTTACAAAGAATGAAGAAGCTAATAGATTTAGGTAAGATGCGACGTAGAATAAACCAAATTTGATACCCGAATATTCAGTTTGATAACCTGCTACCAATTCTTCTTCCACTTCTGGTAGATCAAAGGGCAATCTCTCACATTCTGCTAGAGACGAGATGAAACAACCTAGAAACCCTAGAGGTTGACGCCACAAATTCCATCCTAAAAAACCATATATGCACTGTGCTTCAACTATATCAATTGTACTTGAACTATTGGATAATTATAGTTGATAGAAACATCACTATTTTTATCTCTATTCCAAAATCGTATGTGAAACTTTCATTCCATACGGCTTCTCAATCCCCATTGAGGAATTAGAACGCAATACCAAAATAAAAAAAAGCACCAGAATAGAATATTCATAAATTGGACCAATGAGATTCTATCTGCTACAATAATAGGAGCTTTTGAACCTATCTCAACCTTCACTATTTTTTTGTAGGAGACAGGAAAACTGTGTAAAGGATTACTTCGTTCTGGATAGCCATTCTTTTTCCAGTAGATAGAAACATATTCTAGATTGGGGTTATATTCTGGGGAAGTACTACTTGATCATCCCTACCAATGCCAAGTCCTTATTCTAATCCCATTTCTATGGAAACATCTCTGGTCTGTAAATTGGTTTATCTTTTTATTTCAGTAATCTTTTTTATATCTTGGTGTTTCTCACCACCTACCTTTGCTTAATTTTTAGTATATATGATAATAAATTCATACCTTTTTTTCTTTGCCTCCCCACTGTTGGGCCCCAATGACTAATATATGAACTGGGGTATATAGTTTTCACTAATTATGTATGCTTTCACTCTTGTACATGGGGGATGGGACTCAATCATCTTACTGTAGATTTGTAAACTATTTGATCTCACCCATATGACTATCTAGTTTTTTGATCGGGATGTCAATATTCATCCCATTCACTTTTTTTCCTGTTTTATCCTTAAAAAAGGGGAAAATCAATCTCATATTCCAACGGATCACACGTAGAGATATAGATAACACACATAAAGCTAAAGTAATTTCATAACTAATAGATTGAGTAGCAGCTCAGAGACCACCTGAAAAAGAATATTTATTATTTGATCCATATCCTGCTATAAGCAGTCCAATGGGAGCAATACTTGAAATGGTGATCCAAAAAAAACACCTATACTAAGATCAAGTAGAACAATGTGGCGGCCAAAGGGAATTACTAAATAACCTAAAAAAATAGGTATGACCACTACCGCTGGTTTAATACTAAATAACCAACTATCCCCCCTAGATGGAAGAATATCCTCTTTCAGAAGTAGTTTTATCCCATCCGTCAAAGCTTGAATAATTCCAAAAGGACCAGCGTATTTAGGTCCAATACATTGTTGTATTCCCGCAGATATTTTTCTTTCGAGCCATACAATAACTAATAATCATGTCGAAATTCCCAATAGAAGAGTAATTATGTCTATTAGAATCCATATAAGACTAGAGATCTCTTTTGGAAATCCCAATCTAGAAAATAAATTGATTGCTTGTTTTTCGAGATCCACCATATTAATCACCATTTTAACGATCAACCTCTCCCATAATGATATCTATACTACCCAAAATCGTCATGATATCGGCCAATTTCATTCTTTTAACCAACTGAGGAAGAATCTGCAAATTAATAAGACTAAGTGGTCGGATTTTCCATCTCTAGGGAAAAATATTATCATCTCCTACTAAAAAAATTCCTAATTCTCCTTTGGGAGCTTCTACTCTCACATAATGTTCTTGTTTTGATAACTCAAACGTAGGAGAAGGTTTTTTACTAATAAATCGAGATTCAAAATTGTTCCATTGCGAATATTTTCCCTTATTGAGACGTCGGACCTCTAAATTCTCATAGGGCCCTCTCGGAATTACTTCTAGGGCTTGTCTAATGATTTTTATAAATTCTTTCATTTCCCCGATTCGAAGCAAATAACGAGCTAATGAATCTCCCTCTTTTTGCCATTGGATTTCCCAATCCAATTCATCGTAACATTCATAATGATCAACTTTACGAAGATCCCATTGGATTCCAGAAGCTCGTAGCATAGGTCCTGATAAAATCCAATCTATTGCTTCTTCTCTACCAATAATGCCTACTCCCTCAACTCATTTCAAAAAGATAGGATTGCGTGTAATAAGCCTTTCATATGTTGTCACTTTTGGGAAGAAGTAATAGCAAGAATCTAAGCATTTGTCTATCCAATTGTAAGGTAAATCCACAGCTACTCCTCCAATACGAAAATAATTATGCATCATTCGCATGCCCGTGGCAGCTTCAAATAAATCATATATCATTTCCCTCTCTCTTAAAATATAAAAGAAAGGAGTCTGCGCACCAATATCAGCCATGAATGGTCCAAGCCATAACAAATGAGAAGCTATACGACTCAACTCTAGCATAATCACTCTGATATAGCTGGCTCTTTTAGGTACTTGAATATTTTCCAATCTTTATGGCGCATTAACCATTATTACTTCTGTGAACATAGTAGCTAAATAATCCCATCGTGTTACATAGGGTAGATATTGTACAATTATTTGGTTCTTAGCAATTTTTTCCATCCCTCTATGTAAATAACCTAATATAGGTTCACAGTCAATAACATCTTCACCATCTAGAGTAACAATAAGTCGAAGAACACCATGCATTGATGGATGATGAGGACCCATACTTACCATCATGGGTCCTTTCTTCGTAGCAACCATAATCATAACTCTTCTCCAGTTTTTTTATAAATCAATGAGAACAAAATAATGACTCATTAGGATCCGGAATTTAATAAACCATAATTGGATCTGAAAACTTTGTTCGAAGTTAACGTAGCCCACGAATATCTAATTGACCAATTAAATTATCGTAATGAAGTCTATCTTTCTTGAACAGATAAATCAGAAGTCACTTCTGTTTACCCATAATTTTCCACAAACCTCTTTGAGACGAATAATCTCTTCTATGCAGGTCCAAATGCTCAGTAAGTCTTTTAATTCGACTGGTTAAATAACATACTTGAGATTTAACAGATCCTCTCTGTTCTTTAGGAACCAAAAAGGGACGAACGGACAAATTATTGATCATAAATAAAATTTTCCGAAGTCAACTGCGATTTATTTTATTTATAGTAAGAAAAAAGAATGAGACCCATTTCATTTATTTTTGGGTCATGGTCTATGTATTTTGATTTATTCCAAAGGTTTCTATAGGAAATAGATTTTTTGTTCTATTCCCATAGAAACAGGGTTACCTGAACCCAAATAATTTACGAAGGAGGAAGTAAAATAGGATTACCTTTGTACCTAGATTAGTTATTTTCATCCCATAATAATCTAATAAGTGGAAAAAGTGATCCATGCAAGAATATTCCAAATTATCAGAATTGATATAGATATCGTGATAATGTTTCATAAGAACGTTATCCTCTACCCATAGCACTTTACCCTAGATAAAGTGACAGATTCCTTTAGTTTTAGCCCAAAAATATTTTGTTATATCATTTAAAGGCCACATTTTAAAATATTTTGGTGGGTCTCCCCACTTTGGAAGATCTCCACGATTATCAAAATAATTTGTTCTAATTATAACAATTTTTGTTAGGGGCTTATTCATTAGGGGCGCATACCAATATAACCACCACCTCTTTGGGAGAAAAATAGGTTTGAGAGCTCTTATATATCTGGCTCTAACTCGATATTCCAACATTTTTTCACGCGGACCTTTTGGAAGCTACATTATTAGTCCTTTCGAAAGCCATGATATTATCGAGAATATAGTATTTTTTTTTTATAATATAAATAAAGAGCTTAATTTTGTTTTTCCAACGACCCCAATGTTTACGTAAATTAGACGCAAACCCCCTTATAAATTCATCAAATTTTCTAAGGGGTAAGTTTTTGATGTAACAAAAAGCAAGGGGTGAAGTTAAAGTTATGGTACATAAAGAGTTCATTTTTGTATCCTTTACCTCATTTCTTTTTGTACGAGTAAAACCCAATAAACTTTTGGTAATTTTTAAAAGATTTTGAAGAATCTCTCATATTGATACAAGACTATGTTTTATTTGATAAAAACTCTTTTGAACATGTTCCCAATGTTCTATTTTGGGATACATACATACCCTCAACATAAAAGATCGACTCCCATCATTTGTATTCCACCAATATCTATTCATGCAAATAAGATCCTCTAATCGATAATGAGGCCAAAGAAAATGTCTTATCTTTTGCCTTGTATCTACGATAAGACATTCATCTTTTTCCATGAGTCCTTCGTCATTTTGTATGTCTTTACTATTGTCAAATCTTGTACTTTCACCTAAATTATTTTCTAGATTCAAACGATTCAAAATTCAAAATTCTCTACGACGTCTTGGAATCAAAATATATTCAAAAATGAGGGAACTTGAAATGTTTTCATTTTCATCCTCCATAGTTTTTATTTTTTTGCATTGCACAGATCTATCAAAAAGATTTACATCAATCCCTTTCCTTTTTAATTTCAATAAAAAACTTGAAATTTTATATATCAAGAACCGATCATTAAAGTACCCCGGTAGAAGTGGCGTAGACTATCTTGTTAGATCTCCCAAAATTCCCATAAATGCTTCAGCATTTCCCTTGAAGCGACTTCCCATATACAACATAGTCTCCTCTAATTCCACGTCAAGTTCTCCGTTATCCAAATACGGTATAGTGGCTTTCAATGTAAAGTACTTGCTACCTAATTTCTTCTCATCTAAGAAACGAGCCGCATTTTTGCACTTGGAAAACCAAGGAGCAAATCCCAGCTCTTTTAGCTTTTTCTTCAATATCAATCTATAACTATTTTTTGACATTTCTCGATGCGCTAATTTATTCACTTTGATTTCTTCTTTTTGTGTTTTCTCTCTTCTTTGGTTTGTTCTTCTTCATTATCCGATCCCAAATCCAATCAAAATTTAACTTCATCCCATCCCTTTTTGTCACCTTCTGCTTGTTTTTCAGCATTTAGTTTCAAAATTTTGTTTTTTGTCTCTATTCGGAATGTTTCATCCTCGTCGCTTACTTTTTTGCTATAAATATTCTTAAAGTCTTAAACTAGGAAGTCTCTATTTTTTATATTTTTAAGTTTTTGAGCTCGTCGATCTTTTTCTTCTTGAGCTCGTTCAGCTCGTCGAGCTGCCCGTTTTTTAATTCAGACAGTTCGTCTTTTTTCTTCCCTTTTTATTTGTTTGTCCTTCAAAGCCTTTCTTTTTTTCTTTATATTTTCTTTATCTTCTTTCCCAAATGCCTTTTTAATTCTTTTCACTTCTTCTGGAGTAGTTGCCGCTTCCAGTTTTTGCATTCTTTCCTCTTTTTTCTCTTCTCTCTCTTTTTTTTCTTTTCTTCTTCTTGCTTAATTCTTTGTTCTTCTTCTAGTTTTTTTTGTTTTTCTTCTTCTCTTTTTCTAATCCTTTCCATTATATAAGCATCAATATCAAAGTCCTCTGGTATTTTAAATTCTTTAAAATCAGAGATTTCTTTAAAACATCTCATGAATGTATCCGGAGGAAAAAGGTCATCAAGTCTTTCAACATTTTTTACTTTTTTTCTAATGTCTGGGAAAAGCCAGAATTGGAATTTGTAATAGTAATTCTTCTTAGTTACCCAGTAATCGGAATCCTTCCTATTTTTGGAGTCATCAGAATCCTTCCTATTTTTGGAGTCATCGAAATCCTTCCTATTTTTGAAGTCATCGAAATCCTTCCTATTTTTGGAGTCATCGAAATCCTTCCTATTTTTGGAGTCATCAAAATCGAAGTAATCTAAATCTGAGTAATCAAATTCCTTTCTGATTCTTTGAAAATTGGTAATAACTTGATGATCTGGTTCTGGTATATATTGAATGGCGGGTCCATGAGTATCCTCTTTCATATAATTTAGATAACTATATGCTAAAAGATCATATCTGTGACGTTTGATCCTTTTCTGGAGTCGTCCCAGAAAAGACGCAAATTGATTGTCTCCAAAAAAAGATGCAAATTGACTCCATCCCAGTCAGTTATTGATTACATTTTTCCTTTTTTGTGGTGCTTTTTTCCTTTTCTGTGGTGCTATTCTATACCCAGCGCACCATTTTAACCATTGTTTCCAATCTTTTACCCTCAAATCTTGAGGCTCTTTAGAATCCAATATTCCTTGTATGTCTAAAAATTCTTTGATATCCTTTTTGATTAAAGGAGATGAGGTTCTGGATTATAGTAAATCCTTCGCATAAGACCCCTTCATGGCCCTTATTTGTTGCCATATCTTGTGAAATACATATGCTTGGGAATTTTTTTTTAATTTTTGGTTTTCTTTGGTAATTGGGTTGATAATTCTATTTTTATTCGTAATGAATATTCTTCTAATTGCTGAAATATTCCTCCTTAATTTAACTAAAAATTGTAAATTTGACTCGATGAGATGAAGAACACCTAGTTTCCGATCAATAACATGTAGTTTCATTCTTACAAAAAAAACCTTCATAAAATATGGCAATTTCCTAATGAATCGAATGCTTTTCTTTTAGAAAATCAAAAGCCAAATTTTGATTTGAGCCAATTCCTTTTTCAATCTGAATCCTATGTTAGAAGAAGGTTGATCCATTTTAATTTTAAAATCGGCTTGCAAATTGTTGCAAATTTCTAAGTTCAACAAATATTCTTTATTCATCTGTTTGATCCGATCATTCATTGTGGTTGTCTAATAATCTGTATCTTCCAGATCAACATCTAGTTTGATCTCAGTTAGAAATGGGTCCATTGAATCTTGGACTACTTCTATATAAAATTTAACATTAGGCGTACGACTAGTCTGAATCAGTACAGGGATCCTGTCATTCATTTGAAGATTTTCTATACTTCCAGTATCTAGTCTAAGTTTGGATTTGTTCATCTCTACTTTTTTTATTCTGGAGTGAATCAATGCTATCCATTGGTCAATAGGTTTCATCCATTGGCCAATAGGTTTCATCCATTGGATAATAGGTTTCATCCATTGGCCAATAGATTTCATCCATTGGATAATAGGTTTCATCCATTGGAAAATGGGTTTTATCCATTGGATAACGGAATTTATTCATTGGATAACGGAATTCCAAATCCATTGGACAATAGGTTTCCAAAAAGAAGGCACTTTTGTTGGATTACTGAAAGGTAATTCAATTTTTGTTCCATACATGGTTAAGAAACTAGTTTTGTCTTCACTATCATAAGATTGGAGATTAGATTCATACCAAGGTCTCAAGCGAAAGGGATATAGAATCTTGATTTGAACCCTTTCTTTCACATAGTCCCTCAACCAATCTTTAGGTATGTCTAGGTTTGTCAATTCATAGCCATCATAATTGCATTTCATATGCAATTCTTTACTCAAGTTTTCCCAATCCTACTCCCATTCGGGGACCTGAAATAATAAAGGATGACCAATATTTTTGGCTATTATCAATGAAGGTAAATATAATCATTTTCTAAGATATGATTGAGTAAATAATATAATAGCTCTTACATAGTGAAGGATTTCCCAATTGAATCCCTGTTGTTTATCACAGTGATTTCTTTCTTTTATTCTTCATTTTTGTTCGGAGGATTTTGCTATGTTTGAAATTAAAACAAAAATCTTTGTCTGCTCTTTAAGTTTGGGTTTGTGACGTCTTGTTTTAGTCATCTCCTTTAGTCTCTCAAATAGACTCGACTGTGGTTTCGCTATCCAAGAGTTCAACAATGAAACTTTACGTCTTTGAAAACATAGGGTTCCTTTAACTAGGAGCCGATGAAAATCTCCCTCGTGTGGATAACTAAACACATGTATTTCATTTGACATTAGGTCCTCATCATCTTCTTTATCTCCTTCTTTCGCTCCTTCTTCTTCAGCGTATTTAGCTTCTTCAACTTCTTTAGCTTCTTCTTCAGCTTCTTTTTTGAACCGTTTTAAGAAGTCAAAGTTTATAATTCCTTTTCTATTCTTTTCTTCCCTTTCCCTTTGTCGTCGTTCCTCTTCAATTTTTTCAAAGGGTTTTATAGTTAGCAAATTTTGAGCTTTTTTTGGATGAGTTTCGAGGGAATCTTTGATATCCATATTCTCGTATACGCCTGATATTAATATGCTAGGCCATGTAGGCATAATAATTTTACTACAATCTCAAATTCGAGGTTCATGATCATTAAAAATGAAATTATCCCTGAATGTCATGAATTTCTCATAAAGGACAAAAAAATCTTGATAATAACGATCTTCATCAGGAATATTTTTCTTAGTGACTTCATAATGACTTTTTTTTCTCTTCAAAAAATAGATGTTCCTTAGAAATCTCTTCAGGAATATCTTTGACATCCATAGATATCAGAGAAGATGGGAGTTTTGTCGATTTCATTAAAAAAATCGCTCACAAAGCAAAGCCTGTTTCATAGAAAGGACACTAAGAAGCAATTCCCATTTCGTACCCATGGTTTGAAGGAAAATATTCAACAAATAGTTAGTATATATTTTTTATCACAAGAAGTGATTTCTGTTTCGATATCTACATTTGTTGGGACCAATATTTGAAATATATATTCTAACGAATCTTTCAGATAGATATTGTCAAATATTTTTGACATTTCTTTAAATGTCATCTCATCTAAAAATGTTCTTGTTTCTTGTTCTTCTACCAAGAATATACGGATTTTATTGAGCCACCATTTGATAATAATTTTCAATTTATTAGTTTTCATTCGAATGACTTTATTCTTATTTTCTGGTTGAACGATCGAACAAGGCCGAAATTCCTTGGTAGAATGATCGTTCTTCTATTTTTGATTTTTTAAAAATCCCTTGATAGAGCCATAGTCGTCGTCCTCTGGAGGTAACATCCATGGTGATTTAAATTGATTCATGATCCCACGAAATGGCCCGCTCAGTAAAGGATCAATTACTTCTGGAAGGCACTCTCCACTTTTGGTTCTAAAAAATCTCACTCTTTTTTCTATCACATTTCCAACAAGGAATCCATTGCTTAGAGCTTTAACTCAGTCTTCAAGCTCTTTGCCTAATTAATTTCTTCTTTCTTTTTTGGTAACTATCCATCTATCAAAAATATCAAGAGAATCTTGATTTGTGAAAGAACTTCGACTTCCTAAGTCGACCATTTTTGCAAAGAAAGACATACTGGGCAGAGCTGTGAAAGACATTCTTTGGCATCCCTCATTGAGACAAATATCAAAAAAATACTGAGCGAATTCGCTCTTCATAGGACCGTGAAGAATTAAATCACCGACACTGACATACCGTAACGGCTGATTGAATTGGCGATAATCAAAAAATATTGTGGGCCACGGTTTACACAATATTTTGGATAACGCTGAATCTGAATCTTTTTTCGTTTTATTTAATGTGGCTTCTTTTTCCTCTTTCTCTTTTTCCTCTTTCTCTTCTTTCTGCCTTCCTTTTTTCTACCTTTCTTTTTCCTCTTTCTCTTTATTTTCCATTTTTTTATTAACATCCACTTGCTTTGTATTTTCGTCTTCTTCCTCCTCTTGAGGACCTCGAATCAAGGCTCTCTCGTCAGCCCATTTAGTAATTAAAATGGCTGGGGTTCTGCCATAACAAATGAGTACAAAGTAACTAAAGAAAATAATTTGGAAAGTTACGGCAATATGCTATTTTCTTGGCAGCAATTTCAATGGTAAATCACGTTCTACACGTGAACAGAAGATTTCTGTCACTTTGATGAATAGAAGTTGTCCACTTAGCCATTCGGTGATAGTACTTAGCATAAACAAAAGGCTCCTACTATAACGAAATGCCATAAGGCTTACTAGTCTGGTATAAATAGATTCGCTGAAAAGGGCAGGATTTAGCAATTGGAGAATTAACCCAACAATAAATTCTATTCTTGGATTGTTGATCCAAGGAAACAAATCGTTTATTGAAGGGACGAAGAAATCAGAAAATAGTATTTTAATAAAAATAAGAAACATTGAGATTACAAACACTAGAGTCATTGCATGAGGTTTGCATAATGTTGCATAAATAGGACAAAAGTAAACGGATGAGAAGATTAGAACTTGACCTATAAAAGAACCGCTGATAATTATTTTTCCCATAGAAATTATTCTATTATTCCTATAAATATTGTTTTCTTGCATAAGTAAGGACCTCAAGAAGTATATTTGGCTAGGGCCCATTGGCAATGTAGTCAAGAACCCATAATAAAAACCAAATATTACCATTGGACTAACCGTTTTTAACCATGATGATATCATGGTTAAAAGAGTGCTATAACTATAAATAGTCATACTTTAATATTCTCCCTTTTTGTTTTTTTATTTAAACATTTTGGTTTTTTTATTTATTTTATTCTATTAAATACAAAAATAGATTACTAATTAATGTACATAATAGAATAAAATAAAATTATATTTTCTTCTATATCAAGAGGAATTATCCTAGATGAATGTGTCTATATATCTATTTATTTTCTTCTGTATCAAGAAGAATTATCCTCTATCCAACGTATCATTATAGATTATAATGATATATAATTATATATTTGATATGCAATGATGAATGATCTCCATCAATCTATGGAGATATTAGAAACAATTTAAAACATTTAAATAATTGTTAGCTTCCTATAAAAATAGGGCGTGGACAAATGGTAAGGTGTTATTTTTTGCTCCCATTTTGCTCCTGTTATTGCGAAGGTTCGAATCCTTCCGAACCATAAGGAAAATATTAATATAAAAAACATGATATATATACATATATGTTTGTTTTTAACACAAAAATAACAAAAAAGGAGTACAATACTATGACAACTAAATAGTTAAATTAAAAGTAGAGTAATACTATTACTCTAAATTATCAACATGATCTCTATCCATCTATGTTTGCAATAATATTATAAAAACTTTTGCATTCTATGTCAAGATGAATGATATCATTGGTAGTGGTTGACCACCACCACCCCTTGTCCCGAAAGCTTTCTGGAAGAAAGGGGATTGCTATCATGACATTTTATACCTATAATATAGCCTATAATATACATAGGAAGCTATAATATAGGCTTATAATATACATAGAAAGGTGGGGGTGTTCCACGAGTCTTGAACAAATCTTTGATTTAGTTTTCCAATCGTTCCTTGTTATAGGCAGTTCAAAGAACCGAGTATTGAACATATATGAGATATAAACATTCGTTGTTCCTCAATAGCTCAGTGGTAGAGCGGTCGGCTGTTAACCGATTAGTCGTAGGTTCAAATCCTATTTGAGGAGAACCTCAAATATAAAAGCAAGCTACTCCCCTATCTTTTATCTATTTAGACAGTTGATTTCAAATAAATCTCTATTTGCTCTGACACGTTATGTCAAAATAATTAACTATTGACTAATTAAATTTAATAGTAATTCAAATCCCAACAATACTAGGATTATCCCGTTGTATATTTTTAATAATCTACATCCAAGGGCTAGTTCCTTTCAACTAGCCCACATTTATGAGCTAAGGCTGGTTATTATACCAGTAGTTTTGTATAGATGCATTCATCCATTCTTTTGAATGATGAAAATTCGAGCAAACAAACATCTTTATTAATACTCCAATGCAAGCTTGGCAACCACTAGGCAGAAGAGTTAAGTTATAGAAGGTCACACACATTTAATTATGTTCGTGTTTAATCTTGTTTTAGACGTACACTATTATAATAATAAGGCCATGTACTAGCCCTTGTTAGTGATCTCTTATCCCCCAATAGGAGTTTGGATAGAGACTATAGGTGTTCATAACTTTCTAACTAACTAGAAAGTAGTCAAAGTCACTCTACCGAACTAACAGTGTGTGGGCAAGGAGGGATTCAAACCCCTGACATTGTGGTTCATAGCCACGTGCTCTAATCCTCTGAGCTACAGGCCCAGTCTCCACAAGATCTGTTCTATTCCTAGGAGTCCCTCCAAAAACCTTTCCTCAGCCTAAGATATTAAGATAAGAGAAGTTTCTCTCTATGAAAAAAGAGCAGGTATTGTGTTTCACAGTGTGGAGTGGAAAAGAATGTCAGGGTTTTGATAAGATGGCCTTTTAATTTTAAAATTAAAAGGTAAGTTCATTATCATCCTGGCATCGAGCTATTTTTTTGCAGGGCTTCCCCTACAGTATCGTCACTGCAGTAGAGTTTAACCACCAAGTTTGGGATGGTTTGGTGTGGTTCCCCTACGCCTGAGACACCAGAATTTCAAACCATAAATGAAGAAGGACATAAGAGAACAACATTATTGGCTAGTATTTTCCAAACTCTAATCCTGGTAGAGGCCCAAAGAAAGAGGTGTCCCGAGAACTCAGAATGATACTTTTAGACTATTGAGTCTGGAGCTATCCCTCCCTAGACCCCTAGGTTTTTTCTAGGTAAAAAAGAAGGAAAGAAAAATCAATTTTTTTTCGTCTTAAGCCAATGAATATTTTGGTTTAGGATGAATATAGAATCGATCCCCTAATTATAGGGGATAATTAAATTAACGATGAATATATAATCGATCTCCTAATTATAGGGGATAATTAAATTAACTATTAATATTATATTTATTGTAAATAAATCTTTTTACTCTATGTACCCGATTAGATCCATCGAGTCATGTACGAACAAGGTTCAAATCTTTCAGTCTGTTAGGATGCCTCAGCTGCATACATCACTATACTTCCACTTGACACCTATCATCTTATATTATAAATGGTTCATCTTGTCATGACCTTATGGAGAGCACTCATCTTGAGGTGGGTTTCTTACTAAGAGGCATTCAATAGTTATCTACTTCACACTTGGCTACCCAGCATCTACCGTGGGCATGATAACAGGTACACCAGAGGTGCATGTTTCCCAGTCCACTCATATTAAGGAAAAGTCCTCTCAATGCTCTAACGCCTGCACCAGATATGGACCGAACTGTCTCATGATGTTCTTAACCTAGCTCACGTACTGCTTTAATGGGCGAACAACCCAACCCTTGGAACATAATATCGCCCTAGGTGGTGAAGAGCCGACATTGAGGTGTTAAACCTTCCTATTGATGTGAACTCTTGGGGAAGATCAGCCTGTTATCTCTAGAGTAACTTTTATCCATTGAGCGATGGCCCTTCCACTCGACACCGTCGGATCACTAAGGCCGACTTTCATCCCTGCTTGATGTGTCAGTCTTGCAGTCAAGCTCCCTTCTGCCTTTGCACTCGAGGACCAATTTTCAGCTGGCCCAAGGAAACCTTTACATGCCTCCGTTACCTTTTGGGAGGCCTACGCCCCATAGAAACTGTCTACCTAAGATTGTCCCTTGGACAGTAGGTTCCTAACACAAGGTTAGAATTATGGCTCTTCTAGAGTGGTATTTCACTGCTGGCTCAGGCTCCCTTGAAAGGGGGCCTTCTTTGCCTTCCACCTAAGCTGCGCAAGAAGAGCCCAAAGTCAATCCAAGGGAACAGTAAAGCTTCATAGGGTCTTTTTGTCTAGGTGCAGGTAGTCCACATCTTCACAGACATGTCTATTTCACTGAGTCTCTCTTCAAGACAGTGCCCAAATCGTTATGCCTTTCATGCAAGTCAAAACTTACCTGACAAAGAATTTTACTACCTTAGGACCATTATAGTTATGGCCGTCATTCACCAGGGCTTCGATCACTGGCTTTCTTGTCATCAGGTCACCAACTTCCTTAACCTTCTGGCACTGGGCAGGCGTCAGCCCCCATACATGGTCTTACAACTTTGCAGAGACCTGTGTTTTTGGTAAATAGTCACTAGGGCCTGGTCACTATGAGCTCTTTTATCACAAGGAGACACCCCTTCTCCCAAAGTTATAGAGCTATTTTGTCGATTTCCTTAGAGAGAGTTGTCTCGCACCCATAGGTATTCTCTACCTACCTACTTGTGTCAGTTTTAGGTACAGGTACCCATTTGTTATACATCATTTGAGCTTTTCCTGGGAGTATGACGTGGGTTACTTTAGCACTGTCTTGAAATAGGTTCAATGACGTAACACTAGTATTCAAACATTGGCTAGGGGCATTTTCTCTACCCCTTCTTACCCCTAAAAGGGGATATCCTTGTGACCTTGAACCGTAACCATCTTTCGGCTAACCTAGCCTACTCTGTCCCTCAGGACTAACAAGGGGCAGTATAGGAATATTAACTTGTTGTCCATTGACTACACCTTTTGGCCTGATCTTAGGCCCTGACTTACCCTCCATGGATGAACCTTATGGAGGAATCCTTAGGTTTTCGGGGCATTGGATTCTCACCAATGTTTGCATTACTCAAGCCGACATTCTCGCTTCCACTTTGTCCATAGCTGCTCATGCGGTTGCTTCCCTCTGAGCAGAACACTCCCCTATCGATGTATTTTGACATCCAATAGCTTCGATATATCGCTTAGTCCTGATCATCTTCAGTGCAAGAGTGCTCGAGTAGTAAGCTATTACAAACTCTTTTAAGGATCACTACTTTTAGGTGAACCTCCTAGATGTCTTTGTACTCCTACCTCCTTCATCACTGAGTGGTCATTTAGGGGCCTTAGTTGGTGATCTGGGTTGTTTCCCTCTCAATGATAAAGCTTATCCCCCATCGTCTCACTGGTTAAACCTTATCACTTTTATTTAAGGGATCCTATCTAGTATTCAGAGTTTGCCTCCATTTGGTACCGCTCACGCAGCCTGCACATAAATAGTGCTTTACCCCTAGACGATCCAGTCAACCACTGTGCCTCAACACATTTTAGGGAGAACCAGCTAGCTCTAGGTTTGAGTGGCATTTCACCCCTAACCATGACTCATCCACTAATTTTTCAACATCAGTCAGTTCGAACCTCTACTTAGTTTCACCCAAGCTTCATCCTGGCCATGGATAGATAACCCAGGTTCAGGTCCATAAGCAGTGACAATTGAATTTCCCTATGAAGACTCACTCTCGCTACGGCTCCAGTGGGTTCCCTTAACCAAGCCACTACCTATAAGTCATCGGCTCATTATTTAACAGGCACACGGTCAGAGACTCGATTCTCTTCCATTAAGAGAGAGACCCACGGTTCTCCTCCCATTGCTTGGGAGCTTACGATTTCATATTCTATTTCAATCCCCACTGGGGGTTCTTTTCACCTTTCCCTCACTGTACTACTTCACTATTAGTCACCCAAGAGTATTTAGCCTTGCAAGGTGGTCCTTGCTGATTCACAAGGGATTCCACGTGCCCCATGCTACTCAAGTTAGAGCATAAGCTGTCACTATTTGATGATGCTTTCGGCTACTGGAATCTCACCATCTAGGGTGCGGTATTCTACTGCTTCGCCTAGCATCATGATGCTTAGATTGTTCTCCCACAACCCTATTTTAACAGTTTAGGCTGATCCCATTTCGCTCGTTGGTACTGCAGGAATCGCTTTTGCTTTCTCTTCCTTTGGCTACTAAGATGTTTTAGTTCACTAGGTTGTCCCTTGTCTGCCCATGGATTCGACAGAAATTAAAAAGGTTAACCTATTCAGGAATCTTCGGATCTATGCTCAATTTCCACTCCCTGAAGCATTTCATCGCTTACCACGCCCTTCTTTGTCTCTGGGTGCCTAGGTATCCACCGTAAGCCCTTTATTTTTTGAACCTTATTGTTCAAGGCTATGCCATCTTAAGGTACTATGAAAGCAATGAGAGCATCTTATCAACATCCATGAATAAATCATGATGAATCATATATCAAACTGCCTAGTCTAACTGCACTCGACATATAATTCTTATATATAATTCATATATAATAACATTGATGATACGATCAGGAGCCGAATGGAGATAAGCAGACTCAAACCGATGACATCCGCCACAGGGTCAACCACTATCTATTGGGCCTCCCCGATAGATTCTTAGAATCTATCATGTTGGCCAATAATCGATAATAGCTTACCCCCCAAACACAGCTAACAATTTTCATCGTAATATGCTCTCCAAAGAGCAACTCCTCCCAAAAGGAGTTGGGCTAGAATCCCCATTCTAGGGATTCTTGAAGTTATGGAGCATCCATCTCCATAAGAACTAGGAAGGTAGATCTCTCCTTTTTTTTCACCCGACTCTTTGGTCTTAAGAAAGATTGCCCTTCTCCAACCTTTCCTATCCAACTAGAAGTAATAGCTAATGTGTTCTACTCTGTGAATCAGGAAGTATGGTCGGTCTATGACCCGTGGATGTTTATATCATCCTTGGGATGATCTCATAGTTCCTATAGGGTGGAGACGATGGCGTCGGCCCATGGCATGGGCTTTTCCTTCTACTACATTTTGATTAAAGGGTTGAAGGGAGATAGTACATCATGTTGTTCACAAGGGCCAACTTGATCCTCTTCCTCGAGGATCCTAGAGGAAGGATCCTCAGAGAGCTACCGACTCCAACTATTAGTTGCCATGTATGATCCGTACTAGATCTAACCAACTACCCACCCTACCTTCTCTGCGTTCTTGAGATGAGAGTCTATCTTCGTCTCAATAGAGTTTCATCTCAATAGAGTTAATGGCATGTTGAGGTCCTTTTACCCATTAATGAAAAAAAGTGAGCTACCAATTTAGGTAAAAAATACTATCAATTACCGTCTAGACAATTAGACATCCAACCCGTAATTGTAATGACCGAATTGCAAGAGTAGAGCTCTACCAACTGAGCTATATCCCCATAGCCAGGCCAAATGGAGCAGGCTACAAATCAACATGTTACATAGCGCATGTAGTGTGGGCTATCCTGGACTTGAACCAGAGACCTCACCTGTGAAGTAAATCATCACACCTATGATTGAAATTATAATTATAAAAATAATTCTTTATCTTTTCATTCATAAATAGATTTATCCTTCCCGAATGCAGCATACAACTCTCCGTTGTACTGCACTCTCCAAGTGTGTTTGGTCCCCTTCTTGCTTCTTCGCCAACAGCAAGGAAGAAGTAAATTTTTTTATGAGAATAGAAAAGGAGGCATTAAAGAGGTGTTAAAAGATCCTCTTAATCCCAATCCCAAACACTCCAAGATCCTTTTTTGATCTTGATACCTACATTCATTTTATCATTATTCCTTTCATGAAGGAAAGGATAGAAAAGGAAATCCTATGGATTTACCGCATCCTCCGAAAAAAGATGGAAAAGGCTCAAATGGTATGATCTCTCTGTCACCCTGTAATGGGTGATCTTGTAGTTCTTGGTCTGTGAAGATGCATTGTTAGGTGCTTTTTTTACACATTTAGGTTGAATCTTAACTTCATCCTATGCTCGAGAGATAGGCTTCCATACACTGATAAGATATGTATGAATTCTCGAAAAGAAAATAGCTATGAATACTTTGGCTACCCCATGACCGCCCAGATCCCACGAATGAATAGAAAATTTGATTTACATTCTATCTCACCTGAATCACCCCATCTATCCTCCTGATAATAAAGTTAGTTTCAAACTTTGGTTTAAACAAAATGAGTACATCATGCTATTGTGTCTTAGATGATCCACATCTCTGGGTCAGGCGTTGATGAGCACATTAAACTATCCAATGTGGCTAGTAGCCTTCACAGCCCAGGCACAACGATGCAATTATCAGGGGCGTGCTCTACCATTGAGCTAATAGCCCAGTAGGGCTCCCCTCCCTAGTAGGGAGGGCTCTCCCAAAAGCAAGAGAAAACATCTTGCTCGCTTGCCTCTTTTCTACAACATGTTGGCACCCATTTTTTATTCTTTGGGGGGTGGGGGTGCACCCTTTTTTTTATTTGTTAAGACATTAACATCATTTTCATCTAATTTAAATTTATTGTATTTGATTTAAATTTAGTTAGTTTAGTTAGTTAATCAGAAACTAAGTTAACTAATTAATAATTAAATTCTTAATTAATTAGCTTTGAAAATGCTTTTGAGTTCATTTCTTATTTTTCCTGAAACATTCAATATTTATTGGGGGCAAGGCTTTTTAGTTGTTGCCTTGTTTCTTTGTTAATTAAGGCATAATTTAACAATAATGAGTTATTAATATTACTCACTCATAACTAATCATAGCATAATTTATGCTCTACATTACTGAAAAAAAAAGTAACCAAGCCATAAACTCTTATCTTATTTAAGATAGTTTCTTATTATAGTATAGTTTGCTAAGTTTTAATTTATAATTTATACTAAATAAAATTTAAAAAAAAATTCTATAATAATAGAATATTTGTTTTAATTAAAAGAGACTAAAACAAACTTAACTTAAAATAATGTAATTATTAAATAAATTGCAAAATAAAAGTATGACTAAAGAATACAAAAAAGTATGACTAAAGAATACTGTAATATAAACTCCTTTAATATAAGGAGGTAAATAGTAAAAATAGGATTCTATCAACTTGTTCTGACCTAAGATAATGAGCTTAATTATGAACTTCATTCTTACTTACTTCATTATCGAAGTAACAAACTTATACTACCTATAAGTGACAAAAAACTCCATTTCTTGTCGCTTGCATTTCTGATGATGCAAGATGCATCTCGGCCAATGAAAATAATAATTATCATCATGTCACTCACTCTCTTTTGAGCTCATAAGTAGTGTATGAGCCCAACAAGTAATTAGCTCTCCCTGAAAAGGAGGTGATCCAGTCGCACCTTCCAGTACAACTACCTTGTTATGACTTCACTCCAGTCACTAGCCATGCCTTGGGCATTCCCCTCCTTGTGGTTAAGGTAATGACTTCGAGCATGGCTTACTTCCCTAGTGTGATGGGTGGTATGTACAAGGCCTGAGAACAAATTTGTAACCATATGGCTGACTGGCGATTACTAGCGATTCCTACTTCATGCAGGCGAGTTACAGCCTGCAATCTGAATTGAGGCCAAGTTTTTGAGGTTAGCTTGCCCTCACGGGGTCATGACCCTTTGTCCCAGCCATTTTAGCACATGTGTCACCCAGGGCATAAGGGGCATGATTACTTGACATCATCCTCACCTTCCTCCGACTTAACACCGATAGTCTGTTTAGGGTGCCAAACTATTATGGCAACTAAACATGAGGGTTGCACTCATTGTGGGACTTAACCCAACACCTTGTGGCACGAACTGATGATAGCCATGCACCACCTGTGTTCGTGTTCCTGAAGGCACTCCTCCTTTTCAAAAGGATTCATGACATGTTAATCCCTGGTAAGGTTCTTCACTTTGCATCGAATTAAACCACATGCTCCACCGCTTGTGCGGGCCCCCGTCAATTCCTTTGAGTTTCATTCTTGCGAATGTACTTACCAGGTGGGATACTTAATGCATTAGCTATAGCACTATATGAGTTGATACGTACAACACTCAGTATCCATCATTTATGGCTAGGACTACTGGGGTCTTTAATCACATTTGCTCCCCTAGCTTTCGTCTCTAAGTGTCAGCAATGGCTCAATAGAGTACTTTCACCCATTGGTGTTCTTCCTGATCTCAACACATTTCATTGCTCCATTGGAAATTCCCTCTACCTCTACCATACTCCAACTTGGTAGTTTCCACCGCCTATCCAGGGTTGAGCTCTAGGATTTGATGAAGGACTTGAAAAGCCACCTATAGACACTTTACGCCCAATAATTCTAGATAACGCTTGCATCCTCTATTTTACCACGACTGCTAACACAGAGTTAGCTGATGCTTATTCCTCAGATACCGCCATTCCTTCTTCTCTGAGAAAAGAAGTTTATGACCCGTGAGCCTTCTTCCTTCACACGACATTACTTTGTCAGGCTTTCGCCCATTACAAAAAAACTCCTCACTGTTGCCTCCCGTAGGAGTCTGGGCTATGTCTCAGTCCCAGTGTGGCTGATCATCATCTCATACCAACTACTGATTAGAGCCTTAGTAAGCCATTGCCTCACCAACTAGCTAATCAGACGTGAGCCCCTCCTTGGGTGGATTCCTCCCTTTTGTTCATCAGCCTACCTCTATGAGGTACTAACTCTATAGGGTATTAGCAACCATTTCTAGCTGTTGTTCCCCTCCCAAGGGAAGATTCTTACGCATTACTCACCCATTCGCCACTAGAAACACCACTTCCCATCCGACTTGCATGTGTTAAGCATGCTGCCAGCATTCATCCTGAGCCAGGATCAAACTCTCAATGAAATTCAGAGTTGCATTATTTATTACTTATAGCTCCCTTCTTCGTGGACAAAGCCAATTCAGAATTATCTATCATCTAAATAGATATGATGACATTTTATCATTATCTCATCTATAAAAGACATTTAATTTGATAATTATACCATTTATCAAATTATTTGATCATCCTATCAAATGCTAAGATGTTAGTCTTAATTAACATTCTGACTTAATTAATTCAGTCCAGGGGAAAACAAATCAGATTATAAAAAGTCTTTAGATATAAAAACTCCTTACTAGGAGTAAGCAAGGACTAGTTGGAGTTAGAACTAAAACTAATTAGTAATACCATCCTACGTTCTAAGAATTAGAGAATTAATTCTCTAAGTTTGAATCTATACCCTTTTTATGTTCTTTTTCCTTCATATTCTTTGGAAAATAATAATACTAGTTATTAAAATGGTATTATCATAATTACCATAATTTTATAATTTCCTTAGTGCATCCTTTCTCAATTGCTTATGATAATAAGCATAATCATTAAATTACAGTTGACATCAAAGTCATTAATATCTTTTGTTTTATATTACAAAGAAATAAAAGATCATCTTATACTTATAATATTCAAGTTTAATCTTGATATTATATAATATAGATTATATTACTATATATAATAGTAGTAAAAAACTATTATATTAGTATATACATTAATATCTTAATGTATCCTTGTCTCCTAGTGGGATGTTAAATCCCATTTAACATTATGGCCATCTTTACTCCCTTATGTCAACCCCCTAGCCTCTTTTTATCACAAAAGAAGAGAGCGAATAGAACTCAAAATATAAGGATTCATATTATTTAGGGATAATCAGATTTGAACCGATGACTTTCACCACGTCAAGGTGACACTCTACCACTAATTTATATCCCTTCCCTACCTCCATCTAGAAGGAAAACTATAAGAACTTACCAAAGAATCGAGAAACTCAACACCACTATCCCATTATTCTCTGGGAGCTAGGTCTTGTTTTCACACTCTCTCAAAACCTTGGTTGAAAAAAATAAAAAAGAGAATGGACCTAGTCGTTAACTTCAATTAAATGAATTATAAATAATTAACAAAATAAGATATAATCTATAACTAAGCTACGCTTTTACCTATACCTAGTAAGCAAAAGTTATCTCTTCTCCGTATACTTTTTAATTTATTATGTTTATAATAAATTAAATTGCCTCCATGTTGAATGTCGAGTTGAAACAAGTGAAACCCTCTACTCTCTCATGGTACAATCTTTTTCCTATTGAGTTATCACTTTTCTCTCAATCCAAACAAACAAGATGACTGATACTAGTAATCAGTCAAAAGATAAAACTTATCGAGCCAGCGGTAGCAGAACATTAACTAAGAAAAAATAACTTTTTTCTTAGATTTTCCTCAGCTATATTAACAATTTACAGACACAACCACTTGGAACATATATCCTATTTAGATCGTTTTAACATAGGTAATCAAAATGATCCTGGGCAACGTAACCAAACCATGCCATGCTACCCAAAGCAAAGCACGAAAGTCAAAATATTTAATCAAATCGATTCCTAGTTAAATAATGCATAACTACATGGATAACCTCATGTTAACCCGTCAATTTTGAATCTAATTTGTGATTTTAAAAAATGATATATCGAGATATAAAAAATTAGCATGTAATAAATATAATAATATAAATTCATGCAAAAAATTTATTCAAACCCTCTTTAATAAAGAAAGAAGAATCCCAAAGGATTATTTGGCCAAGTTTTTTATAAAAAACTAGTATTAATAATATATTTATTCGTGTTTGATTAGAACACGAAAACTAACTAAATCTGTTTTAGTTCCCCTTTGGAACATAATGAAGGAAAGGAATACTTGACTAATGGAAAGAATCAAATTTATCCTATTTCAAAAGAATTGAACAAGAAGCTGTACGAGGTGAAATTCTCATGTACGGTTTTGTACAGTGACGGTAAAGGTAACTTATCTGTCAACTTTTCCACTATCACCCCAAAAAAATCAAACTCTGCCTTACATAAATTTTCCAGAGTATGATTAACCTCTAAATATGAAATCACTGCTTATATACCTGGTATTGACCATAATTTACAAGAACATTCTGTAGTATTAGTAAGAGGTGGACGGGTGAAAGATTTACCCGGTGTAAAATATCACATAATTCAAGGAATCTTAGATGTTGCCCCAATAAAAAATCATAAACAAGGGCGTTCTAGTGCATTGTATATTCTTATTTAAGATTTGCATCATTTTGATATGATGCCATGTCAATTGCTAAAAACATGGAAAGTATATGGCTAACCTAATAACGAACGTTTTGTAAGGGGACTAGAGCAGGCTTAAAAAAAACAATCTTATTTATTATTTAAATTCAATTTGGAACTACTTCTATGTCTAAGGTTCAATATTGAATTAATTTCATAAGTTTTCCCTTACTTTGTGTGTGTCAACAAAAAATTAAAATGCCTTGACCTTTTCAGAATAGGTTCAAGTCAAATAACAATGATTTGAAACACCTTTTTAATACGCAATTTTTTTATCTTAAGGACTTAATCATATAGATATATAAAATACAAGATTTCTAATCATAGCAAAACAAAGGAAACGGATACTCAATTGATAATGAGTAAACATAATTCTATGCATAAGGAATAGACCTCATATATGCAGATAAAATCATGCAAAAATCTGTATACGATGAAAGGCATATGTACGGTTTAGAGGGAGATCTTTCATAGCTTTAGAGATCTACCCTACAATATGGAGTTAAAAAACCAAAATAAATGATCATTAGTCTTTATGAGAAAAAAATTGTGAACTTTTTTCGCACTCATGTCACGGCAAAGTACTGCAGAAAAAAATTGCAAAATTTGATCCGATTTATCATAATCAAGTAGTTAATATGGTCGTTAACCGCATTCTTAAACACGGAAAAAAATCATTGGCTTATCGAATTATTTATCAATCTCTAACAAAAATTCAACAAAAAATAGAGAAAAAACCACTAATTGTTCTACAGCAAGCAATACACAAAGTAACTCCCAAATTGATAGTAAAATCAAGACGTGTAAGTGGATCAACTTATCAAGTTCTCATGGAAATAAGATCTAAAAAAGGAAAAGTACTTGCTATTCATTGGCTATTAGGGTCATCTCGAAAACGTACTGGTCGAAATATGCATTTCAAATTGAGTTACAAATTAATGGATGCTGCTAGAGAGAAAGGCAATGCTATACGTAAGAAGGAAGAGACTCATCGAATGGCAGAGTCCAATAAAGCTTTTGCACATTACCGTTAATCCAATGTATGGAAATATCCATGGATCTACCTATTCTAATCAGTAAAATAACATCAACTTTATCAAAATTGATACAGATATTTATTGATAGGAAAGCAGAAGAAAAAGAAGAATGAAAAATAATTTTTTTAGAAAAAACAATAAAAGGATATTTGTGGATTAATATTAAATCTTATTCTTTAGGATCATTTAGATAAATTTTAAATTAAATGAATATTGATCAGAGATTAACTGAAGTTGCTAAATCATGGTCTGACATTTACAAAATGAAAACTTCATTTTCAATTATACCTTTAGATCATTTTATATGGAAGAGTTTCATTTGCTTCTCTTCCATGGAAGTTCAATTTTTCCAGAATGTATCTTAATTTTAGGCCTATTTCTTCTTCTAGTGATCGATTTTATTTTTGACTAGAAAGATAAAGCTTGGTTCTATTCCATCTCTTTAACAAGTTTAGTACTAAGCATAGCGGTCTTGTTATTTCAATGGAGAGAACAACCTATGATCAGTTTTTTTGGTAATTTCCAAACAAACAATTTTAGCAAAATATTTCGATTTCTCATTTTACTATGTTCAACTTTATGTATTCCTCTATCTGTGGAATACATTCAATGTACAAAAATGGCTATAATAGAATTTCTATTATTCATATTAACAACTACTTTAGGAGGAATGTTTTTATGTGGTGCAAATGATTTGGCAACTATCTTTGTAGCTTTAGAATGTTTTAGTTTATGCTTTTATTTATTATCGGGATATACCAAAAGAGATGTACGGTCTAATGAAGCTATTATGAAATATTTACTTATGGGTGGGACAAGTTCTTCTATTCTTGTTTATGGTCTTTCTTGGCTATATGGTCTATCTGGTGGAGAGATTGAACTTCAAGAAATAGCCAATGGTCTTATAAATACACAAATGTATAACTCTCCAGGAATTTGGATTGTGCTTATATCTATAACTTTAGGAATTGGATTCAAGCTTTCTCTAGTTCCTTTTCATCAATGGACCCCCGACGTATATGAAGGAGTGTGATTCATTTTACAAATTAATTAAGAATAAATCTCTTCTTTAGAGGTGTTTTTATAAATAAAAAATATATGGACATGTGGAAGAAAAGCCCACTCGGACTAAGACATCACTTTTACCAAAAATTGCTTTTTCGTTGAATTAAGGTAAAGCAAAGTCAAAAAACTAAATTGTTTGAATAAACAATTCAATTTTTAAAGTTAGTTATTACGGGTAGTTCTTACAAAGGATCAGACTAATGACGTATACAATATTTTTATTCTCAACATAGATGCTACATAGTCAGTTTTCATTCTTCAAAGACTGCGAGTGTAAAAAAAGGGCAACCATCAATCAAAAAGATTACCCTAAGATGAATATCTCATGGCTATTCAGAATGAATTAAATTAGATGGTTCTTTATTTTTTATTAGTTTTGAATCTTTCAGACCCAAAGTCAAAAAATCAGAAATAAAAATAAGTAATTTTGATTTACCATAGGAACCGTTGAGGAAGGATTCCTCGTCAAGTTAGGGATTAGTGATTATTTCTATCGATTGAATAGATTCAATCTTATACATACACGAGGAAGGTAATTAAAAATAATAATAGTAATCAAATGATTAAGCTATTATTTTTTAACACTTAGGATCCGTGCGAGAAGAAAGTCTCACGCACGGTTCTGAATGAGAGAAAGGAGGGAGGAATCCCCTTTTCGACTCTAACTCACCCACTCCAGTCATTGCTTTTATTTTTGTTATTTCAAAAGTAGCTGCTTCAGCTTTAACCACTAGAATTTTTGATATTATTTTCTATTTTTCATTGAACGAATGGCATCTTCTTTTAGAAATATTAGCTATTCTTAGTATGATATTAGGAAATTTAATAGCTATTACTCAAAAAAACATAAAACATATGCTTGCATATTCATCCATAGGTCAAATTGGATATATCCTTATTGGAATAATTGATAGAAACTCAAATAATGGATATGCAAGCATGATAACTTATATGATGTTCTATATTTTCATGAATATAGGAGCTTTTGCTTGTATTGTATTATTCAGTCTACGTACAAGAATAGATAACATTCGGGATTATGCGAGATTATATACAAAGGATCCTTTTTCAGCTTTGTCTTTAGCTTTATGTCTGCTATTTCTAGGAGGTATTCCTCCATTAGCAGGATTTTTTGGAAAGCTTTATCTTTTCTGGTGTGGATGGCAGGCAGGTTCCTATTTATTGGTTTTGATAGGACTTTTTATGAGTGTTATTTCAATATATTATTATCTTAAAATAATTAAGTTATTAATGATTGAACGAAACAAAGAAATAACTCCCCACGTGCAAAATTATAGATTATCTTCTTCAATCTCAAAAAATTATATCGAATTCAATATGATTGTATGTGTAATAGCATCTGCTCTACTGGGAATAGTCATGAATCCAATTGTTGCAATTGCTCAGGATACATTATTTTAAGATCTATTTATTTAGTCAATCTTTTTCTTACGAACTAAAAGAACTAGTAGATTTTTACTCATATCCTTAAAATTACAGGGAATAGGCTGAAATTATAGAATGAACTTCTAATTTAAAATTCAAGTTGATTTTTTAATTTAATTAGAAGTTCATTCTATACCATTAAATAAACATTTTATTTATGTTATTCAAACGTTTGTAAATAGATTATACATCTCTCGGTTCTAAGAGATAAGTTTAACATAGGATTAAACTTAACATATTAGTTATTTGGGCAACACAATACTTATGGTTTCTATTGAATCAAAAAAAAAGTGTTTGATCATAATATATTGTAATATTATAAATATTAATTATCGATAATAAAAAGTCAAAATAATTGGATGATCTAATAATATTAGACCATGACTTATATTACGGATCAATATTGTAATACTCCAATACTTTATCCTTGTTAGCCATTTCTATTCCACATATAACAATATGTGATTATAATATCGATAGATATTTTATTCATGAAATAAAATTCACTTTTGGGATGCCTTGATGGTGAAATGGTAGACAAGCGAGACTCAAAATCTCGTGCTAAACAGCGTGGAGGTTTGAGTCCTCTTCAAGGCATATATATTGTAATGCCTATTGCCTGATCAATTCGATCATATTAGATCAAATTCATCAGGCAATAATAATAATAATTTCTTTATCTTTTTTTTATACTAAAAAAATATTTCATAAAATGTTTGTTATTTCATAATGTTTGTTCAAGCAATTCATATATAGAATAAATAATAATTCGTCGAACAATTAAATTATTCCACCATGGTAGCCCTGAAATTCTTGTTTCATAGGGCTATAACTAATGAGAATAGGAAATAAAATGCATTATAAAATTATAAATTACTTTGATTAAAAAAGTAATAAAAAATAAACAAATTTAAGGTGGATTGCTTTTTTTTTTACATTAATAAATGAATCTTTTTTCCTAATCATTATTCTATTGAATGAAGGAATTAAATTGAAAAGAATCTATTATAAATCCCTTTCAAGGTCTTGAAAGATCTGGAAGTTGTAATATATATTTAACAAATAAACTGACGTTGTATCCCTCTACAAGCATCCCTTTCTCAAAATAAAAAGGGTAGGAGAAAAGTATACTATAACTACAATAATAATAAATATTGAGTAAGCATAGTAGAGCAATAAATAATTGCTCAGCAAGTTAAAAAAAACTAACTTAACTCTTTTTACTATGCTTATTCTTTAATGGTCGCAATATAAATCTTGATTGATCTAGTCCTTGTTATTCTTATTCAATCTTTCCACTAATAAGCAATTAATGTCATTCCGAGAAAGCCATTTTGTTTTTAATAATGTCTTGAAAATTTTCAATAAAATTCCATTAGTGAGGAATAAATTTGATAAATATTCATAACTTTTGGATAAAGTATTATAAATGAAACATTCATTAGATAATAAATCTATATTTTCCCTTTCTCCTTCAATCAAAAATTGTCTGAATTTATTATCTCTTGTCTTTTCACGCAACCAACGGTCATACATTAACATTGGATGATATGGATGCACACGTCTCAATCGGATACCAATTTCTTAAAAGCGTTTGAAAGCCTCAAAATGCTCCTTAAGCTCAATCTTAATGTTAGGAGACAAATCATTGTTATTATCCACAATTTTAATTCCTAAGGCTATTTTCCTCACCCTTTTTTTTCTTACTATAGATTTTATCATTTTTTTTATGCCCCTTATTACTCTTGCTGAAGAGTAAGTAAGATAAATCCTTTTCAGGAGTTCTTGAGGAACAAAAAGTTCTCCTCGTAAAAAATCAGGGTGCTTATTTGTAAAGTGAATACTCACGGGATCCCAAAGAAATCGCCGAGCTAAACAGATTATTGGTGTATCTAAAGGTTTATATTCCTTTGCATACTCTTCTATATCAAATTGATATATTCCCATATTTTTAAACCTATTGTATAATGATCTTGCTTCCTAGAAAGCATCTAGCTTTCTTTGTGGAACATCAGAAGGATCATGATAAACAGGAAAGGGGTCGTAAGATGACAGAAATTTCTTCCAAAATAAACTGGAAAGATGGGTTGGCCTTTCTTGAAACCCTCTGAACAGATGAAGATAATCCAATAAAGGGTTATCTATTGTTATATCTTTTATATGATCGAATTGATTACTGCGAATCAAACTAAAATGCCAAGTCCTAGGAGAACAAACTATGCCAGTGCGTAATTCTCCTACGTAGGAGTACTTCAATTCTTTAGATAGAACAATCTTATCTAATATAGAAGATAATCCTTTTTGCATCATATCTCTTTTGAATTGAGGAGCAATTGTGATGTGATTTTTATAAAAATTGTTTCGATGTATTGTTACCAACCATGGAAACTCTTCCAGAAGAATCTATAAAAGACTGGAAGCTAGAGCGAAATCATTTGCAATGAAAAGATCAATAGGAGTCCAATTCTCTCTATTTGATTCTAATAGAAACCAACAATATTGAGCTACTGATCTGGCCAAGCAATCCAAAATATGATAGAATATGGTTAATTCCTTCATAGTTGTTCCAGCAATTGAAGGTTCTAAATACTAGTCATGTAAATAGTATGCTCTTCGACCCTGTAAATCTGTTCTAAGATTTAGGAAATTCCTGCAATGCGTCAGTTTATTTTGTATAATAGCTTTTCCTATCTTATGAGGAATTACTTTATAAATATTACTGAATTGAAACTTCAAATTGTTTGGAGCCCAACTTGGTCTATACATAGCTTCTTCAATTATCTTATTGCTTATAGCTGAAGTGTTTCGGCTAATACTAATTAGCCAAATGTCATTGGCAAGATTTGCCAAATCTAGTGTAGTAAAACCTCTGGTCGTTAATCCAAATTCATTATAAGAGTTCCAATCTTTTTTCAAATAGAGCCCTTTGCTATGTAGAAGCAAAGGAAATTACTTTTCTCGATGTGGGGCAGGAAACTTTTTAGTATTGATAAATGTATCGAATCTTTGTTTACCATAAGGAGGAGTTATTAGAACTGGAACCACTTTTTTAGAAATATGAGTGGAAGTAATAACAAAAATATTTTGTTTTATATTGGTTTCTTCCTCATAATCACTAATATGATATGTATCTCCAAGGAGTTCCCTCAATAATGCAGTAAGGTAGAAGTGATCATTTAGTTCATGAATGCTTGGAATCCATATGATGCAAGGATACATCGATTTTGTGAATTTGAGTGCAAACATGAATTGGCAAAATCTTCTCGCATAATACTCTGGAGATAAATGCTCTCCTCGATCATGCCAAAAGTTTTTTGATTTTTTTTCATAAGAATCATTTTCATTTATGTCTTGCAGTCTACCTGACCAGCCTAGACACCTAAGGACCTTTTCATGCTCAAGGTATGATTTCTTAGCTGAAGATGTATACTCAGCTTCATAGTTGAGCAGAAGTCTCTCCTACTTCAAAATTTTTTTAGGAGATATTCTTATTAAAGGTAGATAAGAATCTGCTGCTAGACTTTTGGCCAAATACGATTGTCCAGTTTCCCTAGGCCCTACCAATAAAATTTGATTTGATAGGGATGGTAACGGGTAGAGTTGGAAAAATCTCACTTGGTGAGATAAAGATGGGTGAGTTGGCAGAGAGGTCATTTGCTGCTAAAAAACATGGAAGACCCACCTTTCTGCTAGAGAAAAGGAATCAAATTCATAATTCATTAGACCTATTTTATTCATTTGACCTAGCTGAATAGTTTCAGCTAGATATTTAAAGTAAAGAAGTCCTGGGTGTTTCCCTTTCTTGAAATATTGAGAAAAGAAACCGTTAGGGGGAGTTAACTTTGATTCAAATTGAGAGATTCATTCTTGTACTAAAAACAATCTATTCTCTTTCAAAAAGAAATCATCCGCTCCGTATTCGTACAAAACTCTATTTAAAAGTGATTTCAATCTCCTACACTTTTTGAAAGGCCAGGAAGACCATTTACAATTTTTGACGTACCAAATTTCCAATATTTGGGATAATCCTATATCATTATAATCCCTCTCCATATTTACAAAATCAAGGAATGTCAGCTAGCAACCATACCAAGAGAAATTATAATAAAATCTGAGCATTTTAAAAGAATGCATGATTTCTCCTACCTTCATAAAGTAGGGCTCATACTCTAAATCTTTGAGAAGCTCGACATTGCTATAAAAGTGAATCAAACATAAGGGAACTCCACAGGAAATAGAGAAGAAAAATACAATGAAAATAAAAATAAATTTATCATACTCCTAAACATTTCATATATATTTCCATGTATCAAATGATATTGAATTATCCTTTCCCTCAAATACCGTTTGATTAATTGGTTCTTTCCAATCCAAAAGATTCCAATAGGATAAAAACATATTCAATTTAGGGATAAATTTCGCTCTAACTTCCCATTCTAGAAGTTTACAAAATTGATGAGAGAGTGCCCACAAAATATTCAAAGTATGATTCCAATTATCCGTAATATCGTGCAAAATGATATTGAATTGATCATTAATACTTATTAGTATTTGCCGAAAAGTAATAGAAAATAAATTATCAATATATTTCCACCATGTAGAAGTAAAAAACCATGATGTATATGTTTGAAACAAATCCCATTTCTCAAAAAGCATATCTATTTGAGAGATCTTATAAAATAGGAGAATCTTTCGTTTTTCTTTCTTCAAATTATCAACTATGATTTTATCTTCAATTTTTTTTTTTTGACTTTCTGCCGAACTATATTTTTCTTTTTCTGCAAATTTTTTCAGTTTGAAAGAGATTTCTGATAGTAAATCATCTTGATAAGATTGATTTTGAATCAGACCCATGTTCGAACTAACACCCTTTTTAGGGTACTGATTGGGGTTGTTTTCTTCTAAATGTGAACTAGTTAAAAAAGGATGGCAAGAACTTTTGTCAAAATTGATGATTTGTTGGCTTATTAAAGGAGTTCTATATATCTTTTCAATCGAGGAAATATCTATTTTACTATGAACAAATGAATTCAATTGAGTACGTAAATTTGACAATTTGTACAAGTCATGGATTAACACTTGGTCAAGTAAATATTTAGCCAATAATAAATTTACTTGTGACTTGATGAGTGAAATAGTTTCTTTCTTTAAGTTAATAGGTCTAATAGACAAGACCTTGTTATGGATGGGAACAAGATTGAATAATTGTCCATATATAAGATTCTTGTTTTTGATATGAATCCTTTCCATGTAAGAAGCTAATCTTTTTTTATAATTTAAATGAGGATGATGTAAATAATCTAAAAATTTAAATGTATTTGCTTTGCAAAAAGCAACTCTTAATGAGTTTTGATTAGATAGTTTTAAAGGATTTAACCAATTGTCTCGATCATTGAATATTGTCGAAATACCACTGTTATCAAATAATTCCATGTAATGTTTTTCATTATCAAATAAGTCAATAATCAATTGATTCAGCGGTTTCTCATTCAAACCCAATGAGGCTATTGTTCCTTCATCAATCAAGGATTCCAATCTTTGTGAAAAATTGGGGATTGATTTAGATTCGCTGGACTTTTTAATCGGTCTGATATCTTTATCATTATCATCCAAAATGATACCTAATTTTTTTTTGGTACTTCCAGACCAACCAAAGTATTGAGTAGCACATAATTCAATTGGATCGAACACTCTATTTTTCAAATTGTTTTGTTTAGAAATAGACACAAGACATTTCAACCCTTTTTTCAAATATTTGATCTGAATGGACAATGCATTAATATTCAAACTCTGATTTATATTTTTGGAAGTTCAAAGAATAGAGTGATTGAACCATTCTTTTTGATATGTTTTCCAACTTGATGAATGCTGGTTAATTGCATCTTTTGTTCTATTATTCAAAAGATCTTTTCTTATCCAATTTGTTCGAATTTGATCTTTCAAATTCCAATTGAACCTTTTGATTAAATAGAATCTATTAAATCCTTTTGTCAATTCTAAATATAATAGAATATATATATTTTTCCATTCCAAATAGTACTTTTGGAACACTTTTGAAAAAGGATACTCATCTAATGTAGTTTTGGATTCTAAATCGTCCAATGCAGGATCCGATCCTAAAGAGTACTTAGCGTACTCATTAAATACTTTGGATAAAGAGTATTTAATTAATGCGTTCTTCAAAAGATAGAATCTCTTGAATGCTTTTTAAAGATGCTCGTCAGCTTTAATCTTATATTGATTCAATATTAGTCGTACCAAAGTTTCAGTTTCATCATTCTTTGTTATTATTCAATCTACATATTGATTCTCTTTATCAGTAATATTGAGTAACACAAAGAAAGAATTCTCTTTTAATTGATCTTTGTAGTTGAAGATCTGAGTCAATAATATATTCTTGTTCAGTTCATAAAATTTATTCATGTGAGAATCCATATCCAGGGCTATTTCACTATCGTAAGCCTGATTAGGCTTAGTTATTGATAGAGTAAATTCATCCGTTATTTTCAAAATAATTTTTTTCAATTGAAAATCATTGTTTAATGGGAATTTTTCTTTGGTTTCATCATAGGATGAAGAAGATATCGAAGGTAAACTTTGGTTCACAAATTGAATACAATTAAATTGATTTATATCTCTTCTAATATTCCATCCAGGATCTGATGAAATATCATAATTTACAGAAGAACTTTGAAGATATGTTTTTACCTTCCATAGATCAACTATCCTATTCCTTTCTGATCTCCTGAAATATTGAAAAGCATCTTGTCGCCTTTTCAATAATTTTAATTGTTTAATGGGTTTCTTGGGAGTACTAACATTTATACATGATTGATCTATTGAAAAATGATCAATACATGATTGATCTATTGAAAAATGATCAGACAATCCTTTCCAAAATTCTGACTCTGAGAATGAATAAGATTCTTTTATTCGAACTGATTCTTCTTATTCGATTTCTTTTGGTTCGGTTTCTTCTTGTTCGCTTTCTTCAATTCAAAAATTAAAGACTATATTCATCCATTTGAATAGCTTTCGACTAGGACGTTTTCACTTTTGTGTTTGAACTGATTTTTCTTCAATTTCTTGTTCAATTTCTCCAATTCCGAAATCTTTTGGCCTTGAAGATAAATCAAATTCTCTTGTTTGAGCTGATTTTTCTTCAATTTCTCCAATTCTGGAATCTTCTGGCCTTGAAGATAAATCAAATTCTCTTGTTTGAGCTGATTTTTCTTCAATTTCTTGGTCAATTTTAGAATCTTCTGGTCTTGGAGATAAATTAAATACTATTGTTTGAACTAATTCTTCTTCTAATTGCTTTGTTCCATTTTTATTAATAGATTCATTTATTTTAATCCATTCACTAAATTTTATAGGTTCCCAAAACTCATTTTGAGTCGAATTGAAAGTTGAATCAATCTGCCATTCGATATCGTTCGAATCGTTCTCTGAATCACTTTCCCAACTTATTGGTCCTGGGTTCTCTGAGATTATATCATTTTTATAATTCAAATTTGTGTCGAAACTTGAGAAAACCCAAACATGTTCTTTTGGATTGAGCAAGCAACGTTGATATCTTCTTTTGTTTTTTGGCAAAGACATAAACATATGCGGAAATAGCAACACTTTTTTATTTCCAAACCCAAAATGATGTACATATATTTCCATCTGTATCAAATTTAATCTATTTCTTTGAACTAATGAGCGACTATTTAAATAATATATAAGTAATGGTAATGTAAGTACCATTAAAGCTTTTAATGCTTGACCCTTTAAGCTAAATATACGTAGATCACGTATAAGTAAAGTACTAAGAATCCAAAAGTCAAAGAGCTTAATAACACTTTCTCGACCAAAAAATATTTGAGTTATCAATCTCACCAAATTGGATTCGGTCCATGGATTGAAAACTCCCATCATGTTCACTTGAAATCTCGACTAAATGCTATATAACCAAAATGTTTTTCAGTGTTTTTTCATAGTTTTTAATAATATTATTATAAAATATAAGTTAATTAGAAATATAATTAATTAAGTTAATACAACTTTTTAGACAGTTTTGTCTAATTCTATCTTAGCAAGATAGTTTATTGTTATTAATATTAATTTGGAAAGATTTTGATCTTTCAATAGATTCAAGAACTTTCTTTTTGTCCGTATATAATAAATTTCTATTATTGTAAATGTAATAGATAAATCCTCTTCTTTTTTTTTTTTTTTTCTATATTCGGTTTGGTATCTATAGATTGATATAGATGTATATATATATATATATATATATATATATATATATATATATATATATATATATATATATATATATATATATATATATATATATATATATATATATATATATATACATCTGTTATATATTATATATAGATCGATAATGTATTGTCAACACTATCCCTGTTTCTTGTTAAAAAAGTAAACACAAATAATCTTCCTCTCTTCTGCTATATAGAAGCAGATATATTATACTACCATAATTAATTATTGCATTTTGATAAAATATATCTCCATCTCTGTAAACAAGAGAAACAACTCTCTTTGGATATTTTTTGGTATCTATAGATCTATTATATCTATCTAAGAGTCTAATTGTCAAATTATCATATTTTAGTCTACATGAATGTATTATCATTTAAAAATGACAAAGATGTGTCATATATATCTATTTAATTATTGAAAATAATAAGCATTATTTGAATTAAGTATAAGAAGAGATAATTAAATTTGTTAATCTGAGTCAATACTTATTATTATTAATATTGACTTATTATTATTTTTGCTTTAGCATCCATAGCTGAATGGTAAAAGCACCCAACTCATAATTGGGAAGTTGCGGGTTCAATTCCTACTGGATACACTTGCATTCTACTCAGAATAAATAACTTTTAGATGGAAGAATCGCAAACAACGAGACTATTTCTATTCAATTAATTAATTAAATATTGAGAGTACATTAGGTCTGTACTAGTTTTTTATTCCTAACTTATTCATATAAGTTTAAGTATGATATATTCATACAATATATGTATATTTATCTATAATTAAATATGGATTGGTGGATATAGGCATCTGTATTTCCTTTTTAAAAGATAGTAAGGGAGTAAATATTTATGGATGAGGTTCAATATCTAGATTTAGTATTTACAGAAAAAAGTATTTGTCTATTTGAGAAAAATAAATATATTTTAAATGTCGATTTGGGATCGACTAAAATAAAGATCAAAAATTGGATTGAACTTTTCTTCAATGTTAAAGTAATAGGAGTTAATAGTTATTGACCCCCGCAAAAGAGAGAAAAAAGAGAAAAGATTAAGCTAATAATGAAAAATCGAATACGTTATAAACGTATGATTATTACACTAAAACCAGGTTATTCTATTCCACTTTTTCCTTATAAATGAAACTTATAATAAATAACATGACCAACCAAACTTTTACTCCATGCACACGTTATAAATCCCTATCAGGTTTCGATGGGAGAGTCTAGTCTCATCCACAAAAAAAATTGACCTCTGGTCAGCATCGTTGTGGGAAAGGTTGTAATAATAGAGGAATTATTACCATACGACGTAGAGGAGGAGGTCACAAGCGTCTATATTGCCAAATAGATTTTTGGTGAAATGAGAAAAACATATTGGAGAAAATTGTAACAATAGAAAGTGATCCTAATAGAAGTGTATATATTTGTCTTGTGCACTACAAAGATGGTGAAAAGACATATATTTTGCATCTGAGAGGGGTCATGATTGGAGATAATATTTTTTCTGGTCCAAAAGCTCTTATATCAATGGGAAATGCCCTACCTTTGAGTGTGCTTTGAATTATTAATTTACATAATCGGAAGCAACTGATTAGGTTTACAGTAAAACCTAAAAATCTATCACTGATCCAACTAGGATACTTTGATGGGATCAACCCCAAAGGGAAACTGAGGATAAAGAATAGTAGGTGATTGAGTTCAATAGTTTCTGTAATTATTGGCTACCGAGATATGATAATATGGAGAAGACCGAGTTGTCTGAAGCATAAAAAAATAAGGTAAATGAACCCCTATTATGAAGAGAAAGACAAGTAACTCACATTTGATTTGATGGTCAAAGGCAGATTCGGAGCTGAACAGTGAGAATATTTTTTAGAGAATAAAAAAAAATTATTATTTAAAATGCCTCCTACGTTATCCAAAAAATATGGAAGTATTGATGTAATTTGATAAAGTCATTCATTATGAATGCTACATGAAAAAAGAACATAAGCCAAATGATGGAATAGAGAAACCTAGGATGTAGAGAATCAGGACATAAGGGATTTTAAATATGCCCTCCTAGATCCCTAGATATTATACTATATAGATAGTATATTTACTACTAGAATGATGTACAAATTAACATCCATAAAACTGTATGCCCTGAGAGAGGCTTGTACAGTTTGGGAAGGGATTTTTACAAACTAAAGGTCTACTTTAACCAATATACCCTTGGGTACGACTATACATAATGTCGAAATACAAGCTCGAAAAGGTGGACAATTAGCTAGAGCGGTGGGTGCTGTAGCAGAACTAATCACAAAAGAAGGTTGATTAACCACATTAAGATTACCATCTGGGGAGGTTTGTTTAATATTTGAGAACTGTTCAACAATAATTGGACAAGTAGGCAACGTTAAATGGAAAAATAGAACTTTGAGTAAAGCTGGATCAAAACGTGGGCTGGGTAAATGTCCTGAAGTAAGAGGAGTAGTTATGAATGCTGTGGACCATCCTCATGGAGGCGGTGAAGGAAGAGCCCCAATTGGTAGGAAAAAACCCTAACCCCTTGGGGTTATAGCACACTTGGAAGAAAGAGTCGGAAGAGAAATAGATATAGTGATGTTTCAATCCTTCGTCGACGTAAGTAGGAGTAGTTGGAAATCCATTTTTTATAAATAAATAAAGGTAAATCAAAAGAGAGGTAATTGACCATGGCACGTTCACTAAGAAAAAATACTTTTGTAGCTAATTATTTGTTGAGGAAAATAGACAATCTAAACATGAAGAAAGAAAAGAAGATAATAGTGACTTGGTCCCAAGCATCTGCCATTGTACCCGCAATGATTGGTCATACCATTTCTATTCATAATGGAAAAGAACATTTACCTATTTATATAACAAATGGTATGATAAACCACAAATTGGGGGAATTTGCACCTACTTTTATTTTTTAGGGGCATGCGAAAAAAGATAAAAAAGCGAGAAACAATAAAAAAGCAAAAAAATAAAACAATTTTTTAGAGAGAAACAATAAAAATATCATTGTGAATAGTACACATAATTCATTGTGGAGGATGAAGATGGTAAATAAGAGTCCAAGTAAAAAAATACGGGCTTTGGCCAAACATATTCGTATGTCTTCTAATAAAGTATGTAGAGTAATTAATCAAATTCGTGGTCATTCTTATAAAGAAGCACTTATTATACTGAGTTGGATGCCTTATGGAGCATGTTATCCCATATTAAAAGTAATTCGTTCTGCAGCTGCAAATGCTAATCACAATATGGGTTTAAACGAAGACAATTTATTTATCAGTAGAGCTGAAGTGAATGAAGGTGCTCTTTTCAAAAGATTTAAACCTAGAGCCCGGGGACGGGGTTATCCCATACAGAAATCCACTTGTCATATAACTATTGTATTGGAAGAAAAATAAAAAATAAAAAATATCCAAATTAGATGGAATAATAATACATTTATGTTGCAAGTAGAATACCTGGAAAAAGTACCAAAAAGATAGAAATATATGGGAAACAAAATAAATCCACTTGGTTTTAGACTTGGTTTTACTCAAAACCATCGTTCTCTTTGGTTTGAACAAAGGAATTATTCTGAAGATTTACGAGAAGATGAGAAAATACATAATTGCATTGTAAATTATGTATGACATATAAAAGGTTCCTCAAATTATGGAGGAATTACAGAAAAGAGAAATTGTAAAAAATGCTGATTTGATTAAGGTCAACATATATATCAGATTTACTGACTACTTCATCAAAAAATGGGGTCAAGATAAAGAAAAAGATAAAGAAATTGAGAAATTAAGAGATGAAGTGCAAAATATGCTTGTACAGAATATGCTCGATTAAATATGCTTGTACAGAATATGCTCGATTTTGTGAACCAAAAACTTCTCATTTCTATAGAAAAAGTTGATAAACCTTATAGAGAACCTAATATTCTTGCGGAATATATTGCTATACAACTAAAGGAGAGAGTTGAAATAAAAATAATAATGAACAAAGCTATTGAACTGGCTGAAAAGGCAGATGTTGAAGGTATTAAAATAAAAATCAAAGGATGTCTCAACGGAATTGAGAGAGCCCATAAAGAATCAACCATGCAAGGTAGAGTTCCCCTACAGACCCTTCGAGCTAAAATTGATTATTGTTATTATGCGGTTCAAACCATTTATGGGGTATTGGGTATCAAAATTTGGATCTTTGATAAAAATGAGTAATACTTTTCTACAATCTAATCGATTATAAATCATCAATTCTATAAGATCAAATAAAAATTAGATTAACCATCTTGGAGTAGTGATATGCTTAGTGTGCGACTCGTTGAGATCAAGTTTTTGTGATCTTTTCTAAAATGATGGAGAAATTGAAATAAGAACGAATTGGTCTCTGATATATAATTAGAAACCCATTCTTTCTTTCATATTACTAAAAACCAATAAATTATCTAATAGATAGTTCCATCAAATGAACGAAAGACTTTCTTCCACAAAGAGACAAAAAAATGAGATCTATATCTCTTGTGAAGTGAAAATGGTCTTTGGTAAAGCAAGAAAAGAAAAAAAGGAGGAAGGAGAAAAATAAAGAATTAAATATTCTTCCTTACAGTATTGTATGGTTAATAAATCACCTCTAAAGAGCATTGTGATAAAGCATAAGAATTATCCTGATCTATTTAGAATTAAATGGATTGGGTTTATAAAAAAGAGCTTCGGGTCAATGGAAACTAAGGAAATTGATTCTTTAAGAAATGAAATAAGAGCTCCATTGTAGAGGGTAAACCTGAGCAGCCATTTGATAGAAAGCTATGGGAATGATGGAACCTGTGACTACATTAAGATCATATAGGAATCTTAATCATTCATTGGATAGGATGGTGAAATAAACCAAGAAAGAATTCATCTCATTGGAGTCTGTCTATAAATTGGCCCGATGAAGCAAATTATGGAAGAGTGAATATTCGCCTGTGAAATTCGTATTGGGCACTATCGATGTAAATAAAAGAGATAAATATTTGCTATGTGTTTCGTTAATTATAGTACAATATATATATGTATTATTTTTATGCATATATCCATATTGTGTTATCTATATAACACATGTGATATATATTATATATACTAGTTTGCCATAGATTCTTCACAAGGAGCCGGATGAGAAGAAAATTTCATATCCGGTTTTGAAATAGAGATAGGATTCAAATAGTATTATATAGCCATCGACTATAACCCAAAAAGATTGAAATTTCGTCACCAGCATAAAGGAAGAATGAAGGGAGTAGCTTCCCGAGGCAATCGCATTTTTTTTAGTAGATTTGCTCTTCAGGCATTGGAACCTACTTGGATAACATTTGGGCAGATAGAAGCAAGACGACGAGCAATCACCCGCTATGCCCGTCATGGTGTAAAAATCTAGATACGTATATTTCTAAACAAACCTATTAGAATTAGAACTGCAAAAATACGTATGGGTTCAGGGAAAGCAAAGGGGCCTCCTGAATATTGGGTATCTATCGTCTGACTGGGTCGAGTACTTTATGAAATAAGTAGAGTATCATAAACTATAGCTAGAATAGCTTTTCAAATTGTTGCATACAAAATGCTTATACATACTCAATTTATTATTAGTTCTCCTATATAATACTGAAACAAAGAAATATTTCTAGCTGAAAAATATTATTGTTAGAAATATTATTTTTTTATGCCGAGGCAACAAATCTTTTTGAGGAAAAATGATTTAGTCTCAAACTTATTTGAATGTAGCAGACAACAGTGGTGCCCGACAATTAATGTGTATTCGAATTCTAGGAGCAAATAATCAGGAATATGCTAATATTGGTGACATTATAATTGCTGTAATTAAAGAAGCGGCACCTAATATGCCCCTAGAAGAATAAGAAGTAGTTAGAGCCGTAGTTATACGCACGTGGAAAGAACTTAAACGTGATGATGGAATTATAATACGATTTGATGACAATGCAGTAGTTGTCATTGATCAGAAAGGAAATCCAAAAGGAACTTGAGTTTTTGGTTCAGTTACTGAGGAATTGTGAGAATTGAATTTCACCAAAATAATATCATTGGCCCCCGAAGTATTATAAATACTGATAGATCATGTGGAATTAATAGATATATTAATAGATATAATTTGTAATATCAGGTATATTCCTTAAAAAAGATAGACATGCCTTTTTATATTAGAGACTAGGAATTCCTAAGAATTAGTTCGTCATGGGTAATGATACTATTGCCAATCTAATGACTTCTATAAGAAATGCTGACATGGGAAAAAAAATAGTTCAAGTAACATCTACTATTATGACCGATAACATTGCAAGGATCCTTCTACGAGAAGGTTTTATAGAGGATGTTAGGGAACATAAAGAAGGTAAGAAATCTCTTTTGGTTTTAACTTCAAGATCTAGAGAAAGGAAGGAAAAGAGATATATAACTGCTCCAAAGTGTATTAGCAAACCTGGTTTGAGAATTTATTCCAATTATCGGGAGATCCCTAAAGTTCTAGGTGGAATAGGGATCGTAATCCTTTCTACTTCCCAAGTAATTATGACTGATCGAGAAGCTCGACAAAAAAAAATAGGAGGTGAATTATTATGTATTTTATGGTAATTTATAAACGTATTCCTAAACACAAAATAAACATCAAAATATGCGTTTTAGAAAATTCTTGTGCTACATTAATGACAATGTTATTTGAAACAGTAAGCCAGGAGGGGTGAGCAACAAATTGAATGAATAAAAAAAACTATATCATAGTCAAAGGTTTAGTTACTGAAGCATTTCCCAACGGCATGTTTACAGTCCATTTGGATAATGGCGAAGATGTTTTAATGTGTATTTCAGGGAAGAATCGATACAAATCTATACAAATACAAAGAGGGGATAGAGTTAAGGCCGAATTAACTCCTTATGATTTAAGGAAAGGACATATAATTTTTAGATGTCCCCCCAGTTATGATGATGATGCTGATGTTATCTTTTGATTGAATATTCTTATAATGGATCAATATTGGGTAATTATATATAATTCTTTAAAATTTTATTATGCTATTGTGCGTCCGTCGAAAATACTAATATAGTATTATGTTAATACCTATTGAGGTTAATAAAGTGTTAATACCTATATAACGTTAATAAAGAAGTAAATAATATTGAAATAATAAGATGCTAGGGAGGAGCTTACATGTGTATAAATTATGAAAACTAATGGAGGCGTTAGAGGTCCTAATCCTAATGGTCAAACCATGGGTATAGGTATAATTACTAAAAAATTGCCTAACGACCTGTTTAGGGTTCATTTAGATAATGGCCTTGATATTGAAGCATTTATTTCAGATAAGATTTGACTCCAATTTAGTAGAGAAGAATTGCTACTAGGAGTTAGGGTCAAGGTCAGATTTTTTCCCAAGCGTAATTGTGCGAGACGCATAATTTATATGTTTCCTACCAACTAAAAATCCTAATGTTTTTATCTGATATGACTCAATAATGAGCCTCATTCATTAGATAAACTCTATTTTTCAGAAAACAAAATGGAATATGATCCTAGTAATTCCTTGAAAGACCACAAATTAATGAAAATTCGTGCTTCTGTTTGTAAATTTTGTGAAAAGTGTCACCTAATTCGTAGGCAAAAATGCCTTCTGGTAATTTGTCACAATCCGAGACATAAACAAAGACAGGGATAATCCTTATCTATATCAAGAAATGCATTTATAAAAAAAAGTTTGATTTATTATTTTGATCTATAAATTTGGTCTATAGATTTATATCTATAAAGTTAGATATAAATTTATAGATTTTTTTAAACTATTAAATTATAATATTTATAAAACTACAAGAAAATTTGTGTCAAAAACTACAAGAAAATTTGTGTCAAAAACTACAAAAAGATTTGTGACACGTAGAACTACAAGAAGATTTTTACCGCGTAGAACTAAACATCGAATACTGAAAGGAATTATTTACGTTCGAGCAAGTTTTCACAATACCATTGTTACTGTTACAGATATATAAGGACATGCGATTTCTTGGTCTTCTGCTAGTGCTTTTGGATTCAAAGGCACAAAAAGACGTTCACCATTTGCTACTCAAACTGCAGCAGAAAATGTTATTCATACATTAATGGATCAAGGTTTGCTAAAACAAGCAGAAGTTATGATAAGTGGCCCTGGTCCAGGGAGAGATACAACAGTACGAGCCATTACTAAAAGTGGTGTACTCTTGAGTTATATAGGTGACACAAATCCTATGCCACATAACGGATGTAGACCTCCCAAAAAGAGACATGTGTAAGAATTGAATGAATTTCAAGAAAAAAAAATATTTAAATTATCTATTCAAATAATAATTATGATTCAGGATGAAATATTAGTCTCTATTAAGACACCACAATTAAAGTGTGTCAAATCTAGAGCAGATAGTAAGCATCTTCATTATGGTCGTTTCACTCTATCTCCGCTTCACAAAGGTCAAGCTAATACAATAGGTAGTGCAATAAGAAGAGTTTTACTTGGAGAAGTAGAAGGAACATGTATCACACATGCCCAAATTAAAATCATAAAAAATCAATATTCTGTGTTAATAGGTATTGAAGAATCGATACATGAAATTTTGATGAATCTGAAAGAAATTGTGCTTAGAAGTGATGCATATGGAATTCGAGAAGGGTATATCTATATCATTGGACCCAAAAAAGTAACTGCGCAAGATATCATATTACCACCTTTTATGAGAATAATTGATACTACACAACATATAGCTAACATAAAAAAATCAATTACCTTAGATATATCATTAAAAATTGAAAAAGGCAGCTGGTATATTACCCAAAATCTAAATTATAATAATTATAATTCTCAGGATGGAATTTTTCCTATAGATGTTGCCTTTATCCCTGTTCAAAATGTAAATTATAGTATTCATTCCTATTGGAGCGAAAATGAGATACAAGAAATCCTTTTTCTTGAAATATGGATGAATGGAGGATTGCCTCCTAAAGAGGCACTTTACGAAGCTTCTCAGAATTTGATTGACTTTTTCCTTCCTTTTCTACATGCAAAGGAGGAAAACATCAATGGAATAAATAGTCTAAGTGATAATCTGACTCCTTCCCTACCTCCTTCACATATATCGACCGATACGAAGAGAATCATTTTCGACCAAATGTATATTGACCAATTAAACTTCTCTACTAGGATATATAACTGCCTAAAAAATGCCAATATAAAAACATTATTGGACCTATCAAATTATAGTCTGAAAGATTTAATGAGAATTAAACACCTCAGGGAACAATATGTCAAAGAAATATTGGAATTTGTACGAAATATTGGAATTGATTTACCTTGGAATCGGGTTTAGATTCATGAAATGGTTCTATTTCATCTCTCCATTCATTCCCTTTTTCTAAGTTATTCTTTAAAGTAAATTTGAAGAAATCCCTTATTATTTATTACATACAAATATATTTGAAATCTGACAAAATATATCTAGGGAGAGATCATTTGTCTTGAAGCAACTACTCCCTAGATATAAGAACAGAAGATTTCTTTTGAGATTCAAATATTCTAAATTAGATCAAATTGGAAAATACCTAGAGTTAAAAATTCATCGATAGGTAATGTTGCCCCAATACCTAACCAAAGAGCTACTGCGGTACCGATTAAGAATACTGTTGTAGTTATTAGACGATGAAATGGATTTTGAAATTGATTCGCATTCTCTAAAAAAGGGACTATTAAGAGTCCTGCAGGTACTGAAGCCATTAAAAGAACACCTAATAATTTATTAGGTACTATACGAAGTATTTGAAATATAGGGGAAAAATACCATTCGGGTAATATTTCCAAAGGAGTTGCAAATGGATTTGTTGGTTCGCCAATCATTGATGGTTCTAGAATCGCTAAACCTACGGTACATGCAATAGTACCTGAAATTACTACTGGAAAAATATATAGTAGATCATTGGGCCAAGCCGGCTCTCCATAATAACTATGTCCCATGCCTTTAGCTAATTTAGCCCTTAATATACGATCATTCAAGTCAGGTTTCTTTGTTATTGGGATAAGTAGATTTTTATGAATCTATCCCCCTAAAGAACCGGACATGCCAATTTTGATCATCCGGCTCGAACAATAACTTATAAAAATAATGAAGGGCATATCGTCAGTAATAATAATTACAAAGATCTATACCATTCTTGATAATTTTATTATTTTGGATTAAGTTCTCAGTACCCAAGTAAGCTCATAAATTTGATCATGATCAATATGCCTTTTGGACCATCTTATTCCTTATAATCTGTGTTTATCCCGACCTACACAATTTTTTTGCATACAAGGTATTGACTTGTTACTGATCCGGCCTTTCTCCTTCCTTAGACCCCTTCTTTTACTCCGATAGTTTACCCTATGGAAATACAAGGGAAATGCATGTATTTTCATACTATAAAAAGGAAAGGACAAGTAATAAGTTTTACTTATTATGTTGTTACCATTACCTAGATCTTACGGAGCCTAATTCGGATTCAATCATAGAAATAACTCTCTTGGGATGTAACAAAGTGCCTGATGCCTTTTCTCCAAGTTTCTAAACTTCCTTTTTTGGGAAGAAAATTGGGACAGAGACACATTTGTGATTAATCTTTATATGGCAGATCGAAGAATGTATCTGCATGGCCTAAGCAATAGTTCAAGTCACACACTCCCATAATCTATTTTCTCCATTTGAGATGAGTAACTACATTAATTCTTTGTATTAGATAAAGAATACATAAGAATTAAAAGGTGAAATCTGAGAAACATGGTTTCTTATTTCCATATTTCCAATAAGAAATATTCATGGCAATGATATATCGTTGTTTCCCATTACTTACTATTACATTGAAATGGGCAACAATTAATCACTTTCATATTTAACTCATTTTGGTGTTTATTTATGTTAACTAATGGAAAGTCAAAGTAAGCAAGTATATATATATATATGTATATATATATATATATATATATATATATATATATATATATATATATATATATATATATATATATATATTCAAAATGATAGGTTTTGAGTACTCATTTAAAATGTATATTCCTTTCTATAAAGGACCTGAAATACCCTGTTTGCAGATCATTAGAAAGTGCATTGACATAAATACAACAGTAAGAAGCAGTAATATAAAAGTGTGTAAACTATAAAAATGAGTCAAAGTAGATTGACCCATACTAACACTTCCATGTAATAACTCTACCAAAGGAGATCCTATTAAAGGAATGGCCTCAGGCACACTGATCACAATTTTGACCGCCCAATAACCAATTTGATCCCAGGGCAAAGAATAACTAGTTACACTGAAAGATACAGTTAGTACATCTAGTATGACACCCGTAACCCAAGTTAATTTGCGAGGTTTTTTGAATCCACCTATGAGATAAACGTGGAATACATGCAAGATCATCATTAGAACCATCATACTTGCCAACCATCAATGAACCAATCGGATTAGCCAACCGAAGTTTACTTCAGTCATTATGTATTGAATAGAGGCAAAAGTTTCTAGAATAGTGGGACGATAGTAAAAAGTCATAGCAAAACTAGTAGCTACTTGTACCAAAAAAAAAGTCAGTGTGATGCCTCCTAGACAATAAAATATATTCACATGAGGAGGAACATATTTACTAGTGATATCATCCGCAATCGCCTGAATCTCAAGACGCTCTTCGAACCAATCGTATACTTTATTGAGATAGGTCAACTAAAATTCCCCCTCTGAAAACCGTACATGAAAATTTACTTTCATACGGCTTAAACAAGAACACCCAAATACCTTTTTGAACAAAGTATATTGTTTGTAAAACATGAAAATAATGAATACTTCGCTACTTAGCGAATATGAAGAGAATTCACAATAATCCATGATTTTATACAATAAGAAGGGAGAAAGACTTCATAATGCTCAAATTTCAAGTCAGCTCATTATTATGCAGAATGAATTGCTATAGGCCTTTTGAATGATCTTTTATCCTATTCATGATCACCTATAGAACAAATAGGTATGGACGATCTATAGGAATTATCTTGTCGAGATCTCAATAGATGAACCAATCTAAACCTTAGATTTAAATTTTACCCTAATGATTTTTTTATACCCAAAAGGTTTTATGGGTTGTAACCTTTCAATTTCATTGTTATTTCCTCAATCAAATATACTAACTAAGAGAAATGAGATACTATCTCATTCTTCAGTCAAAGTCAGCATAAAAAAGAGGAGAAGAGATCCCTCAATTTCTAATCATAATTCTTTCAAAGAATTGGAAGCTTGGTCACGAGATATAAATAACAATTATAAACCATAGTTAAGATTTTCTTGAATATATTATATTATTTATTTATATACCTCGTGCTCTAGATATTAACTATTGGATCAATATCCAACGAGGTAGGAAGACCATCTTTATGAAGACAACAGATCGGTCTTCTGTACTAGAATTGAGATCAATTTTAACAAGTTGCACACCCATATTCCAAAAATCCTTAGATAAAAATAATTACATGATCAAACTACCGAAACATTAATAATCTAGAAACTAAAGTTATTCAAAATATTGTCTTCCTTAGTTCTTTTTTCTTTCTTCTGGATTAGCTAAAGATCTGGGTGGATCTTCTAGTTTCTCTAGACCCAACTAACTGGAATTCTGTCCAATAAAATAGAAGAATTATAAATCTCTGAGATAATAGATAAGAATACTGGAAATAGAGCCATTGTCGTACCCATGAGAGGAGCAGTTCCCCATCTGGGAGCTACTTTACCAGATTCTATATTAAGTGGTTTTAAATAATTTCCTACACTAGTTCGTATTGGCCCGATTCTGGAAGTGTCATCAATGGTCTGTGTAGCCATAAAAACAATAGTATTGGTTGAGATCTATTAACTTTGTATACTATTATGTATATATACATACATAAAAAGGATTACCTACCAATGGAAACTACAACCTTAGTCGCTATCTCCATATCTCGTTTACTTGTTAGCTTTACTGGTTATGCCCTATACATTTCCTTTGGGCAACCCTTTGAACAGCTTCGAGATCCTTTTGAAGAGCACGAGGACTAGTTGAAAGAATGACCTTCCCAATCGGGAAGGTCATTCTTTGATTATAAGAAAGAGTATTCGAAAAATAAATAAATTATTTTCCTCCTCTATTCGGAACTTTTGGGGGGTCTTGAAAGAAAATAGCAAAAAAGATTATCCCTAAGGTTGACACCAAAAGGAATGTATGAACCAATGCTTCCATAGATTCGATCGTAGTTTTTATGGAGATAGCTTTCGTACTAATTACAACATTTTCTAGAAAAAAAAATGTAATCAAAATATTTTTAATCTATTGAGAATGAATATTCACTGAGATGGAATCTCTCGAGATTTATTATTGATCAAAGCAATGTTATATTATACCACTTGTCTTTTAGTAGTTGTATCCCCCAGTTTTTGGAATGCCCCAAATTCTACTTGGGCATCTAAATCCGGGTCAATACCACCAAAAACATCTCTGAATAGGGTTCTAGCACCATGCCAAATGTGTCCAAAAAAGAATAGAAGAGCAAACGTAGCATGTCCAAAAGTAAACCAACCCCTTGGGCTACTCTGAAAGACACCATCGGATTTTAAAGTAGCACGATCTAATTCAAAAATTTCACCTAATTGTGCACGTCTAGCATATTTTTTTATTATAGCAGGATCACCAAAACTAACCCCATCAAGTTCACCACCATAGAACTCAACAGTTACACCTACTTGTTCAACACTATACTTGATTCTCCTCTCCTAAAAGGAACATCGGCTTTCACAATTCCTTCTTCATCTACTAGAACGACTGGAAATGTTTTGAAAAAGGTAGGCATACGACGTACAAAAAGCTCATGTCCCTTTTTGTCTTTAAAGACAAGGTGTCCTAACCAACCAACAGCAATTCCATCTCCATTGTCCATCGCACCTGCCCTGAATAACCCCCCTTTAGCTGTATTATTCCCAATGTAATCATAAAAAGCAAGTTTCTCTAGAATTTTTGACCAAGCTTCTGATAAACTTAGACTCTCGGCCAAACCGACATGAACCCGTCAATCTATTTCTTGTTGGAAGTATCCTTGATCCCACTGGTAATGAGTGGGACCAAATAACTCAATCAGAGTGGTTGAGAAACCATACCACATTGTTCCAGCCACAATAAAAGCTGTAAAAAACACAGCAGCAATACTGCTAGATAGGACAGTTTCAATATTCCCCATATGTAATCCTTTGTATAAACGTTGGGGAGAATGAACACTGAGATGGAATAGACCTGCTAATATACCCAATATACCTGCTGCAATATGATGAGAAGCTATTCCTCCCAGAATAAAAGGATCAAAACCTTCAGCTCCCCACGCCGGATTTACAGGTTGTATTTTTCCAGTTAGTCCATAAGGATCAGACACCCATATTCCAGGGCCATACAAACCCGTTACATGAAATGCTCTGAATCTAAAACAAGCTGCTCCTGAGAGGAATAAATGAATTCCAAATATCTTAGGCAAATATAAAGAAGGTTTTCCCATATGATCATCACAAAATACATCTAGATCCCAATATACCCAATGCCAGATAGCTGCTAAAAAGCACAAGCCAAAAAACACAATATGTGCCCCAGCCACACCTTCATAACTCCAAATACCTAGATTAGATATAGTTTCTTTGGTGATACTCCATCCACCCCGTGAATCCTTTATTCCTAAACAAGTCATAAAAGGTATAACAAACATAACTTGTCTCCACATTGGATCAAGAACAGGATTAGATGGGTCAAAATCTACTAATTCGTAAAGAGCCATTGAACCGGCCCAACCAACAACTAAAATTGTTTGCATTATATGCAAAGTGATTAACTGGCTAGGATCATTCAATATGACTATATGGACATGATACCAAGGCAAACCCATGAAAATACCCCTTTATCAGAAAAAGTAGACACTAAGTAACTTTCTCGCATTAGAGAAGATTATGTTGTGGAGTTAGACCCTTATCTCAAAGGTGAAAAATTATTCAAGAACATTAATGGAATAGTTAAAATATGTTTAATATAGCAATGAGAAGCAGATATATTTTATCCTTTATATGTATCAATATACAATGTGGAAATTGGTCCCATTTCTATCAAACAAGTAAAATAAAGTACTTTTCAAAATAGGTATTTTCAAAGGTAAGTCCGCTGATTTGGTTTTATCGCTCATTTGGGCTTATAATCTATCTTTGTTAGTAGAGAGAAATATTTAAGATATTTTTTTAATGATAAATCCCAACTTACCCTCTATTTTCGTGCCTTTGGCGGGCTTTTTTTTCGGCAATTACAATGGTTTTTTTTATTTCTATATCCAAAACGATGAGATTTTATGAATCTGATCCAATCAGATCTCATATTCCAATCTCTCAATTGTAGAACAAAATATTTCTTTTGGATGATATAACATAAAAACTTATTTTACACATGAACAAAATAGATCTAAATAGATATTCATCTTTATTTAGATCTATTCATATATTGATGAATATATGGAGATATATTGTATTGTCTATACATCATAGATATAATCTATGGATAGAGTCTGAATGTATATGATATATAGATAATATATTATTGATATACATATCATATATAACGCGTGTGTGAATGAATAAGTCTTTCTTACTTAATACAATGTATATATAATACATTTGTAATATAGAGAGTGTTATTTATACTCGACTTTTGCAATGAAGTATGTATTATAAGGACCAATTCCCCCTCCAAAAAAGGCATGGGAAAAGAATAAGAAAAAATATATAATATATATATAGATATTTGATATTTCATTTTCTACTGAGATGCTTATATGTATATGGCTAGTTTATTTATATAGCTAATTTATGAGAGTGACCTTGGGAGTCAAAAGAGTAAGTGTTTGGCCGCTCCCTCAACTTAAATAGGATGCAATTTGTTATGAATCATCAATCCAAATGGCTCTAGATAGAACCCATAACAGGGTCTTGAAAGATAAGCAATTTTTTTGCTTGTATCCTTTTTTTTGGTTCACTAGGATTTTTCTTGGTCGGAATTTCAAGTTACCTTGGTAGGAACCAGATACCTTTATTGTCATCTCAACAAATACTTTTTGTTCCACAAGGAATTGTAATGTGTTTTTATGGTATTCTAGGTCTGTTTATTTGCTCTTATTTGTGGTGTACAATTTTGTACAATGTAGGTAGTGGCTATAATAAGTTTGATGAAAAAGAAGGAATTATGTCTTTTTCGTTGTAGATTTCTCGAAAGAAATCATCGTATTTTCCTCTAATTTCTTATGAAGGATATTTAGGCAATAAAAATGGAAGTTCAAGAAGGTATTTCTCCTCGTTGTGTTCTTTATATGGAAATAAAGAGCCAACAAGACATCCCCTTAACTCGTGCTGAAGAAATTTTGACCTTGCGTGAAATGGAACAAAAAGCTGCCAAATTAGCCCATTTTTTGCATGTATCCATTGAAGGATTTTGAAATGGGGTCTCTTCTTGAACATACAAATGTAGATACAAGAATAAATGTTGATAGAATATTTTTCTGGGAGGGGGGAAGATCGTACAGTCAGTTTATTTCCACCAACATGAAATGGTACTTATGGAAGCATACTAGCATTTTTTGGCAGTTTGCAAAACACTCCATAGCATTCTTTATATTTATTAAGGGCCAATACTCAAGAGGATACAGTTATATTAATATAACTAATATTTAATAAAATTACTTATTATTAATATATAAAAAAATTTACATACGCGTACGAAATTAAATTAGAAGATTTAATCTCCCATACCTACCAAGGCCTTTTGGAGTACAGAATTGATTATTATTAGACTTTTTATCAAATAGATATATGGCTTTTATCCCATAAGGTATTTTTTTACCTCTTGTGCTAATCAACATCCATCCCTTTAATTTAAAAAGTATTTTTTTAAGACTTATGCTGCTGCTCCTTTCTTCGGGCAAAAGTCAAATAAGAAAAACATTAATAAATTAGCCCAAATCAAAGCACTTTTCAAGTGGTTGATCCGGTTGGGATCAATTTCCCTTTTACTCTACTTCTCATTCAGAGCAAACTATCCCTCATCCAAAAGATATTCTTTCTCGGGGTCGAAGAATTACACATTAGATCATTCTATGGATCCCATACCTTGTTCTATAATTCGTACTTTGTTCATATTTCGGATAGAGCTAACGAGCCAATCGAGTTCATTAGCGATTCACAAATTGGAAGTGGCCAAATATAAAGCATTAGCTTCTCTACAATATCTCGCATGTTTAGTAGTACTACCTTGGGGAATTTCAATTTCATTACAGAAAGGTTTAGAGTCCTGGGTTACAAATTGGTGGAATACTGGTCAATCCAAGAATTTTTTTGATTATCTACAAGAAGAAAACGCTTTAGGAAAATTTGAGAAAATAGAAGAGCTATTCCTATTAGAAAGAATGGTGGAAGATTATTCGAAAACACATTCACAATATATTTGTATAGAGATGCAAAAAAGGATGATCCAATTGGTCAAAATATATAATCAAGATTGTATACAAATCATCTCGCATTTATTAACAAATCTAATAGGTTTTTTTATTCTAAGTTTTTATCTCATTTTGGGTAAGAAGAAACTTGGCATTCTTAATTCTTGGGTCCAATAAGTCTTCTATAGCCTAAGCGATACAATGAAAGCTTTTGCCATTCTTTTAGCAACCAATCTATGTATTGGGTTTCATTCACTCCATGGTTGGGAATTGATGATCAATTTGATCTTTGAAAATTATGGATTTGGCCATAACAAATGAATAATATCTGGTCTAGTTTCAACTTTTCTAGTCATATTAGACAAAATTTTCAAATATTGGATCTTCCGACGTTTCAATCGTACATCTCCTTCACTTGTAGTAATTTATCATTCGATGAATGAATGACAAATGGGTTTATCACAAAATTAATTAAAATTGTTTTTTCCATATTCATTCATAATAGCAAATTTATTTGTTCCTTTTTTTTACATTTTTTAGGGCAATACTTCTTATTTTTTAGCTTTGGGTTTAATATAGTAGCAGAATTGCAAACAAGTAACTATGATGGCTACTTACTCCCACTTATTGTTTAAACAAAAGATTTGGAACCAAAAATTGAACATGCAAAATAGAAATACTTATGATGACTGGGTGAAAAAGTGGATAACTCAATCAATTTTCATCTTGATCATGATACATATAATGACTCAGACATCTATTGTGAATGCATATCCCATTTTCGCACATCAAGGTTATGAAAATCCTCGAGAAGCGACTGGACGTATTGTCTATGCCAATTGTCATTTGGCTAAAAAACCTGTGGAGATCGAGGTTCCATAGTCTGTGCTTCCCGATACTGTATTTGAAGCAGTCATTAAGATCCCCTATGATAAGCAAATAAAACAAGTTCTTGCTAATGGTAAGAAAGGAAATTTAAATGTAGGAGCTATTCTTATTTTACCTGAAGGCTTTGAATTAGCTCCTCTAGATCATATTTATCCTGAAATTAAGGAAAAAATAGGTGATCTTTATTTTTAGAACTATCGGCCCAATCAAAAAAATATTATCTTAATAGGTCCTGTTCCTGGTCAAAAATATAGTGAAGTTGTGTTTCCCATCCTTTCACCAAATCTTGCTACTAATAAAGCAGTCAACTTCCTAAAATATCCCATATATGTGGGTGGCAATAGAGGAAGAGGACAAATTTATCCCGATGGGAGCAAGAGCAACAATACAGTCTATAATGCTTCAGCAACAGGTAGAATAAGTAAAATTGCATGCAAAGAAAAGAGCGGATACCAAATAACTATTGAAAATTCATCAGGCAGTCGACAAGTGGTTGACTTTGTACCTCTGGGACTGAAACTTCTTGTCTCAGAAGGTGAATTCATCAAGGTAGATCAGTCGTTAACGAATAATCCCAATGCAGGTGGATTTGGTCAGGAAGATGCATAAATAGTACTTCAAGATCCTTTACATGTTCAAGGTCTTTTATTATTTTTAGCATCTGTCGTTTTGGCACAGATATTTCTGGTTCTTAAGAAGAAACAATTTGAGAAAGTTCAATTAGTCGAGATTAATTTTTAGTTGCATATAATTAATGTGTGAACCCTTAAGTTGATTGAAAGATTTTAATTTATGTCTTGTCAATGACTAATGTAATCATATATGTAATAATTAAGTCATACCCCTTCGTAGATGGAGAGCTTTTCATTCACTCTCTCCATCGGTCAAATTATTATATATCAAGGATGAAAAAATAGAGATATATGTATCTCTTGAATAAGGAATGAGACTTGTCGAACAGTCCCCAAGTAATATGTGACATAATGTAGTTAAATACATGTCATATTTAGATCATCTTAATCTATCATATCGAAGACAAATGATCAAAACATAAATATAAGGAGGAAAAGAAATATAAGGAGGAAAAGAATTAAGTAGTCTTGACTTAATACTCTCCCTCATTTTATTCCTTATCTTACTCCTTGAAAAGGTAAAAAAAATATAGCTTTTTTACGTTGTCTCCTCAAAGTAAGAGAAGCTCGTTCATTTTCTAATCCCATTCCTCCATGTTGTACTAAAATTTCTTAGAAAAAGAGCAGCAAAGGCAATATTGCTCATTGAGCAAATGGGGCCTGGCCTATTTAGCAAAGCAAATGTTTGAATGAAACAATTCGCTTCTTTTCTAATCCAATAGTCCTTGTTCTTTTCTTAGAATGAAAAAAATTTATATTCTTTATTTTATTTTTTTGAACTTCCACAAATTTTGTGGAATCTCTTAGAAATGAACAAATAGTTGAGAATATTATGCAGAATAAACGTTAATTTGTGTTTTTTTTGTTTGGAAGATTGATCCAATTCTCTTTATAAAAAAAAATAGTCATAGTATTTGACTAAATGTCCAATTGTGAATCTACAGAGAGATTCAATTTATTTCAAAAATAAAGAAAGATAAGACCTTGCCCTTCTTTGAGTTCAAAAAAGGGCAAGGTCTTATCTTTCTTTTTTAGTTTTCACTTTCATGTGTAAAGTATTCCTTATAGATATGATAAATATTTCATTACTATAGGGATGATCCTAATCTAGAATAAGAACCGTAGAAAAAGATACCTATTAAACCAATCACGAGAATACCAGTTAAAGTACCTATCAACAAAAGAGGGATCCTTCAGGTGGTATCAACCATTTCTATTACTCCATTTCAAATTTTATTAAGTAGTCATGCTCAATACATAAACAATCCTATTATTATTATGAGTATTAGATCTCTCTGAATTGGGAGAGAAAGAAGATTTTCACTGTTCCTAATTGAAAAAGTAATTAGAGAATAGAACAACAAGTACAAAAATGAGTAACAACCCCTAATAAAGGCTGGTACAATTCAATTCAACATTTTGTTCATTTGGGTTTGATTGTGTCATAAATAGCTCCGTTATTTAGTTTATATAGAGTTTATCACTATATGAACTACATTACTGATATTGATCCCAAGAAAAAAACTGTCAGTACAGCTAGTCCGTGAATAGCCAACCATCTCACTGTAAAAATTAGATAGGTTTTGTCTATAGTCATTATTACCTCCTAAAAAGATCTAGATCTAGTAAATTCATCTAGTTGCTCTAATGAATCGAAACGGCCAGTTACTAATGGAACCTCTTGGCGACTTTATGTGAAATACTCATTTGGCTGGGGGCTCCTGAAGACATCATAAGCTAAACCCGTACTGACAAATAACCAACCTGTAATGAATAGGGAAGGTATAGTAATGCTATGAATAACCTAGTATCGAATACTGGTAATAATGTCAGCAAAAGCGCATTCTCCCATATTCCCAGACATGCTAAGCTCCATATATTATTATAAAGTCAAGGGGAAATTGATCCCGTGAAAGAGAGAGATTAGGAAATGGAAAACTACTGATATCTTCTAAAATCCTTGTTTGATTGTCAATATTATACCAAGGGTATATTGGAAGTATACTGAATCAGTATAACTAGCCTTCTTTTAACATAGCAATACAATTGTGGTTAATATCGAAAGGGAGCGGGATAGAAGGATCTTGCTACTGCCAGTTATTCCAGCTCTATTTGTTCAATTGAATCCATCTCTTTGCTTTCTTTTCACTAGACAAAAATGATAGAATCCCATATGTTTCATTATAGGTCCGATAGTAACCCTCCATATTGTAACAATTGTAGATATGGATCATGGGGAATTTAAGCAGTAATAATTGTAATGGCTTCGCAAAGGTGGCTCTATATAACTAGAATACATTCATGTCACTTTAAGAAGTCAATCATTTGTTATACTATATGGTGTATTTCCAAGAGTATCGAAAGTGAAATTATGCCATGAAATTAATGACTCAATAACATAGCACTTTGGGTGTGGATGACCGAATTTCGTGAATAAACTGGTGAATAGTGGAATATTATCTTGATTGAATTGTAGATATGTTAAATATAATACGAGCTATTCCTATTTTATTTTCCAAAATAGACAGGATGGAATATCAAGCTTTGCTTGCATTACTGGCCTTAAGAAATAATATGTAAAAAAGTGAATCCATCTATAAATTAGATGCGTACGAATGAGTGAATTTTTACTATACTTAGTTTTAGTAGAGGTTTCTTTCGTTCAAATAGACCGGGCTTGAAATAATGTAAGGTAATATAGTCAGAATCATTGTCAAATTCATTCATTTCGTATTTATTAGAAATAATATCACATTTGATAATTTGTTGAGTAGTTACATAATTGGTATTGGTTCTATTCATGGGCTGCTCAATATATTGGGAGATTGGATTTTCGCTTATTCAAATGAATAGAATATCTTTTTTCGTCTATTCCTTCCATGTCTGTTGATAACATTCATACATATCGTTGGATATAAAATTAATGAATTGGTATCAATTCATACATGTACCATTGACTTTTTTAACTCTGACGATGATATTATCTCCCATAAAGGGAGAATTTTTAGGTAATTGCCTGATAAAGATATGTATCAATCATATTTTTATCCATTGAGTCCTTCTATGCCTACTACAACTAGTTATTTCGGGTTTTTATTCACTTTGCTTATTTTCACCTTAGTTCTATTCATCGGTTTAAGTGATATATGACTTATTTGAAATTAAATAAAAATAAAAAAAACATCTTCGTTCACTTCAAAATTTTCTAACTTCTCTAATTTCTTGATATTCCTAGTAAATTTGAGGTACTATCCGGGGTAGCTATTAGTCTTTACTTTTTTTTTATTTGAATCAATATGATTGAAGTTTTATTATCTGGAATTGTGTTAGGTCTAATTCCTATTACTTTGGCTGGCTTATCCATAACTGCATATTTACAGTACTGACGTGGTGATCAATTGGATATTTGATCACATTTTTCTCATAAATGGGTCTACTTCTAATTTTAAGAATCAGAATCCATTTACCATTATAGTTTAAATGAATGGTCAATCAAGAAGATTGGACCAATAAAAAGCAGGATCACGCTCTGTAGGATTTAAACCTACGGCATCAGGTTTTGGAGACCTGCGTTCTACCGAACTGAACTAAGAGCACTTTCTTAGAAAAAAAGGAAAGGGCCTTTTTACTCTTAAAACTGACCCAATCACTGATTGTTGATGTTCCAGTGAATTGATATAACTAGAGCTCCTTTTTATTTCTTTCCTTCTGTAGGAAAAGGACTAGGTAGGGATGACAGGATTTGAACTTGCGACATTTTGTACCCAAAACAAACGCGCTACCAAGCCGCGCTACATCCCTATCAATTATATTGTCTATATATAATAATAATAGATAGATATTATTAATCTATATTTTGTTTTCCACATTTATTTACATTTTAATTTGATCTCGTGAATAGATTCTATACATGGAAAACATCTAATAAGATGTCTATTCATTGACAGTATTTTATAAAACAAAAAAATTATCTTCCAGAAATATAGATATCGTCCTATTGTACAGATATCTATCTGTTCAGAGTTCCCTGTACAAGACAAGGGATTCATCAACTACGGATGTAGTTGACCATATAATATATGTATTAGGATTGAGAAGGATAACTTATGAACAATGCAAGATATAAAGACATATCTTTCCACAACACCTGTGCTAGCTACTTTATGGTTGGGATCTTTAGCCGGTTTATTAATTGAGATAAATCATTTTTTCCCAGATGCTCTGACTTTTCCCTTTTTTTCATTCTAATTCTCTTGAGAATCCAAAAGGATTAAAATGATGCTAGATCAATTGGACCCTTCTCTATTTATTGGATAAATAAAGTGGATTCAATCCCTATCTAAGTTCAGAACTCAAGGGGGGAGGTTAGATATAAATCTAGATCCAAAAGTTCCACCCACAAATCAATTATAATAATTAGTTACTGAAAACTCCTAATTAAAGATTTTATTATGAGAATGAATTAAGTAATAAAATCTTTAATAATTATCTGACAACTTCTATCCCTTTCTCTTTCTTTTCTTTTTCCATAAAAAGTGAAGTAAATCCAATATCTTCAGAGTAAGTTTATGGCCAAGGGTGGAAATGTAAGAGTAAAAATTACTATGGAATGTACTAGTTGTACCCAAGATAGTTTTGATAAAAAATCTCTAGGTATCTCCCGATATATGACTCAAAAAAATTGCCATAATACTCCTATTCAGTTGGAATTGAATAAATTTTTTCCTTATTGTTACAAGCATACCATTCATGGAGAAATAAAGAAATAGTATATTAAATATAGTACTCCCACCTAGGGATATAAATAGATCAAAAATATAGAAAGATATTGTATATCATAACAAAATCTGTCACTGTCAATATTTATTTTCGAAATATTTTGAATAAATATTATTTGAAAGGTTCATGAAACGAACTATGAATAAATTGAAACCATCCTTTCGAAATACATCTAAGCGAATTTCTAGGAATCCATTTACATCTAAACAAATTTCTAGGAATCCATCTACATCTAAACAAATTTCTAGGAATCCATCTACAACTAAATGAATTTCTAGGAATCCATCTACATCTAAACGAATTTATAGAAACACATTTACATCTAAACGAATTTATAGGAATACATCTAAGCTATCTTTTAGAAATAAATCTAAGCGACTTCCTTGGAATCAGCGATCTTTTCATAAACGTTTGTCACTGATTGGGTCTGGAGAACAAATTGATTATAAAAATATTAGCTTAATTAGTCAATTTATTAGCAAGCAAAGAAAAATATTATCTCGTCGAGTTAATCGATTAACTTTGAAACAACAATGCCTAATAGCTAGGGCTATTAAATAAGCTCGTATTCTATCTTTTATACCCTTTCTTTATAATGAAAAAGTAATCAGGACCTAAGAAATGAACTTACTCCTGGATCAAATCAGATCTGGGATATCTGACAAAGAACAAATCACAATTTTTTAAGTGAAAAGGATTTAATTGTTTGTCCTGAACAGGAATCACTTTGTCATTGTCTCTAGTTTTCCAGAGAATTTTCTCTGGGCAATTTGGTTTGAATATTTCATGATATGAAAATCTTTTCGAAGATCATATAGAAGCAATTACTATCTAATATAGCTAATTGTGCAAGTGTTTTACGATTTGTAAGCAACTGCCTTTTGTATAAAAATTGTATGAATTTGTTATAGGAGACTCCTTTAGCACGAGATGCTGCATTAATCTGAGTAATCCATAAATGATGAAAATCTCTTTTTCGTTTAATTCTATCTCGGTGAGCGGAAATTAAGGCTCTCATCTTCTGTTGGTTAGCAATTCAAAAAAGTTTTGAATGGGCCCCCCGGGAGCCTAACACAAATGCAAGAATATTTTTTCGACATTTTTGAGCTATATATCCACGTTTTTCACTCTAGTCATTGAAGTTGATTCTCATGAATGACTAATCTATTTTTTGATTAGTCATTCTTTTCTTTGGATTTATTAAGAATCAAACTGATTTTTCTAATGTATAAAATATAGATTCCAATGGCTTTTGCTACTGCAACCTTCCTAACCATAATTCCCTTCAGTTCGGCACCTTCTAGGTAAGCAATGGATCAAACCTTGTACTAAGTAAGAAAATATATATATATATATATATGTATTATATTATGGGTTTCATCATTTCCATGGTTCTTTCTCTAACGGTAAGATCCTCTCTATACCTTGGAGCCCTAAATTAGACATGAGATGAGTATTTGGTAACTTGTACAGTTTACCATCTCCAGCTCTATTCCCCCTGAATTAATTAAGAAATACTCCCATGATAGGATTTATCCGTACAGTGACGACATGTAATTATGAGAGTTGGCAAGGTAGCTGACCTTGTGTCTATTTTCACAGCAATACAAGCATTATGCTTTTTAAATTTGCATTATTTCCCTGTTCAATGGATTGATAACCATTCGCTACCAATGAGGAACTACTTTTCATCCCACATTGAGATGATTGGATTTGCACCAATGAAAACCATAAATTTATCCCCAATAAGAGTAGATGATAGATCTGTGCTTTTTCTACAGCAGGAAAGTTATTAATATAAAATTCTCCTGATCCGTTTCAGCTTACGATCCAAACGAGTCACACATACATCCTAGCACATACTCCTTTACGCTGAGGACATCCTCGAAGAGTAGGAGATTTTGTTCTATTTTATATTGGCTATCTCACATTTCTAATAAGTTGTTGAATAGTTGGCACTCTGAATTCTGTACTAAATTGAATGGTTTAGATTAATCCTAACCACACTTATAATAGTTAATATTCTAGCATAGTTATTAATACAAATTAAGTTTATAGACTAAAGTTTATAGAGTACCACTAATTAATGGCGTAAATGACGAGATAACATATAATTAAATTAGTAATTCAATACTTAATTAACTTAATTCAATTACTAGCCAAGTAATAAACTTTATTTTGTTCATTCTTAACAAAATACTTTTCATAAAGTTTGAACTCTTCAATTTATCTAAGAAATTGATACTCATATGAAAATATGGCATATAAATTGCCAAGCAAGAAGCTTGGATATAACGTTAAAAAGAGACTATATCCACTCAATTTAGATTATAAATTGAGAAATCATTTAAAGATAATGGCATTTATGCCTGTATATCTTTTACAATTTTAATTTTGCCGTCTTCATTGTCATATTTGAAGACAAACCTATACCTTAGATATTTTAAATTAGAGTACCTAATTTCTTAATAAATTTCTTTTTCTTCGGGGGGGGAAAGAAAAATATGATTATTTTTCTAATTAATCCATAAATGTTGAACCATTTGTATCATCAAATGATTCGATATTTACATATTGTGACTATGGCCAATTGAGGCCTTCTATGCCGATGTGGTCAATAAGGCCAAATTCTATGGCGTCATCTGGTCCCATATACATATCTCTCTCTAGTAGCTAATATATTAGCCTAAAATTTTGCTTCGTTGTTTTTGCATAAATTCTTGAAACATAATGCCACAAGTTGCACATATAAAATGCATCGAAACTAGATCCTAGTGGCCCAGGGGGGTTGTCATAAGGAGAGATATGGGGTTGGTGGATCATAACTCTCGCGTTTTCGGTTACTGTCTATTTAGTAAGAGTTCCCCCGTGTAGGATGAAAGCTCCCATTGAAGCATTTAGACCAATGCCTATTTTAGATACCTCCCCTTCTACGTATTGCATAGCATATAGCATCATAAACAACGACTCCCAATGTCATTCCTCCACCTTGACATTGAAGAAAGAACACAAAATCTTCTTTTTTATTCTCTTGATTTAAATAAATAAGACTTTTAGTTATTTGATCTATAGCTTGCTTGTCAAGTGGCTTTCCTAAAAAAAGGTATCTCCCTCGAAATAAACGATGGTATAATTCGACCTAATTTGGTTCTTCATCTCTGGGTCCTTAAAAAGGCACTTTTGGGACAATTGCTATATCCATATTTCTTACTTTTTTCTTCTTAGTAGTTTAGCCTTTTTTCTATTTAATTGAGCTATATTCAAATTCCTTTTGGCATATACCCATATCCAATTTTTGCCATAAAATTAAAAATAATTATATAGTTATAGTTTGAGATAATTTTTATTATAGGATAATTCTAATATAGAGAATTATAATTAGTCAATTAACTCTATAATATTTGAGTAGTCTGATATGAGGTCTGTGCCTACATATCATAATATTTTGTGTTCTTAAAGGGGGATTTTTGTTTATAGATTTTGTATTCTTAAAGGGGGATTTTTGTTTATAGATTTTGTGTTCTTAAAAAAAAAGTATACATTGTATTATTGTATTCTTCAAAAGCAAAATCTTTTATCGCAAGTTCTGACATTTGTCATTGAATCCGACAATTTTTTTTTAATTTAAATCTGGGTGGAGATAGGACTCAATCATATAGATATACATCTAGATGTATATCTATATACATCTAGATGTACAATTAACACTTGTACCTTGTATATACTGAAAAACTTGATCGAATTTCGATCCCCAAAAAGTTCTTAAAGTATCAAGACTTGTTTTTGTGGATCTTAAAATCAAATGAAAAATTTCAATTTTCAAATTTTATGAAAATATATTTTTTTAATTTGAAAATGTAAATTTTCATTATCTCGCTCAGAACATCTTTTAAAATAGCTCATGGAACCATGATATCAAACATTCCAAAATCAAATAAAGAATCAGATATTTGAGAATCCTCCTCTACTTCTGGTTTAATGTCTCCTCAATTACTCTTTTACCTACAAATGCAATATATGCATTGGGTTCCACAATCGTGACGTTAGCCAACATGCCAAAACTAGCAGTCACTCCACTAGTTGTGGGAGATGTAAGAATTGAAATATATAGCAATTTTTTTCCTTTTGTTGCGTATGCAACACAGTAGTTATTTTATTCATTTGCATTAAACTAAAGCTTCCTTCTTGCATACGCGCTCCGCCAGAAGTACATATGATAATTAATGGAAGATAATTATCAGTAGCATGCTGGATTAGATGGGTTATTTTTTCACCTACTACTGAGCCCATACTGCCTCCCATAAACTGAAAATCCATAACTCTGAGTGCGACATCAATACCATTTACTCGACCTATACCTATTTGAATAGCATCAGGTAAACCTATTTCTTCTTGATAGAAAGTGTTATAATCTTCATAAGATTCTTTTTCTATATCTTCTCTTTTTTTATAGAAAGCTCTTCCTTCTTAGAAAGTTTTTTCACTCTATCTATTGCTAGTGCAGAACACTCTTTCACTATCTCTAGTAAATACAGATAAATTTTTTCTGTATCCTCAGATTTAGATAAGTTATTCTCATAATATTTGAAAAGTTCATTGAAAATTTTATACTCTATACACTTTACCATAGGTTTTTTATAAGTATGAAAAGATTCAAAAACAAGATTATCGTTCTCAGCTTCCAATATGGTGTACTCCATCACCTCTGACTTATTAGACCTAATTGTTTCATCTAATTTGCTTACTCCTACTTCTAAAAGTAGGGACATAAATTCTTCAAATACAAAATCAATCTTCTTGTGATGGAGGTAGATTTTATCTATTTCATGAAATAGCTCCTCACTATTCGAGCTATACAATGGATCATCATCCATATTTTTGTAAAACTCATGAGTTTCTTGTTTTCTCATGTGTTCCACCATAACATCATAACTAAAACGATGTTCTTCTTTTTTTGGAAAACCATGACGATTTTGCAACCAATATTTAAATTGGTCAGGGACCAGGTATCTTTCCATCAAACAGATCGCCATCTACTCTCACAGCCAGAAAAGGTAATTTGGCTGTGGATAATTTACACAATATCCTGGATAATAATTAAATATTTGTTCTATTTTTTCTTCTGAAAAAAAATCCTATTTTAAATAAATTTAGCGCCACTACTTTCACTAACTTCTCTTGTACTTGTAATTCATCCCCTAAGTCGGCTAACTTTTTACGTAATTCGTAAAGAATGTCTAGAGTTTTCTTTTCAGACTATATTTTTTCACATATATATTTTTGAAGCAACTTCTTCCCCCTATCTTGCAAAGAAGTTGAGAACTGTTTCTCAATAGCATCTAAAAAAGAGAGATAAAATTGAGTTTCTACTTTCTTTGAAAAGGGAAAGAAATAAAATTCAAAAGATATTTTGTTACATATTTCAAATAGTAACAATTTAACCATTTTCAACGTTGTACCAATAATGTCTTGCTGTTTATTAATAATTTTTTTTGAATTTGAATTCAAATATTTTATTAAATTAATATCTAGCACAACCCTAAGGATATCAACAACATTATTATTATATGATAATAACATTTTAATAGTCTTAGTGTAATTTGAGAAAAATTCGTTGTATATGAAAAATTCTTTGTTAAAATATTTATGATAAATAACTTTGTACAATAAAATCGAGACCCTTCAAACCATTATGACATCAAATAAAGACATCGTATGTTTTTTATCTAGAAGATCTAGAGTATATAAATCTATATCCATAGGGCACCAAGTACCATCATCAATTAAAAGCTCAATTCGCTCTGAACTAGTCATTTGCAGAGTTGCTCCACATGTTGTACAAACACTTTTGTCTTCTTTTACAAAAAATTACCTAAAGTGAAGGGTATCAAAATTTTCACAGTGAATCCACAAATGCTTATACTTATTATAAACTTTGATACTTCTATCTTGTTCGATTTCTTCTCTGCTTTCTTCTCCACTTTCTTGTTCTAAATTAGTCATTTTCAGAGTTGCTCCACATGTACAAATAGTTCTATTTTCTTCTAGTAAAAATTCCTTAAAGTAAAAGGCATAACACTTTCTGTAGTAAGTCCACAAATGCTTATAATCTATATTTTTATCTTGTTCGATTTCTTCTCCACTTTCTTGTTCTGAACTAGTCATTTTCAGAGTTGATCCACATGTTATACAAACAGTTCTATTTTCTTCTAGTAAAAATTTATTAAAGTAAAAGGTATAACACTTTTTGCAGTAAATCCACAACTTCTTATAATCGATATTTTTATCTTCTTCAATTTCTTGTTGGATTTCTTGGTCAATTTCAGTCGATTTCTTGGTTGATTGTTCGATTTCTGTTTCCTTCGATTTCTGGTTCAATTGTTTGATTTCTTCTGCTAAATATTCACGATCCTTATTTTCTTCAAACATTTTCATGGTTTTTTTCCTTTTTAATGTACAACTCTTTTTATTCAGAAAGATAAATTTTTATAAGAAAAAAATACAAATCTTTTTGATTCAACATGTTACCTATCGGAACCTCGTTAATCGAGTGATATCTGTACATGCTTCTTATCTACATATCTTGTTATAATATAAGCAGGCAGTCTTGGAAAGACTTGAATAACTTGTTATTTTCGTTAACATAATGATGTTTCATGTTCTACTCTTCTGACTTGTCGGTCGGTAAAAAAATTAGGCGCAATGACAGAATAACAAATTTTGAAATTTCTTAGTTATTTTCATATCAAATTTTTTTTTTAGCGTTTCTAATATTAAATATTAGAAACTTCCCTTTTTTGGATATTTGGATAGATATAGGATACCTAGATATTTTTTGTATTCTTCGAATAAATTCAGCTTTCTATTCTATATATTCTATGGAAAAAATAAAAAATAAAGAATCTATTAATTTAGATCTACCATTTATGAATCAAATTATAAAATTGATACGGATCAGGTTATTTTTGATCCATGAAATGAATTCACAATGATTCAAAAACATCCTGAATAGTGGACCTAATGAAATATTTATTAGGAATTATATTGGCACAATGCGCCATTGTCAACCCCAGATTGTTGGATTGACACTTTTTTTTTACATAAAAAATTTGTAAACTGATTTACTCTTTTCTTATAGATCCCTTCTTCATGGACAAATATGATTAATTATTAGCTGTCATCTAGCTAGCTAAAAATAGATTTGCTAAATCTATTCAATCACGAGGAATTTGAACAAGATAACATTTCTTCAGACCACTATGGTCGCAGGCTAGAAAAGATTAGATCGAAACCAATCCCATTTTTTGATCCATAAAATGGATTTATATTTATAAATAAATTACTTCTAGCTGAGGTATCTATTCTTATCCATTCAGTATTCGGCTCAATCTTAAAAGATTGGGCCGGGTTCGATTTGATTAAGGGACCAAATGGATGAAAGTCACTTGATTACAAATTAATTATCAATTTTTCTTTTCAACCAACGTATCAATTGTATCAATCAGCTTAAATTCAAATTTGATTTGTTTCCATACTTCACAAGTAGTAGCTAGTTCAAGACTCCATTTAGTTGCTTCGCTAATCACTTCATTACCTTCACGAGCAAGATCACGTCCTTCATTATGCACTTATACACAAGCTTCTAAAGTGACCCGATTAGCTACTGCACCAGGTGCATTTCCCCAAGGGTGCCCCAAAGTCCCTCCACCAAACTATAATATAGAATCATCCCCAAAGATCTCGGTTAGAGTAGGCATATGCCAAACGTGAATGCCTCCTGAAGCTATAGGCAAGACACCTGGCATAGAGACACAATCTCGAGTGAAATAAATACCATGACTTCGGTCTTTTTTAATAAAATCATCATGTAATAGATCAACAAAACCTAAAGTGATCTCTCATTCTCCTTCAAGTTTACCTACTACCATACCAGAGTGAATATGATCTCCACCAGACATACGCAGTGCTTTAGCTAGCACACAGAACTGCATACCATGATTTTTTTGTCTGTCAATAACTGCATGCATTACACGGTGAATGTGAAGAAGTAGGCCGTTGTCTCGGCAATAATGAGCTAACATAGTATTTGCCGTAAAACCTCCAGTAAAATAGTCATGCATGACTATAAGAACTCCCAATTCTCTGGCGAATACTGCTCTTTTTATCATTTCTTCACATGTACCTACAGTAGCATTCAAGTAATGTCCCTTAATTTCACCCGTCTCAGCCTGAGACTTATAAATTGCTTTTGAACAAAAATAGAAACGATCTCTCCAGCGCATGAATGGTTGGGAATTCACATTTTCATCATCCTTGGTAAAATCAAGTCCACCATGGAGACATTCGTAAACTGCTCTACCATAATTCTTGGCAGATAGGCCCAATTTTGGTTTGATAGTACATCCCAATAATGGATGACCATATTTGTTTAATTTATCTCTTTCCACTTAGATACCATGTGGTGGGCCTTGGAAAGTTTTTGAACAAGCAGGAGGAATTCACAGATCTTCCAGACATAGAGCTCGTAAGGCTTTGAATCCAAATACATTACCTACAATGGAAGTGAATAGGTTAGTAACAGAACCTTCTCCAAAAATATATAAAGGGTAAGCTACATAGGCAATAAATTGATTTTCCTCTCCAGGAACGGGCTCGATATCATAACATCATCCCTTGTAACGATCAAGACTGGTAAGTCCATCAGTCCAAATAGTGGTCCATGTACCAGTGGAAGATTTCGCAGCTACTGCTGCTCCCGCTTCCTTAAGGGGCACTCCAGGTTGAGGAGTGACTCGAAATGCTGCCAAGATATCAGTATCTTTGGTATCATAGTCCGGAGTATAATAAGTTAATCTGTAATCTTTAACACTAGCTTTGAATTCAACACTTGCTTTAGTCTCTATTTTTGGTGACATAAATATGTCCCTCCCTATGATTTATTGGTTAATAACTTTTACAAGAACCAGGTCTACTCGACATGAGTGTTGAACGTAAAGACTTTTGCATCAATTTTCTACAAAATAATTATTTTGTCCTTTATTGTCAAAAAGACTTTTCAAGTAATATTGTATCATGTTGTGTATGTATGAAGCAACCCAATTTATTATTTCAATTAACCCAAGGACCTTTCAGCTATTAAACTAGCTCATGAATTCAACTTCTATATAATGTAAATATTTATTTTGGCAAAATAGCATCAATAGCCTCTAGTCGTGTTCTAGCCCTTTTGAGAGCTACATCAGCCTTGATTGCTTGTCTCTTGCCTTCAGCTTGTGCAAGATCCACTTTAGCTAATCTATAACTTTCTTGAGCCACTCAAGGATCGATATCCATACCTCTTTCTGCATTATTTACCAATAATGTGACCTCATTATTGTCTATCTTAGCAAAACCGCCTAGTAAAGCCATAGTCAACCATTGCGCATTGAGACGTATTTTCATAACTCCTATATCTAAAACTGTTACAATCACAGTATGGTTGGGTAATACACCAATTTGACTACTGTTGGTAGTTAGGATTATTTCTTGAACTTTTGAATCCCAAACAACTCGATTGGGAGTCAGTACACGAAGATTTAGGTTCATTTTTAAAATTAAATTTCTTTGAAGTTCATAGCCTTTGCAGTAGCTTCATCAATGTTACCCACCAAATAAAAAGTTTGTTCAAGTAGATCATCTAATTCTCTAGAAAGGATCATTTGAAAACCTCTAATTGTTTCTATTAGACTAACATATTTACCGGGGGAACCAATGAATACCTCTGCTACAAAAAAGGGTTGTGACAAAAACCATTCAATTTTTTGTGATCTTGCTACGATTAAATGATCTTCTTTTGATAATTCATCTAGTCCAAGAATAGCTATAATGTCTTGAAGTTCCTTATAACGTTGCAACGTTTGTTTAACTCCTTGCGCAGTTTCATAATGTTCTTCACCCACGATCGAAGGTTGGAGCATAGTTGACGTTGAATCTAACGGATCTACCACTGGATAGATCCCCTTAGTAGCTAATCCTCTTGATAGTATAGTAGTAGCATCTAAATGTGTGAATGTTGTAGCAGGAGCAAGATTGGTCAAGTCATCTGTAGGTACATACACTACTTGAATGGAGGTTATAGATCCATCTTTGGTAGAAGTGATTCTCTCTTGTAAGATCCCATTTCTATACTAAGAGTTGGCTGATAACCAATGGTGGAAGGCATTCTACCTAATAATGTGGATACCTCTGACCCTGCTTGGACAAAGCAAAATATATTATCAATAAATAATAATACGTTTTGCTTATTGACATCTCAGAAATATTCAGCCATGGTTAGAGCAGTTAAACCAACTCTCATACGAGCTCCTGGCAGTTCATTCATTTGACCATAGACCAGAGCTAGTTTGGATTTTGAAATATTTTGTTCATTAATTACTCCCCATTCTTTCATTTCCTTGTAAAGATCATTTCCTTCATAGGTACATTCTCCTACTCTACCAAATACAAAAACACCTCCATGAGCCTTAGCAATGTTGTTAATTAACTCCATAATCAACACTATTTTACCCACTCCAGCTCCTCCAAATAATCCAATTTTTCCCCCACGGTGGTAAGGAGCTAAAAGATCCACTACTTTAATCCCTATTTCAAAGATTGAAAATTTGGTATCCAATTGTGTAAAGGTGGGAGCAGATCTATGAATATGAGATGTTGTGAGAGCACCTACAGGACCTAAATCATTGACAGGTTCTCCAAGAACATTAAAAATTCTCCTGAGAGTAGTTTCACCAATTGGAACACTCAATGGAGCTCCTGTATCAATTACTCTCATTCCTCTCATCAAACCATCTATAGCACTCATAGCTACAGCTCTAACCTTATTATTTCTTAATAATTGATGTACCTCACAAGTAACACAAATTAGTTTACCAGTTGTATCATTATCCTTAACTATCAAGGAATTGTAAATATTAGTCATATTACCTAGAGGAAAAGATACATCTAGTACTGGGCCAATGATTTGAGCAATATATCTTGCCTTCTTTTCTACAAGTGTGGAAACGCTAAAAAAAAGAGGATTGGTTCTCATACAATAAAATAGAAAAAAGGAGATTAATTCAAATTGCTAATACTAGCAAAAAATTTAAAAAACAAAAATGTTCAGGACTGAGTTGATCAGTCAATAATAACTGAGAGTTACCACTTTGATTTACTTAGTGGTCTGTTTATAAAGTTCAACTTTGATAATGATCTATAAGTTCATTCATTATTATACAATGTAATAATTTTATTGTAAAAATTGTAGAAAAACTTATTAAGATGCCATTGAATCATCTATGGCATCTAATAAGTTTTACCTACTATTGGATTTGAACCAATGACTCTCACCGTATGAAAGCGATACTCTAACCACTGAGTTAAGTGGGTGATTTATCATCATAGATAGAGTCGTAACTAGAAACGATTCTAGGTGGAATTCACCATATAAACAATATGCCCCCTAACTAAATAGTATCATATCCACCTTGACAGAAAGTGATATATTTTGTTAGTATATTTTCAAAACTGTGAAGGGTTATAGCTCAGCTTGGTAGAGCACCTCGTTTACACATGCACCAATGTTTTTCAGGAGAGTTTTTTGGTTTGTCTGATCTGTAAATATCTTATGTTATATAGTCTTACTCTATGAATTGGGAGAACAACAGCATGACAAAGATGAAGTTAGATCTGATTAGAACTTATAAATATAGTTGATATGGTCAATCTCAGGTGCATTCAATGTCAGGCATAATGAGTACAATACAAGGACCTCAAAAAAATTCTTTTCGCTCTATGAACTTTCAGGTGTATGAAGTATCATATTATTCTACTTTTGGGGTGATAGAGACTCATTTGAATTAATCTATGTCTGAGCATGGCAGACCTACGTCAAGTAAACCTTTTGAATAACTTTGGGATTGCTTCTGAAATTTGTGTTTGAAGCAAATGGAGCCATCTTATTATCTATCTTTCTGGAAAGGAGAGAATGGCAGACTAACTGATCAATCCATCAATTAATGAAAGATCCCAATGCAATAAAAATTCATGTTGGGTTCTTGGAACAATTTGAATCATTTTGGTAATAAGAACTTTGATCTGTTCTACCGAGAAGGTCTACAGTTCGAGCCCGTATAGCCCTATACAGTTCTTAAACTATTATATTTCCCCCCTTTGCTTAGTGTCTCTATCACCTAGCTCTAATTTGAAGGAGTCTTCGGATCATGTCAACTCAAATTAGACATGGAACTTTTAACTCCAAGCACATTTGGGGTCAACAAAGCAGAAAAATGATTATCTTTTCTGTATCTGTGAATCTATTTTAAGTTAAAAAACAAGAATGATAGTTGATCAATATCTTTGATCTTGATCAACTATCATTCTATCACTTTATTTGCATCAAGTGAGATTAAATTCAACCTACTTTTGATCTATACTAGAGAAATTTGTAACACATTATTAATTATAAATATGTTCAATACCCGGTCGGAAAGGCGAAAATGTTTATCCTAGTTAAACATAGCTAAAGAATGAACCAAGGGTTCATTCTTTCTTTTTCTTACCCTAAGACTATTGCTCCTTTTTTATAATAGTATTAAATTATCTCTACATACTATTAATTGACTAAGTAAAATCTACTTCTCGAACCATTCCATTCATATAATAAACTGAATGCATCAACATGCCATCAAATTATGTATTTATTTGATGATTCATTTCAATGTTTTTGAAAACGGAAGTGGATTTGCCCTTGAACATCTTCAACCCAATACTATGGAATGTTTTCTATTTGGTTGATAGATGCGAGAGCCTAAAAATTATTTTATTTGAATATTTGTATTGTCGCCTGTGCAAGTATAGGACAAAGGACTTTATTATCTTTTATCCCTATGAGATAGACCCAAGGAGGTAGAATTAGGCTTATGGATACATTAAGGGATACATAAGCCCCTTTTTTCTATTACTCTGAGAGATCATATGTTTATTGAAGTCAAATGACAGATTACTAGATTCACTCAATTTGAGTTTGGAACAAAGGAAGCTTGTTGACCCATCCCGCATAATTAGAAACAACGAACCTGAAAGACCCATCTGATTTAGATGGACAAAATTGTTATATCGAGATAGAACATATAACTAAAAAAAGACCTGTAAATTCCCTTACATCAACTCATGTTGATGACACATTACAACTCAAATCAACATGGGGGTCTGCCGAACTACAAGGGTTCTATTACAACCCTTTCCTAAAAAGGAAAGATTGTTATCATTTGGCAATGATGAATGCAAGTATAGAAAGAATTGATACGAAAGAGGAAACATAAATTGATATTCTTACGTAAATTTCATGATAAGTCACGAACGAAATAGGAGTTATAATGTTTCGATGAGAATTAATTATTTTTTTTGGGGGGGTAGAGGAGTGATGTCTAAATTGACAATAAAATAGAGAAATTTTATCTATTTCATAGGAGTCTATTTATGTTTATATTTTCCGAATATGATACTTTTTGGATATATTTAGTAATATCCAGCCTTATACTGATTATGGCATTCTCAATTTTCATAGCTTTGGCCCTAATAAATAAAGGGCCGGAGAAAGCCACTAGTTACGAATCAGGTATAGAACTAATGGGAGATACTTGGATCCAATTTAGAATTCATTATTATATGTTTGCTCTAGTTTTCATTGTTTTTGATGTGGAAACAATCTTTCTCTATCCGTGGGTGATGAGTTTTGATATTTTGGGTCTATATACATTTATAGAAGCTTTTTTTTTCATGCTTATCTTAATTATTGGTTTAGTTTATGCATGGAGAAAAGGAGCATTGGAATGGTCTTAACTTCCAACTTTTTGGGTGGTAGAAGGGAAGTAGAAAATTGCATAAAGCCAACGATATATCCTATAGAGTCACCTTTGCTTGATCAAGAAATTCCAAATTCAATTATTTCAACTACTCTAAATGATCTATCAAATTGGGCGAGACTCTCTAGTTTATGGCCACTCCTTTATGGTACTAGTTGTTGTTTCATAAAATTTGCTTCATTAATAGGTTCGTGATTCGACTTTGATCATTACAATTTGGTACCGAGATCTAGTCCTAGACAAGCCGACCTCCTTATAACAGCTGAAACTGTGACCATGAAAATGGCTCCTTCTTTAGTGAGATTATATGAACAAATGCCTGAATGAAAATATGTAATTGCTATGGGAGCATGTATGATTATAGGAGGAATGTTTAGTATAGATTCTTATACTACTATTCATGGAGTAGATAAGTTAATTTCTATGGACATTTATTTTCCAGGTTTCCCTCCTAAACTAGAAGCTATTATAGATGCTGTAATAAAACTTTGTGAAAAAATAGCTCGAGAGTTATCTGAATATAAGACCGCGTCTCAACAAAGAAAGAGGTATTTCTCTAGAAAGCATAGGTTTCATATTGGAACCACTATTCATACTAAAAATGAAGAGGATAAGTTTTTCCATCAATCTTATGAATATCAATTTGATTTGACTTTAGAGATACCCCCCAAAACATCTGAAGCCATTTTAGAGCTACCCCTTGAAAAACTTGAAAATACGAGAGTTCACTATCTAATTGGTGAATGAATAATCATTAGTAGAAAGTAACAAACAGGAAAAATAATTTTAAATTCCATTGTAAATGTTAAATACTTATACAGATACTTTGACAATAAATAGTAATTAAATGCCGGGTTGATTATCTGCTTGGCTAGCCAAACATAAGTTATCTCATAGAACTTTGGGTTTTGATTACCAAGGCACAAAGACGTTACAGATCAAATCTGAGGATTGGACCTCAATAGCCATCGCCTTATATGTTTATGGTTTTAATTATCTCCGTTCTCAGTCTGCCTATGATGTAGCACTAGGGGGATCATTAGCTAGTGTATATCATCTTACAAAAATAAAGGATAATGCAGATCAACCCAAAGAAGTGTGTATAAAAGTTTTTGTCCTAAGGGAAGATCCCAGAATACCATTTGTTCTACGTATTTGGAAAGGTGCTAATTTTTAGGAACAAGAATCTTATGATATGTTGGGAATACTTTATGAAAGTCATCCATGTCTCAAATGTATATTGATGCCTGAAAGTTGGATTGGTTGGCCTTTATGCAAAGATTATATTGCACCTGATTTTTATGAGATACAAGATTCTCATTGAATGGAATAAAAGTAAAATTTTTTTACTTTTGCAATGATATATCTATATTTTGGATAATCTCTTCCATTTTATATGAAATCAAATGTGGCTTTGGCTGCATTAGAAATTATACTATATCCTTGAATGAAAGAAGGATGAACAAAATGTATTTTATTCACACATCAATAATTATTTACCACACCACATCTTATGTACAAAAAGGAAAGCTCCAATTTGAGCTTATACTGGTTCCAAGCTCAATTTTTTTGAGTTCTTTCAAGATTTGATTAGAATAAAGAAGGCGTGCTATAAACAAAAAAGTGGAAAAAAATGGAAGATGCTTTTACCAGTATGTAGACATAGATCTACATGTATGGATTATGCCCATATATATATTTCTTTCTTTCTTATCCATCTAGATAAGATGGTTCCACATGCTAGGAACCAGATTTGAACTGGTGGCATGAGGATTTTCAGTCCTCTACTCTACCAACTGAGCTATCCCGGCTCTTCCCTCTGCATTATCCTAGTACAGAACCTACACTCGTGTCAACTAAAAAGACAAAGGGAAAAAAATCTCCCTTTTGAAAAGGATCCTATTTTTGGATTGATAAGTCATAATCGCATAATTATAAAATTAATTAAAATTATGTATTACAATTGTAATAATAGTAATTGTACATATAGTACATGATTATGTGACAAAATAGATCAATTGCTCCTACGATCAACTTGTCTTAAGATCTATTTTGCTATTTAGCAAAAAATAGTGGGGTAATAGATAATCACAATAAGTGCTATTTAAAATAAAGTGAGAATTCTGAATTGCTCACAGAATTATGAAAAGAATAAGATATATGTTATTCAGACATAAACCTAGGGATAGAGGGACTTGAACCCTCACGGTCTATAAAACCAATGGATTTTCCTCCTACTGCAATTTGCATTGTTGTTGGTATTGACATGTAGAATTGGACTCTATCTTTATCCTCGCCCAATCATTCATTAAAAAAATGGAATTAACTCTCTTTCTAAAGAAGCTCTATATTGGATTACTTAATGAATTAGTTCATTCAATTTGATTTTGAGCTAGGCTCCTAAAAAAAAAGCCTAGAACGACTCAAGTTCTAATCGTTAGTTTTATTTCATTTATTAAGTGTTATATACAGAGGGCACTCTCTAGATAATAGTATTGGGTCAAATTCAAATGATATTCATTCGTTAGAATAGCTTTCGTCAAGTCTCTGCACCTATCCCTTTCTGGGAAATGATAATTATCATCCCTTATAAAGGGATTTGGCTTAGGATTGCCCATTCAAAATATCCCAGGGTTCCCTAGATTTGGAAGCTATCACTTAGTAAGTTTCCATACCAAGGCTCAATTTGATTAAGTCTGTAGCATCTACCAATTTTGCCATATCCCCATTCTCAGAGAATGAGATGATGAGATAATATCATCTCATCAATTTAATTTCAATTAATAAATTGATTCGTTGGATATATGTTCAACGGTGGAATACCCTCTCTTACTTCCTTCTCTCTCAACATTGTATCATCGAGATTAAGAATCATTATATTCTTTATGCATTTTTTATGCAATATTCTTATCCATTTTTTTTATTCAGACTAGTGAAACTCTTTATAGCATTTGATTCTTCCTTATCTTTATGGATAAATTAGACTTTATTTCAATTTGATTTGTGTTCCCATCCTACACCATAAAAATATCCCTTTCTATATTTAATACCTATTTAAAATCATATTTCCCTTCCATAAGTATAGTCTATGAAATGACTAGAAATCAAAAGAAAGTAGAAATCCAATTTATACCATTATTTTATTCTTTAAATATTTGTCCCATCTGGCTGGGACGAAAGGATTTGAACCTTCACAATAACAGGACCAAAACTTGCTGTCTTACCGCTTGGCCACACCCCATTCTTATTTGATGCTAATCAATACTCATATTAATAATAAATATAAGTTAAAGAAATGTTCCATTCTAATCTTAACTACATTATTAGAATTTGATTTGCTATAATTTAATTGCTACGATTATTAAGAGATCTCTGAATCTCATACCAATAAATATGTGATTGCATCCTGCATTTAGATATAAGCCTGCTTAGCTCAGAGGTTAGAGCATCGTACTTGTAATGCAATGGTCATCGGTTTGATCTTAATAGTTGGCTCTTTTCTATTTTTTTCATTCCTTCCATTATAAACCATGTCTCGTTAGGATCTATGAAATAGGGAGAAAACTCTTCCTTTTATGATCGTTGGTCCACCAGGTCTGTCATGGCATAACGAAATGAATGATTGGAACATATTTTTTTAGACCTCTCCAATACAAACATAAATTGAAAAAATGTCATTCTCCATATAAAATAATTACAATATTCACATGGTTTATACTATTCCTCTTTCTAGCATTATTTGTTTATTTTGTAAAATAAGGAGTTTTTATGTCCCGCTATCGCAGACCTCATTTAGAAATAATAAATCATCTGAAGACTTTACCAAGACTCAGTAAGAAAACACCCAACAGAATTATTGAGAAGTCTGGTAAGAGAAAACATTCTAAACCTCCTAAACCTTCTAAATATCCTGTCTGTCTAAAAGAAAAACAAAGATTACGTTTTCATTACGGACTTACAGAGCGACAATTACTTCAATATGTTCATATTGCTAGAAGAGCCAATGGACCCACGGGTCAGGTCCTATTGTAATTACTTGGAATGCATTTGGATACCATTATTTTTTGATTGGGTATGGCACTTACCATTCCTGGAGCTAGACAATTAGTCAACCATAGACATATCCTGGTCAATGATCGAATAGTAGATATACCAAGTTATCATTGCAAACCCCAAGATTTGATTTCTATAAAAGATCAACAAAGATCCAAAAATATAATAAATAAAAATATAGATCTATCCCAGAGGGATAAAATCTAGGTGCCAAACCATTTGAATCTTTAAAAAAAAAAGTCACAATATATTGGATTAGTAAAAAAATAAGTAGATAGTAAACGGATCAGTTTGAAGATTAATGAATTGTTAGTCGTAGAGTATTATTCCTATCGAGTTTAAATTGAGAATAAAAAGGAGGGATTCCTACACACTTGTTCCTCTATACATTACATTACAATGTTAATAAATATTAACACATTTATTGTCCATTTTTACAATTCCAATGTTAGTTATTTTCCTTTCCCATACCAATGTTCGTTTTCCTCATCTCATTTCCTCTATCACAAAATAATAATGGGGTTGTGGGATGATGAGATCATCCTATTGGGATGGGATTCAATAGATTGATAAAAAAATAAGGTGAATATACGAAAAGAGAGGAATTTGAACCCCCAGTAAACACACGCCTACATAGCAGTTCCAATGCTATGCCTTGAACCGCTCAGCCATCTTTCCTATGCAATCTCTCCATTTAAATCCAAAAAATGTAAATTAGATTAGTGGATAGCAAGTTAAAAATTATTCTTGTTCAGATACGAGAACTTCCTTTTGCAGAAGTAAAGTACTTAACTTATTCAATCCCCCCTAAAGACAAAAGAATATTTTACCACACTTCTTATTTTCTTCTTATTTCAACAAATTAGAATCTTTATCAATCTACTGATCTCATCTTATTCGGGTTTCCCAATCCAATCGCGAAATTGAGCCAAATCTATTAATCCATTTAATTTTATGATTATAATATACATAATGATTGTATAGTATTATTAATAATTTTTCAGCAAGGATTCATAGTACAAATTGTATCATTATGACGAGATTTTTATCCATATTTATTATGTATGTTAATATGGGTATGCACACAATGATCATTTAGTTCTCATTATGTAATGATCCTTTCACTTTACTTGTTTGCTCATTCAGATCACGAGCAAATGAGTCTGGACTTACTTATTGAGCTCGTAGAATATTTAATTTAAAATAAATTAAATTTTTTCTATTGTTCATCGGTCAATTTACATGAACACCCCTTTCAAATATTCTCTATCTATTTTTATTTAGAATAGTCAATTAGATTAGAATTTTCACATATTTACGATCAGAAGGAAACCCATTTATTATGCTATTGTGCGTCGGAAAATCATTTTGTTCATGGGTTCATTTCCATATGGGGAATGAAGGAAATTATCAAATCTTTGATTGACTATGCCTAGATCTCAGAGAAATGAAAATTTTATCGATAAGACCTTCACAATTGTAGCATATATCTTATTGCAAATAATCCCAATGGCTTCAGGGGAGAAAGAGGCATTTACCTATTACAGAGATGGTGTGATTTGATATTTTTTTCTCTTTCTATTTTTCTCCTTTCAGGGAATGGCGGGATATTGAGTCAAAGAAAACTAACGCTTAGTGAAAGTGAGTTTCATAAATAGAACAATTCTTTCTGTCATGTATCCCTGATTGATGCAGCCTTAGATGCTTTGATCTTCTAAGATTCTAGTATCAAGAAAAAGGTTACACCTATGTATGTAATAGGTGTTAATGGTCAAACCTATCTGATAGGCATGCATAGGGGAAATTAAAAAACACTACGTGTGGAAATCGACAACACAAACGCTTTGTTATCATATATATGACCTTTTTACGAAGGGCTAGTGAGAATGGTTGGGGCAACAAACATCCATCTCGTTTGTACTTTGGATACCATTAGAACCATCAAAGATTGTTGAAGTGAATAACTCCCTTAAAATATGGTGCGTTAAGGACAAAGAAATTGTTGAAGGTTCTATTTTTAGTGATAAGCTAAATCCTTGTTATTCAGAAAAAAGAATCTTTACATGAATGATGGCTAGAGATTCATTAGAAATACACTAGCTCCTGTCAATTATTAATAATGGGGATAAGACTCTCTTTACAATTCAACAGATTACTTCCCTTATTATGTAAAATAAAATGAGGAGCAGTGTGAGGTGAAAATCTCATGTACGGTTTTGTAACGAAGATCATTTCAATTGAATGAATGACCATGATGAATGTCAGCTCAATCTGAAGGGGAATATGCAGAAGCTTTACAAAATTATTATGAAGCCATGCACCCAGAAATTGACCCTTATGATCGTAGTTATATACTATATAATATAGGTCTTATCCACATGAGTAATGGGGAACATATTAAGGCTTTTGGAATATTATTTCCAGACATTAGAACGAAACCCATATTTACCACAAGCTCTTAATAACATGGCCCTGATCTATCATTACATGCGGCTATCTGTACTATAGAATGAATTTGTTTAGAACTATGGATAAGGACAAAAGAACAGGATTTCTACATATACGCCGTCCAAAGGGATAGTTTTTATCAGTTGTAGTAAAAAAAATATCCCTCAGAGGAGCCCAAATATGAATGGTTAAATAGAGCCTGGATATTCTATGGATAAAAAAATCATTCAATTAATGGGGAAAGCACCATAAAGATCAATTATTGAAAGTTCAGGCTGATACGATCAAATCTGCTCATTGACAAAAATAAGGAATCAACTTATGTAATAGAGTTGATTTACTAGGCTATTCAGCAGTGGTGTAGGATCAGATCCTAAAGATGTGAAGTACTCTCCTACCAGTTGCAAACAGAAAGTACTATTTGAAAGTTTTATACAGAACGTAGATAGTTACCCCTTAAAAAGACTTCTATTTGGATAATCTGAAGTAGATCTTTTTGTTTCTATACTTCATCTTTATGAGGGTGGGAGAAAAGATAAAACCTTTTTCATTTATTGAAAGTGAAGTTTGAAACTCATGTCATTGACCCTTTCTGTTCTTTCGGTTAACCTGAACCTATTCCCAATCAACTCTCTTCTATTTTGTAAGTTTGGGTAAAGAACTAAAGAATAATAGTGAATTGAGCCATATGAGGTAGGAAACTCTCAAGTACAGTTCTAAGGGAAGAAAACTTTTCCAAGTTGACCTATCCTGACCGAGGAGAACAGACCATTCGACAAGGAGATCCTGAAATGAAGGAGGCTTGGTTCAATCAAGCTGCTGAGTATTGGAAGCAAACTATAGCGCTTGCTCCAAGTAATTATATCGAAGCACAAAATTGGTTAAATATTACATGACGTTTTGTAGAATGAAAATCTCTCTATTACCATACTGGTAAATCGTATGGATTATGATATGAAACATTTTATCCATTCAGGATAAATCAATGAATCATCCTATTCAATCGAATTAGCTTCTCTTATTTCGTTGTCATTTATATAAATAAATATATTGACAATAAAATAAATAATACCTTCTATGGATCGTTAATGAAAGGGATCTTTTGAATAGGAGTAAATCCCGTCCAGAGATTTAATTTATTAAGGATCCATTAATATTTATCCACAAATAATTCAAAGTTTTTGTGATTCAAAAATGTTATCTGGGACATATGGGGTCCAGACATATGGGTAAATACAACAAACTAGATATGAAGATAATTATATTACACATTATACTAAGAAATGCCTTTTCCCATTGGGTGGGAAAGACGTTTCCCATATTGTAATGGTCCATTGAGCACCTATGGTATATGTCATAATAAATTTGAACACCTACTTCAGATTGACTTCTGTATCATAGTTTGCTTTAGTCCTGAACTGGGAAATAAAGAGAAGAACGAGTTAAGAACATATATCTATCATTCAATAATTCCTTCCTATTGGCGGGTTTTTTCTCACCCACTGTTTGATGAAATAAGTGACTGATAAAAGACAGAAAGCCAGAATACAGAAGTGACAAAGAAAGTAGAAAGGAAAGAAGAAAACAAAATGATTACCTGAAAGAGCTGTTGGGCTGAAGACAGTCGCCGAGGTCGGAAATGTCGCCAACGTCGATTATCTGATCTGCCGGCGTCGGCTATCCTGCCGACGTCGGTTGGGGAAGTGACCGGCGTCGGTCGGGGTTGTGGCCTGTAGTCGGGTCTGGGTTGCTTTCTGGACTGTGGACGGGTCTGAGACTGAACGGGGACAAGTTTGGATGGATTGGGGAGTGGTCTGGTTCGGGTTGGGTGCCTGGTGCAAGGTCTTTTTGGCAGAGGGGTGAGGAAGTTGGAAGAGACACAGAGGACAGGGAAGAGGAGGATTCACAGAGGATGGGGCCTGAGAAGGCTTTGCAGCCTCTCAGGGGGGAAGGACAGAGGGAGCAGAAGACAATAGAAGATAGATGACTGAATACCAAAATGAAATAAAAAACCAGACTAGCTTACCTTTAGCTTGCTGAATGAAGAGAGAAGAAGATGTTGTTGGAGCCACGGAAGAGTTGCTACAAGGAGAAGATACTGATCCAGGGTCTTTTCACCTGTTGCTGCTATTGCACGAGGTCAAGACAGAGGAGAGATCAGGGCCAAAGCGTCAAGAGAATCTGTTTTCGAGCTCAAGAGTCCAGGGGGGTGCGACGGATGCAGAAGGGGATAATGAAGGCTGCCGATGCCGGCAGTTTTGCCGACATCGGCCGAAGGTCGCCAACGTCGGCGGTCGCAGGAAGGGCACAGAGGCTAAAAATAGCCTCTGCCCACTCTTGCACGCCGTCGGGTGAGGGGTCATGGGCAGAACGGTCACAAGGATGCCAAAATGGACGAGGGGGGATATAATGGTGAGATTTGGCCTAATAAATGCTAGGGGGAAGGTGGAGGGATTCAAGGGAGGATCCAAGGTGGCAAGGGTAGGGTGGAAAGGGGGCCTTATTTAATTAAAAATAGATGTTAATTTCTAATTAATAAGACTTAGGTGGGTTAGGGACCAAGGAGGACTAGGAGGGAGAAAGGGCCAAGGGGGAGAACCAAGGTGCGGACACGTTTGCGGTGTCTACATTTGCCCTTTTTTGTCTTGTTTATTGTTCTAGACGAACTGCAAGACAAAAACAGGAGTTGGTTGCCCCAGAAAAGGGATGAGGTGTTCCCCCCTCAAAGCGATAGTCGAGAGAAGGGAACCGAAGATTGAGTGTCGATTTGACAGAGAAATGGATAGAAGAGAGTGAGTGAAAATGCTGCCATAGTTGAGATTGCGCGTAGTCCACTTCACGAGAGGGTCAGGTCAAATTGTCGCATGGTCAAGGGTCAAGGAGTGCCAAAATTGAAGTAACCGGGCCCCAGCATTTAGTCGTCTGCTGATCGGGTCACTCAATCTAAGCTGAAGCTCCAAATGGTCATCGTGTCCCAGGTATCCAGGGCTCAGGAAGTGCTCCCAGAAACACGAAAAAGCCACAAGTAGTAGGGATCAACTGGCTCGCGATCCTATACTTGTGAAGGGTCAAAAAAAAAAAAAAAGTCTGCGGACAATTTGCTAACCAGCCGTGGAATAGCATACACGCAAAAACAACCAAGGCAACATTGGCTTGGAAGTGGTCGAGGTCGAAGGAGATAGGCATGATCGCCAATGGTCATTGGTCAAGAGGATGGATAGACGAAAGGATGCGGCCGAGCTAACCCCAGAAGACCCCATGTCAACTGAGTGCTGCCTACATAGCCCTGGTGACAGGGCCTCAGGCCGATGTAGTTCTCCCTAAAAGGGAGGGAGGGTCGGAGGGATTGATTGGTCTTGGTCAAAGTCGATGATTGGTCTTGGTCAAAGTCGATGAAGTTGGGTGTGATAAGAGTCAAAGAAGAGAAGGTTTGTCCATCATAGAGACGAACAAACGGGGGTGGTCGAGCTAACCTCAGAAGATGTGTTATCTGAGTGCTGCCTACATAGCCCTAGTCATAGGGCCTCAGACCAATGTAGTTCAGACTGCGAGGGTCAAAATGGTCGATGATTGGATGTGGTCAAGCGTCGAAATGATGAGGATAAAAAGATGAGGATAAAAGGATGCTACAGATGGTGTCTTCTGTAGAAGTGGTTGAGAGTCTTTCATCCCTAGCAAGTTTCCATAGTCGTGATGGATGTATGCTAGAAATGAATAGAAGGTCTATTTATGCTTCAGCAAGTATTGGTTTATGCTTAACATAAATTGGGTCTGGTCGGTAGTTTCCATGTGTATTGGTGTCCATAGAAACTATGCGAAAAGGACAAGGATGATGCCTGATGTCATGTTGAAAATGTCGAGGCTGGTTTGAAGAATGTTGAAGTTGGCTGGGTTTAAGGATGAGTCGACAATTGACGTGGCCAAAGCGTGACCAAAGTGTAGAGAAAAGGTGAAAGGCAAATTGCTCTTTCATTGACAAGGACCAGAAAGGAAGCATAGATAGGGGTTATTAGAACAAAAGCCCCGTTCATGCATTGCATCGTTGACCAGTGTTGAGTTAGAACGGTAATCGAATCACTTTGACATTAAAGTGAGCTCGAAGTCCCTTGAGTCGGTGATAGGAGGAGGATAGGGTAACCCAGTCTAAGAGCAGGAGTAACCTTGCCCCTTTTATAGGAGACCCTGAGACAACTACAAGCCAATGTCCGTGACTCGGTTTTTTTTTTTTTTTTTTTTTTTTTACGCAGACTGATCGATGCGGGAAGCCTACATAGAGATGTCACTTGATGTAATGGTCATGTTGCGAAGCTGATCGATGCGGGAAGCTTCTAATAAAAGTGTTGTTTATTGCCAGAGTAGTCATAGCCATCCTTCGAGGGAGTGGTCTATATTTTTGCTTAATAATGTTTGAAAAGTTGGCCTAGCTGTCCTTCAAGGGATCAGTCTAGTAATACAGCAATGATAGTATAGCTGTCCTTCGAGGGATCAGTCTGTCTTTTTGATTTGACTTGATTTAGTGACCATAGATATGGTTTGACATCTTGATTTGGATTTATTGATAGGAATGAGAGTCACGGACAAGACTGTAGAAGCTCAAGGATGCCCCTTTTTATTAGGACAAAGCATCACTGCATCCTAAAAGGGTTGTAGAGGACTTGTTAAAGGGGAATAGGGTTGAAAGGGATGAGGATTAAGAGGATGAGGATTGCTCAAGGGACGAGCTCAAGTTACGTGTCAAGTAGACAAGTACTCGACTAACAGAAGAAAGGTCGAAGATGCAACGCATTAAGAGGCTCAGGTTCTGGCCGTCCGTCGAGGGAAGACAGATGATAAGTCCCTGACCCATACTTGTGCATGATGATAAAAGGTCCAAGCCAATTGGGGGTGAACTTGCCTCGTTTACTTTGCTCCATATTGGTCACGTGCTGATTCTCTTTGAGGACGAGGTCTCCGATGTTGAAATCTCGTTCTCGCAGATTTTTGTCGTAGGCCCGCTTTATGCGACTTTGGTAGACATGGAGATGATTAAGGGCAGCCAGACGGCGCTCGTTGAGTAACTCAAGTTGGGCTAAGTGATCTTGACGAAAGTCATCGTTGGAGAGAATGTCATTCAGGGAGATGCGGAGAGACGAGATCTGTACTTCGAGAGGTAAGACAGCCTCTGTTCCATACACAAGAGAAAAGGGGGTAGCACCCATAGAGGTTTGGATGCTAGTGCGGTAGGCCCACAAAGTGAAGGGGATATGAACGTGCCAATCCCTTCCTGTATCGTCGACCACCTTCATGAGAATTTTGGTGAGAATTTTGTTGGAAGCCTCGGCCTGCCCATTTGCTTGTGGGTAGTAAGGCGAAGAAAAGCTGAGTTTGATGCCAAATGAGTCGCATAGTTTTTGGATAGTCTTGTTTTTGAAGGACTTGCCATTGTCGGTGATGATTTTGTGAGGGACACCGAAATGACAGATGATGTGGCTGCTGACGAAGTCGACAATTTTGTCAGCTTTTGTGGAGACAAGAGGAATGGCTTCCACCCACTTGGTGAAATACTCAGTGGCAGTGATGATGGACTGATGACGAAGAGACGAGTGAGGGTTGATCTCACCGATGAGATCCAAGCCCCACTGAGAGAAAGGCCAAAAATCCTGAGCGACTTGCAAGGTGTGACTGGGGAGATGAAGCAGGTTAGAGTGCTGCTGACACTTGATGCAATGCCGAACATAATCGCTACAGTCTTGATGAAGGGTGGGCCAATAATAACCCAGGCGAAGGATGCGCTTGGCAACCGAGTTTCCACTGAAGTGTCCACCACAAATCCCATCGTGGACTTGCTTTATGGCTTGAGGAGCTTCAGTGGAGGTTAGACAGTGAAGAAGGAGGCCGTCGAAGCCTCATTTATAGAGAAGACCCCCTAGCATGGTGTAGCGAGCTGTGTGCTTGATGAAAGCTCGCCGCGCATTGCTAGAGAGGTTGGGAGGAGTGACAGAAAGAGACAAGTAGTCCACGAGTTGCTTATACCAGTCATCTTGTGGGCTAGAATTGATAGTGTTGATATGGTCGATGTGAGGAGAGATGTATGAAGGCAAAGGTACGCGATGCACTATGACAAAAAGGCGGGCTGATGATGATGAAGACGGGATATGCGAAGCAAGAGAAGCCATGGTGTCGGCAAACTTGTTCGTAGAGCGTGGAACAGTCTGCAAGAGGTAATGGTCGAAAGATGCCAAAAGAGTGTCAACACGATTCTTATACCTCTGTAAAACTTCATTTTTACAGAGATACAAACCGTTAACTTGATTAACGACGAGCTGCAAGTCGCCGAAGATGTTGATAGACTTGATGTGGAGAGAAAGGGTGGTCTGAAGTCCCAAAATTAAGGCCTCGTATTCGGCCATATTATTGGTACAATCAAAGTCAATCTTGAAAGATAGAGGCAAGGGCTCCCCGTCGAGTGGGATGAGGATGACCCCCGCACCCCCACCGAGTTGACATTTGGAGCCGTCAAAGAACATAGTCATCTGGTAGACGGTGTCATCGGTGGAAAGTGTGGCGATAGACTCGTCAGGGAACTCACAGTGTGAAGGTTGGTTGTCGGGAAGAGGGGCATCTGCCAGTTGGTCAGCAATGGTTTTCCCCTTGATAGATTTCTGCTGGATGAATTCGAAGTCAAACTCAGCAAGCAGCATGAGCCACCGAGCCATACGTTGATTCTGATATGGCTTGGAGTGCATGTACTTGAGAGGGTCGGTGTGAGTGACGACAAAGGTTTTGTGGTTGAGAAGATAGTGGCGGAGCTTGGTAGCGGAAAATAATAATGCCAAACAGAGTTTCTCGATATGAGTATACCGAGTTTCATAGTCGACCAGTGTTCGGCTGATGTAGTAAACTGCTTGCTCGCGATGATGCTCGTCTCGGTGCGTGATCATGGCACCTAACGAATGGTTGGTAGCAAAGATATAAAGGTAGAAGGGTTGGTCGTCCTTAGGTGGAATGAGGACTGGTGGAGAGACTAGATAACCTTTGAGGGCTTCAAAAGCCTTTTGACAGTCCTTATCCCATTTAAAGGAGACGTCCTTCTTAAGGAGGTGATGAAAAGGTTGGCAGTGGTCTAAAAGTTGCGAGATGAAACGGCGAATGGACTGGAGCTTCCCTTGTAGACTGCGAAGCTGCTTGAGATTGGTCGGGGGCGGCATTTCGAGGATAGCGTGGATCTTGGCAGGATCTATCTCGATACCACGGAAGGAAATGATGAAGCCGAGAAGTTTGCCTGAGAGGACCCCAAAGACACACTTCTTGGGGTTGAGGCGGACATTGTATTGAAGGAGACGAGAGAAGATGATTGTGAGAATGGTCAAGTGGTCGCGGCGAAGTTTGGACTTGCCGAGAAGGTCATCCACATAATCCTCCATGATTTTGTGGAGGAGATCGTGAAAAATGTAGGTCATGGTGCGCTGATAAGTGGCACCAGCATTTTTCAGGCCGAAAGGCATGACTCGATAGCAAAAAGTCCCCCATGGGGTGATAAAGGTAGTCTTGTGCTGGTCTTCCGGTGTGATCAGGATTTGATTGTATCCTGAAAACCCGTCCATGAGAGATAGCATCTCATGGCCGGCCGTGAGATCAACAAGCTGGTCAATGCTAGGAAGGGGAAAGTCCTCTTTGGGACAGGCTAGGTTAAGGTCGCGATAGTCCATGCAGATCTGAATCCCCCCAGTTGCTTTAGTAATTGGGACGATGTTAGAGACCCACTGTGGATAATCGATGGGTTGGATGAAGGAGACAGAAAGAAGGCGCTGAAGCTCCTCTTTGACAAGAAGCGCAATGCGAGGATGCATCTTTCGAAGCTTCTACCTAACAGGCTTAGCCTCTGGTTTGGTGACAATGTTATGGGTAGCAATGGTAGGGTCGATGCCAGGCATGTCACTGTAAGTCCAGGCAAAGGCCTTGCTATGGTTGGAAAGGAATTGGGCATAGTCAAGCTGCTCCTGAGCGTCTAAAGATTGGCCAATCTTTAAGACGTGAGGAACATCGGAGGAAGAAGGGAGGTTGATGTCAATGGTGGATTCGTTTAACATAACCTGGGTCTCAGAAGGGAGGAAACGCTGGACGAAAGAGTCATCGGCACCCATGTAGGAAAGGATGGCGTCATCGTCAACACAGTGGACAGTGTGAATGGTTGCCGACTCATCCTCTACCATGCTAGGAAAGATGAGAGGGAGAGACCTGGGCACCCCATTGAGCTGATAGGTCAGGGGTTCCAGGCGGATGGTGTTTATGGAAAAAAAAAACTAGGAGGGATGGAAACCACCGACTCCGTAGGTGACGAAGGAGAAATGGGCGAGTCTGAAAGAGATTGGTCAATGGTTGGCTTGGGACAAAGGTCGGAAGGAGCCTGAGTGGGGTCATGATATCCCAGGCCATACCATTTCTTGGCATCGTGTTCATTGAGCGGCTCGATGGGTTGATGGGAGCCCTGCTCATAACGTCCGAAATCGAAACCCTTCCATGCACACCTGTGAAGGTAAGTGTGTGCAAAGGCGGGGTTGCCAAGAAATGAGAAATCAGATGTGAAAGGTTGGGGTGAAGAAAGGGAAGTGCCGTAGGTAGGGGCTTGATTAAGCCCCCCATAGACAAAGTTGGTTTGGAAGTGAGGAGGACCATAAGGTAAGACCGTCCCGATTTGAGGGTCGTAATTAGGACTGAGGTGAAGGCGTCCATACTCTTGCGGAGTTTGGAACATGTCGAGAGTCAACAAGCGGTATTCCCCGAGTGATAGTCGTTGGAAGATGTCTTCCATGGGGTCTTTGGTCGGCGCTTGAAGAGGAGGGGTGAGGGCAACCACCGATTGCAAACTGGTCAAAGCTTCTGCAGATGGAGGCGGTGCTGGAGTGGACGGCTTGATGGGAATGAGGACGTCGTTAGGATGATAGGTGGTGTTGCAAGTCTTGAAGGGTGAAGGGTCAGCGGGAATGGTGTGGACTTGCCCGTCATGCTCAAACTTCACACAACGGTGCAGGGTGGAGGGTATATAGGCCATGGCACAGATCCAAGGTCGGCCCAGTAGAAGGTTGTATTGAAACTCTCCTTCGATGATATAGAAGAGCTCCGGGACTGTGCGTGGGCCTACACGAATGTGGAGGATGACTGTGCCAATGGTCGTGGCGGTGGTGTCGTTGAAAGAGCATAAGATCGCGTCAGTTTTGGAGATGCAGTTCTTGGGAAGAGCCAGCTGATCAAAGGCGTGGGTAGAGATTATGTTGATGCTAGCGCCGCCATCGATCATAACGCATTTAATGCGTGTCCGATCAACATAGGCAGTGATGAAGAGGGCGGCGTCCTGATCTTCCGTGTTAGATGTGGGAATCTCAGAATCGCTGAATGTGATGGAGTTGACAGGAGATAAAGAATGGACGAGGGCAGCGAGTGGTTGGGGGTCCTCAGGTTGGACCTCCACTGCCTGCAAGGCTTGGATAAGGGCTTGACGGTGCTGAGGCGAAGTTTGGATAAGGTCGTAAAGAGACATCTTCACAGGTGTCTGGTGAAGCTGCTTCAGCATGGAGTCATGAATTGGTCCAAAAGAGGAAGATGAAGAAGGTTGGGACGTGCCAAGGATAGAAATTTTAGGCTTGGGCGCAAGGGGTGGCTTGACGAAGGGATAGGTCCAAGGAATGGCAGCTTTTGCTTTGGCCTTGTCCTGTTGCGACCTAGTGGTTATACGGATGGCATTGATTTCAAAAATGGGAGGCAAAGAAGGGGTCATGTCTTGCTGGTGAGATGTTGACGTGTTTGAAGAAGTTGGACAGGAAGGAGTCGGGGTCTGGTCGAGAGTGTCCTCAAGGAGAAGAGTGTCCTTCTCCATATGGCGGCAGATGACGGCCTTGAGGGCACAGCAAGTCTCGGTGTCATGTCCTGGTGTACGATGATATAAGCAAATTTTCGTATCGTCGAACCAGGAGGGCTTGGACCCGAGAGGTTGGAAAGGCTTGATGGGCGGAAGGGTTATGTTGGAAGTCTGGAGATGTCGGCGCAATATTGATGAGTATGAGCCCAATAGAGGGTCTGTGCTATTTGATATGCGCGAGGTTGGTGACTTTTGCTTAGGCGAGGTTAGAAGAGGTTTCTGTACCACCTTATGGGTTGATGGCGCGGTGACAGATGGAGATGGCTCTGGCCTGGTGATTGAGAACGCCTTTTTAGGAGAGGGACGACTGGAGGTAGGCAGAGGAAGCAAAAAAGGCAACGAGTTTTGGTTGAAGGTTGGAGTGGGAAGGATGCTAGCCAAGGTCGAAGGATGGGGGCCCAAAATAGATGGCAATGGTGACGGAGAAGGAGGCATTCGTTTCTGCGGTCTGGCAGTCTTCTTTGCCTTGGTCGGAAGACTACTACTGGTCGAGGTCTGGCCTAAGTCCACCTTCACTTGCGGGTGAGTGAGGGAGGAGATAGGACGAACGCCAAATGACTTGATGGGTTTGGATGAGATAGATGCAGGCTTTGGTTTGGACGGGTTTGGTTGAGGTTTGAGAGTCTGGTCTTTGTCAAGAGTCTGATGAGATTCTGCCTTGGGAGGATTAGCGGCATGTGATGAGAGGGCGCAGGTATGTTGAAGGGCTTTAAGACGCTCCCACAACACCTGAGGCGTCACTTTCCACGGAGGGAGAAGTTCAATCTTCTCCACTAACCGGGAAAATGGCTGAGAGGAAGATGTTGATGGTTGCGAGGTTGAGGACGAGACGGGTGTAGTGGTCTCAGACACATGGTATGGTGAAGTCATGACAGATTTAGATGAGGACGAAGGAGGGACAGGTTCTTCCCTAGGTGGAGAAGAAACCGGGGAGCGAGGCTCCTCCGGCGGGTAAAGGGCAGGGATGACGGTGCCCTCCACTTGTGGCTGAGGAGTAGGAAGGGTCGGGTCCTCCATAGGCTGCAGAAAGGAAGATGGCGAGACTGGAGGTGCTGGTAAGGCCGAGGCGTCCTCTAAGATGAGAGAGGTCAATGGAGAACTAGCCGGGGAGAGAGGTTCGTCCACATGTGACAGACTGATTGATGGACTAACCTCAAGAGGTTGATTGGGGATGAAAGGAGAGACCGTATTGACTGTCCGAATATTGTGCTCATGATTGTCGTCAATTAAGGTCTGGACATTGTTCTGAGTTGGCGGATGATTGGGGAAAGGTTGTTTGAAGATGTCAATGGCCTGATTAGGGGGTGCATTTGGATTGTCTAAGATGAGATCCCCCTTTTCAAGCATGCCTTGTATTATGTTCTTAAAGGTTTTGCAGTTCTCCGTGTCATGGCCCTTAACACGGTGGAAGCTGCAGAAGTCTTGCTCCCTATACCACGCGGGGATGGCGTGTGAGGGATCGAATTGCGGAGGAGGTCGGGCTTGAGGGAGATTGAGGACTCCCTGTTTAAGAAGCTTTTCCAGCACAGACGCATATGATTCTCCAAGGGGAGTATATCGTCGCTGCATGTATCTTTGCTGGAATTGCCGAGTAGCGCTCTGAGATGTAGAGGGCTCAGGCTGATTGGTCGAAGAAGATGAAGGTCTGACAACCACGGCATTAGCTAAAGCCTTGGATTTAGAATTGGATGATGATGGCTTGGCAGAAGAAGAGTCATTGGTCTTAGAGCTGGGATTCTTACTCCGCAACTTGACTTTGTTCTCCTCGATGGCACGCAACTCTAGTTTGTGGGCCATCGTGAAGGCCTCGTCAAAAGTGCGGAAGGTTTGAACCCTCAGGGTGGAAGAGATATGTCAGGCACAGGCTTGAGAAAAGAGTTCAATAAGCTCGGCCTGGGGCAAGGAAAAGGAGAGTTGGTTGATAAGGCCTCTCCATCGAGCAATAAAGTCGGCTATGGACTCGTCCTTGAATTGCCGAATAGAATAGAGGTCCGTGATTGAGACTTTCTTGGTTATGTTGATAGAAAAGTGATCGAGGAATAGCTGAGCCAATTGCGTGAATGAGAAGAGAGAATGGCTAGGAAGGGAGCTGTACCAGTCAAGTGCAGCACCCGAGAGAGACATAGGAAAGGTGCGTAAGAGTAACGCATCGTCATGGCCAATGAGGTAGCAGGCGTGTCTGAATGCCCGCAAGTGTTGTTGTGGGTCTTCCTTGTTTTGAAAGCGAGAAAACTTCGAAAGCTCCCACTGGCTAGGATATGGTCTGATTGGGATGGAAGGATGAATGGGCTCGTTACAGATCTGCTCGTATGAAAGAGTGTTACGCGAGCTGGAAACAGAGGTCTCAAGACTGGTCATCTTGTCCATCAGCATCTTGATGATGTCTGCCGACGGATTGACGGGTTGCACGCCCCCTAAGTTGTAGGGTGCTTGGAAGAGGTTAGAGGAGGCGTGCGACATGGTCGGTTGTAGAATGTATGGATGACTAATCGCAGGGGCAGAGGTGAAGGCTAAAGGTGGTTGGTTAGAAGACATAGCTGGGCCCGTTGTTGCCACGAGAGGCTGGACTGTGGTAACGGGGGCCAAGGGGTAAGAAGCCACCCTGGTGTTGATAGGGGCCAGGGTAGGCGGGATAGAGACAACAAGGTTTTGAAATGGAGTGGATAGCGGTTGAGCGGGTTGAGGTTGACAAGGGGCCGGAACCCCGGTGGAAGTGGGCCTAATGATAGAGGGAGAGGCCACACCTGGAGGATTTGTCAAAGTCTGGTCGGTGGTCAAAGCGATGGCTTGAGTGTCTGAAGGTTGAACTATGGATGTTGTCGATACAGCCGTAGTCGCGACAAGGGAGGTTGGCATTCCATAGATTGGATTTCCCAAGGAGTCTCGCGTTCGGCTATGCGCGAGATAATGTTGCAAGGCCTTGACATTGAGGTCCAAGAATCGCTCGAAGTCTTGGTCCCCTTCTTGGACAATGGGAGTTTGCGGCGGGGTTGGACGGACAGGAGTTCTTTCGGTCTCCGAGTTGAACTCCATTGTAGGCCTGGTCACAGATGGGGTGGACGGAAGTGGTTGATGGCTGGCATGGTCGACAAGAGCCTTGGCTTGGCTACAAGTCAAAACCATGCAAGGCAAAGAGGGTTCAGGTCTCAGGAACTGTGTTGCTCAGTTTCAGAAGACCAGGATGGAGTCTTTGGCAGAGAAAGGATAGGCTTCAGGTTGCTGGTTTTTAAAAAAAAAGGACAGTGACAGAGACCGACGTTGATTGAAACACCGATGTCGATAGGAAATGAGGCCTGTGTCGGTCAGATAACTGATGCCGATAACAGATGAAGCCGACGTCGGTATCAGAACCGATGCCGGTGATAGGGGAAGCCGACATCGGTGGCAGAACCGATGTCGGTGACTGTGTTTTCCAGAGAGCCAAAAGGTTCTTGGAAAAACAAAGAAGAAAGCGTCCTCACACACTCAAACAAACAGATGAGAAGAGGAAAACAGAGAAAGACAGACAAGCCTAAGCGATAAATCCTAGGAATTAACCTTAGAAACTTGTGGCTTATGCCTTAGATGAATGTTTGGGGAGATTGGCTGAAAAATGGGTCCTAGAAGAAGGCGGTCTAAAGATGGTTTCAGGTGTTGTTTTAGGTGCTCAAAGATCTGTGTTAGGGTCTGGTACGTGCCCTGGTGCTAAGGAGCAAGCTCCCCTCACTTCACGATTCCAGTGGTTAGCTGGTCTCGCTTAGCCAAGATATACCTCGCCTAGAGTTTATCCTCCGCCAGAGAACGGAGTGGGCTTCCCCCTTGGTGATGAAATCCAAGTAGGGTCACTGGGACGGGTAAGGTATCTGCTGGGGGATGAAATCCCAGTCGGGCCTTGTCTCAGGTAAGTTTTATGTGTGTTTTAGTGCATGTGATTCGGTAGTGTAACATCAAGTGTCTACGGTTTATTCAATATGCGCCTAAGTTACTAGATGTGGACTAATGCAAGCACAAGCAGAAATGAAAGTGCAATATGTTTTAATGCCCAAGTCAAAATGTGATGTTGTTATGAAGACAAGATGGAGAAAGGGATGAGAGTATGATATTTAGACTAGTCTAGAATGCAAGGAAGAAAGGTTCATTTTAGTCTCGCTTATAGTGTCATTTGGAATAGAAGAAAGAGACAAGAAGAAAGGAGCCTAAATGCACCTAAATGAATGAAAAAGAAAAAGGAACCCAGGAGGAACCTAGGGTCCCACCGGGCGTGCCAGAGATGTTTCTACCTCAAATTTGCTTTTCAGACTAAAAAGAAAGAAACTAAAAGAAAGTAATGGACAAGGCTTGGAAGTACCTAGACTAAAGATTGCGCACCGTAAATCCAGACGTTTGTGAGCACTCCTCTTTGGCTGTGGAGGAATGACACCTGCAAGAAAAAAAGGAAACTAGGACAAGAAAAACGTTAGACAGATAGGCAGTGGGTTGCCAAGCAAAAGGCTTGTTCCCAGAAGTGTAAAAACTTCCTTAAGGGAGGTCAACCCACTGTTTGATGAAATAAGTGATTGATAAAAGACAGAATGCCAGAATATAGAAGTGACAAAGAAAGTAGAAAGGAAAGAAGAAAACAAAATGGTTACCTGAAAGAGCTGTTGGGCTGAAGACAGTCGCCGAGGTCGGAAATGTCGCCGGCGTCGGTTATCTGATCTGCCGGCGTCAGCTATCCTGCCGACGTCGGTTGGGGAAGTGACCGGCGTCGATCGGGGTTGTGGCTTGTAGTCGGGTCTGGGTTGCTTTCTAGATTGTGGACGGGTCTGAGACTGAACGGGGACAAGTTTGGATGGATTGGGGAGTGGTCTGGTTCGGGTTGGGTGCCTGGTGCAAGGTCTTTTTGGCAGAGGGGTGAGGAAGTTGGAAGAGACACAGAGGACAGGGAAGAGGAGGATTCGCAGAGGATGGGGCCTGAGAAGGCTTTACAGCCTCTCAGGGGGGAAGGACAGAGGGAGCAGAAGACAATAGAAGATAGATGACTGAATACTAAAATGAAATAAAAAAACCAGACTAGCTTACCTTTAGCTTGCTGAATGAAGAGAGAAGAAGATGTTGCTGGAGCCACGGAAGAGTTGCTGCAAGGAGAAGATACTGATCCAGGGCCTTTTCACCTATTGCTGCTATTGCACGAGGTCAAGACAGAGAAGAGATCAGAGCCAAAGCATCAAGAGAATCTGTTTTCGAGCTCAAGAGTCCAGGGGGTGCAACAGATGCAGAAGGGGATAATGAAGGCTGCCGATGCCGGCAGTTTTGCCGACGTCGGCCGAAGGGTCACCAACATCGGCGGTCGCAGGATGGGCATAGAGGCTAAAAATAGCCTCTGCCCACTCTTGCATGCCGCCGGGCGAGGGGTCATGGGCAGAACGGTCACAAGGATGCCAAAATGGACGAGGGGGGATATAATGGTGAGATTTGGCCTAATAAATGCTAGGGGGAAGGTGGAGGGATTCAAGGGAGGATCCAAGGTGGCAAGGGTAGGGTGGAAAGGGGGCCTTATTTAATTAAAAATAGATGTTAATTTCTAATTAATAAGACTTAGGTGGGTTAGGGACCAAGGAGGACTAGGAGGGAGAAAGGGCCAAGGGGGAGAACCAAGGTGCAGACACGTTTGCGGTGTCTACAAAGGGACCTAATACTACCACTTGGATCTGGAATCTACATGCTGATGCTCACGATTTCGATAGCCATACCAATGATTTGAAAGAGATCTCTCACAAAGTATTTAGTGCTCATTTTGGTCAACTAGCCATCATCTTTATTTGGCTAAGTGGGATGTACTTTCACGGTGCTCGTTTCTCTAATTATGAAGCATGGCTAGGTGATCCTACTCACATCAAACCCAGTGCTTAGGTAGTTTGGCCAATAGTAGGTCAAGAAATTTTGAATGGAGATGTAGGTGGAGGTTTTCAAGGAATACAAATAACCTCTAGGTTTTTCCAAATTTGGTGAGCATCCAAAATAACTAGTGAGTTACAACTTTACTGCACCGCAACTGGTGCATTGGTCTTTGCAGCGTTAATGCTTTTTGCTGGTTGGTTCCATTATCACAAAGCTACTCCAAAATTGGCTTGGTTCCAAGATGTAGAATCCATGTTGAACCACCATTTAGCAGGGTTACTAGGACTTGGGTCTCTAGGTTGGGCAGGACACCAAGTACACATTTCTTTACCTATTAATCAACTCCTAGATGCTAGAGTGGACCCTAAAGAGATACCACTTCCTCATGAATTTATTTCAAATTGTGATCTTTTAGCTCAACTTTATCCTAGTTTTGCTGAGGGATTGACCCCATTTTTCACCCTGAACTGGTCAGAATATTCTAATTTTTTGACTTTTTGTGGAGGACTCAATCTGGTAACGGGGAGTCTATGGCTGACCGATACTGCACATCACCATTTGGCTATTGCAATTCTGTTTCTGATCGCAGGTCATATGTATAAGACCAATTGGGGTATTGGCCATAACCTCAAGGAAATTTTGGAAGCTCATAAAGGTCCATTTATAGGGGAGGGTCATAGAGGTCTTTACGAGATCTTAACTACCTCATGGCATGCTCAATTAGCTCTTAACCTAGCTATGTTAGGATCTTTAACTATTGTCGTAGCTCACCACATGTATTATATACCCTCTATCCATATCTAGCTATTGACTATGGTACCCAACTCTCTCTATTCACGCACCATATGTGGATTGGTGGATTTCTCATAGTTGGTGCTGCTGCACATGCAGCTATTTTTATGGTAAGAGACTATGATCCAAATACTCAATACAATAATCTTTTAGATCGTGTTTTGAGACATCGTGATGCAATTATATCACACCTCAATTGGGCATGTATATTCTTAGGTTTCCACAATTTTGGTCTGTATATTCATAATGATACTATGAGTGCTTTAGGACATCCTCAAGATATGTTTTCAGATACTGCTATATAATTACAACCTATCTTTGCTCAATGGCTACAAAACACTCATGCCTCATCACCTAGTTTGACAGCTCCTGATGCAACAGCAATCACCAACTTAACCTGGGGAGGTGGTGATTTGGTAGCAGTAGGTGCCAAAGTGGCTTTATTACCTATTCCATTAGGAACTATGGATTTTTTAGTGCACCATATTCATGCATTTACTATCCATGTGACTGTATTAATACTACTTAAAGGTGTCTTATTTGCCCATAGCTCTTGTTTAATACCCGATAAAGTGAATCTTGGTTTTCATTTTCCTTGAAATGGGCCTGGAAGAGGAGGAACATGTCAAGTATCTTCCTGGGATCATGTCTTCCTAGGGTTATTTTGGATGTATAATGCAATTTTGGTAGTAATATTCCATTTCATCTGGAAAATGTAGTCTGATGTTTGGGGTAGTATAAGTGATCAGGGAGTGGTAACTCATATCATGAGAGGAAACTTTGCCCAGAGTTCTATTACAATTAATGGGTGGCTTCATGACTTTCTATGGGCACAAACCTCTCAAGTAATTCAATCTTACGGTTCTTCATTATCTACATATGGTCTTTTCTTCTTAGGTGCTCATTTTGTTTGGGCATTTAGTTTAATGTTCCTATTCAGTGGTCACAGATATTGGCAAGAAGTAATTGAATCTATTGTTTGGGCTCATAATAAATTAAAGGTTGCTCCTATTATCTAGCCTAGAGCCTTGAGTATTGTCTAAGGACGTGCTATAGGAGTAGCTCATTACCTTCTGGGTGGAATTGCCACAACATGGGCGTTCTTCCTAGCAAGAATTATTGCAGTAAGATAATGGCTAGGAGGATTTGAAAAGCATTATGGCATCAAGATTTCCAAAGTTTAGTCAAGGCTTGGCCCAGGACCCAACTACTCATCATATTTGGTTTGGTATTGCTACTGCACATGACTTTGAGAGTCATGATGATATTACCGAAGAACGTCTTTATCAGAAGATTTTTGCTTCTCACTTTGCCTAGTTAGCTATAATCTTTCTGTGGACCTCTAGTAATTTGTTCCACATGGCTTGGCAAGGAAATTTTGAAGCATGGGTCCATGATCCCTTACATTTAGGGCCTATTTCTCATGCAATTTGGGATCCTCATTTTGGCCAATTGGCTGTAGGATCCTTTACCCGATGAGGCACCCCCAGTCTGGTAAATATTGCTTATTCTGGTGTTTATCAGTGGTGGTATATAATTGGCTTACACACTAATGAAGATATTTATAGTGGAGCTCTTTTCTTGCTATTTCTTTCCACTATCTTTTTAATAGCGGGTCGGTTGCATCTACAACCTCAATGGAAACCAAGTGTTTCATGGTTTAAAAATGTTGAATCTCGTCTCAATCATCATTTGTCGGGGCTCTTTGGAGTCAGTTCTTTGGCTTGGAAAAGACATTTAGTTCATGTTTCTATCCCAGAATCAAGGGGGGAACACATAAGATGGGATAATTTCTTATTTGTATTACAGTATCCCCAAGGCTTAGAACCCCTTTTTATAGGTCAGTGGAATCTTTATGCTCAAAATCCTGATTCCAGTAATCATTTATTTGGTACCTTGCAAGGGTCGGGAACTGTTATTCTAACTCTTCTCAAAGGATTTCACCCATAAACTCAAAGTTTGTGGCTAACTGATATATCTCATCATCATTTAGCTATTGCATTTGTCTTTTTTATTGCTGGTCATATGTATATAACTAACTTTGGTATTGGACACAGTATAAAAGATATTTTAGAAGCACATATTCCTTTGGGAGGCCGATTAGGACACACACATAAAGGTCTTTATAACACAATCAATAATTCTCTTCACTTTCAATTAGGTCTTGCTCTAGCTTCTTTGGGGGTTATCACTTCCTTGGTGGCTCAACACATGTATTCTTTACCCACCTATGCATTCATAGCACAAGACTTCACTACCCAAGCTACATTGAATACTCATCATCAATACATTACCAGATTCATTATGACAGGGGTGTTTGCTCAGGGAGTTATATTCCTCATTAGGGATTATGATCTAGAATAGAATAAGGATAATGTATTAGCAAGAATGTTGGAACATAAAGAAGCTATAATATCTCATTTGAGTTGGGCTAGTTTATTCATAGGTTTTCATACCTTGGGACTTTATGTTCATAATGATGTTATGCTTGCTTTTGGTACTCTAGAAAAACAAATCTTGATCAAACCTATATTTGCTCAGTGGATACAATCTGCTCATGGTAAGACCTTATATGGTTTTGATGTACTCTTATCTTTAGCAAATGATCCAGCATTCAATGCTGGTAAAAGCATATGGTTACCTGGTTGGTTGAATGCTATTAATGATAATAAAAATTCACTCTTTTTAACAATTGGTCCTAGAGATTTTTTGGTTCATCATGTTATTGCTCTGGGTTTGCATACAACTACATTGATTTTAGTCAAAGGTGCTTTAGATGCACGTGGTTTGAAGCTAATGCCTGATAAAAAAGATTTTGGTTATAGTTTTCCTTGCAATGGTCCGGGATGGGGTGGCACTTGTGATATTTTGGCCTAGGATGCTTTTTATTTGGTAGTTTTCTGGATGTTGAATACTATTGGATGGGTTACTTTTTATTGGCATTGGAAGCATATCACCTTATGGTAGGGGAATGTAGTGCAATTTAATGAGTCTTCCACTTATTTAATGGGATGGTTAAGAGATTATCTTTGGTTAAACTCTTCACAACTTATTAATGGATACAATCCTTTTGGTATGAACAATTTATCTGTCTGGCCATGGATGTTCTTATTCTGGCATCCTGTTTGGGCTACTAGATTTATGTTTCTTATTTCCTGGCGTGGATATTGGCATGAACTGATTGAAACTCTCGCATGGGCCCATGAACGTACACCTTTGGCTAATTTAGTTTGATGGAGGGACAAGTCGGTAGCTCTTTCCATTGTTCAAGCATGATTAGTTGGATTAGCTCACTTTTTTGTAGGTTATATATTCACCTATGTAGCTTTCTTAATCGCCTCTACATCAGGCAAATTTGGTTAATTTGTTTTTTTATTTTCAATTTTAGGAGATATTTAGATTATCAATCTAATCATCTCTACATAAAAAGATTGAATAATCCACGTAATACTTCTCCATCTCAAATTTAATTTATATTTTTTATTCCTGGATATAAGTTAACTAAATCATTATGGCAAGAAAAAGTCTCATTCAAAGAGAAAAAAAGAAACAAATATTGGAAAGGAAATATACTCTTCTTCATCAATTTTTAAAAAAAGAGATGAGCGAAGTCTCATCATTGGATGAAAAATTGGAAATTTATAGAAAATTACAATCTTCACCATGTAATAGTGCTCCTACATGTCTTCGTCGTTGTTATTCGATGACTGGAAGGCCTAGAGCCAACTATAGGGATTTTGAGTTGCCTGGATATATAATTCGAGAGATGGCTCATGCATGTTTGTTGGCCGGGGTAAAAAAAATCGAGTTGGTAGGAGGAAAAAAAGATTATTTAAAGTTTTTGTGATTATAGAAAAGTCCCTCCCCTCCCTATATAGGGAGGGAGGATTAAATGAGTAAGGGGCTGCTCAATGTAACCCATTTTGGCTACTATAGCAAAGCTAATATTAAGGGATAGCATGGAGTAGAGCAGTTTGGTAGCTTGCAAGGCTCATAACCTTGAATCCATGGGTTCAAATCCCATCTTCGCAAAGACACAATAGTCAAAAAGGATGACTCATTCCATTGAGAATGCCTTGATAAACCATGAAAGGATACGACCAAACCAAAAACTATTCCTTTTTCTATCTCATCTTCTGGATGGGCGGGGTAGCGGGAATTGAACCCGCATCTTCTCCTTGGCAAGGAGAAATTTTACCATTCAACCATACCCGCATTTGACTCATTATTGGAGTATATAATATACACTCCATATATTACCACTTACTTCTATGTAAGTATATTTTACTAGAATTATAGTATGATTATTTACTATACCAATAAGAAAATAACTCCTGCCAAGATCACTTTCATTTAGTTCCTTGGCATTTATGGGAAATGCCATTGCGAACTGTAATGCCCCTCCGGAGAGGGGAGAGGGGGCGAGTTTCAACTCAAAAGATCTTAGAACATATCTATGATATGAAAGAATTTAGAATACCTACTAAAAAGATTGATCCAATCCATAATGATACGCCTAAAAATAGCACATTTTTGCTACTTGACCAACCATTAGGAGAGGCAAGTGTGACAGGTACACCAATTACTAGGAGAAATGAAATTTCAATTAATGCAAACACAGATGATTGGAAAGTAATAGTCATGGTTGTGATCTTAAAAGCTTCCAACAGATTCAATAGACTATACCATCGGATCCCTATCCAGTCAAATTATAATCAAATGCACTATGGATTTTATTTGATCATAAATTAATCGAGCTTAAATTTATCAAATTTTTATTTGAGTGTGAAAGAATAGGGAAATTCATTTCTTTTTACCATCATGAGATATCAACTATAATATAGATAACAACCCTATAGTTTAACAACCCTATAGTTAGGTATTAACTGTCGGGGTAAAATAGAATTGTTTTCGTCTGGGAGAGATGGCCGAGTGGTTGATGACTCCGGTCTTGAAAACCGGTATAGTTAACTATCGAGGGTTTGAATCCCTCTCTCTCCTTTTGTTCATTGAACAATTGAACTTATTAGTTCAGTACCAAAAAAGGCTTGGCTATATAATATAGATAGCTGAGCAATAAGGATTCAGTTGGAAAAATAATATCAAAGGATACCACTATCCCATCTCCCAACATGGGAAATAAATATAAATTGGATATATTTAGATTTTATCTATCTTAATCTATGGTTTAATTAAGAGGGGTCATGGAAAGAACAGGTTCAAAATCATGATCAATTCCTTTCTCAAATCCTGCTGTAGCTGCGCAAGCCCTTCCTGCATGCCACAAATGGCCTACAAAAAAGAAAAATCCTAGAACAAAATGAGAGGTGGCTAACCAACTTTAAGGTGAAACATAATTCACCACATTAATCTCGGTAGCTACACCACCCATAGAATTTAAAGAACCTAAAGGAGCATGAGTCATATATTTCACTGAACGTCATTCTTGCCAGGGTTGTATGTCCTTTTTCAACTTACTCAAGTCCAAACCATTAGGACCCCTTAGAGGTTCCAACTAGGGAGCACGAAGATCCCAAAAATGCATTGTTTCTCCTCCAAAGATAATTTTTCCAGTAGGAGAACGCATAAGATATTTACCTAAACTAGTAGGCCCTTGGGCAGACCCCACACTAGCTCCAAGATGTTGATCTCTAACTAGAAAAGTAAATGCTTGAGCTTGAGAGGCCTTTGGGCCACTAGGCCCATAGAATTCACTGGGATAAGCTGTATTATTAAACCAAACAAAACAACAAGCAGTGAAACCAAAGATAGAAAGGACCGCTAAACTATATGACAAGTAAGCTTCTCTGGACCACACAAATGCACGACGAGCCCATGTAAAAGGTTTGTTAAGATGTGCCAGATACCACCAAAAATACAAATGGAACCTAACCACACATGTCCTCCAATTAGATCTTCTAGATTGTCCATGCTAACAATCCATCCCTCTCCCCCAAAAGGGGACTTGAGTAAATAACCAAATATAACACCTGGGTTAAGCGTAAGATTCATAATTTTTCTTACATCTCCACCACCAGGAGCCCAGGTATCATATATGCCACCAAAATACACAGCCTTGAATACTAAGAGAAAAGCACCAACACCTAACAAGATTAGGTGAATACCTAAAATTGTGGTCATTTTGTTCCTATCTTTCCATACATAACCAAAAAAGGGAAAAGATTCTTCTAAAGTTTTCGGTCCGATTAGTGATGATAAATACCATCAAAACCTAAAACTGTAGAAGAAATTAAGTGAAGTACCCTAGATACAAAATAGGGAAAAGTATCCACAATTTCCCCACCAAGACCGACTCCCCATCCTAGAGTAGCTAAATGAGGAAGTAAAATCAAGCCTTATTCATACATAGGATTTTCCGGTACAAAATGAGCCACTTCAAATAGATTCATTGCTCCATCCCAGAATACAATTAATTTGGCATGAGCCACGTGAGCCCCAAGTAATTTTCTCAAAAAATTGATAAGTCGGGCATTACCAGCCCACCAAGCAAAACCAGTAGTTTCTTGGTCATGACCAGCTAAAGCTAGAGTTCCATTAAAGAGCATTTCCACGGGGTAGAACCTCCTCAAGGAATATAAGGTTTTCATGAGGCTGATCTTAAGCTGCCATCCAAGCATGAATACCTTCATTTAAGAGAATATTTTTTGTGTAGAAAGTCTCAAATTAAGGATCTTCTGCTGCACGAATCTCTTGGGAAACAAAATCATAGGCACGTAAGTTTAGAGCTAGACCAACTACTCCAATGGCACTCATCCATAAACCGGTCACTAGTACAAATAACATGAAGAAATGTAACCAATGTTTATTGGAAAAAGCAACCCCAAAAATTTGGGACCAAAAATGGTTAGCAGTGACCATAGAATAAGTCTCTTCAGCTTGAGTTGGGTTAAAAGTGTGGAACGTATTTTCACCATCACCATCTTCAAATAAAGTATTTTCCACGGTAGCACTATGAATAGCACATAGAAGAGAAACACCCAATACTCCAGCAACTCCCATCATATGAAATGGATTCAAGGTCCAATTATGAAAACCTTGAAAAAAGAGGATAAATCAAAAAATAGCTGCTACACCAAAACTAGGTGCAAAAAACCAACTAGACTGACCTATGGATAAATCAAGAATACAAAAACAAAAATAACAATAGGACCAGAGAACGCAATTGCATTATAAGGTCACAATTGTATAGATCGAGCAAGTTCAAATTGGCATAACATGAAGCCTATTAGACCAAAAGCACCATGAAGAGCAACAAAAGTCCATAGACCACCTAATTGGCACCAACGAGTAAAATCTCCTTGTGCTTCAGGACCCCATAATAGCAGCAAAGAATGTGCTAAACTATTAGCAGGCATAGAAACTACAGCAGTTAAAAAATTACAACCTTCCAAATAGGAACTGGCCAATCCATGAGTATACCATGAAGTCATAAAGGTTGTACCCGTAAACCATCCACCTAGGGAAAAACAAGCACAAGGAAAAAGCAATAGACCAGACCAACCCACAAAAACAAAATGGTCTCTACGTAGCCAGTCATCCATAGTATCAAATAAAGTTTGTTCATCTTTGGAAGACTTTCCAAGGGCTATAGTCATAGTGATCCTCCTATTTAACTATTCTGACCTTTTTCGAGCACCCTATCTGATAGAATCAAAAGGTATACACTGGTTTGCGTATCTATGGACAATTTTTAATCCATCATCCCTTTAAACAAATTGGGTTCTGAAGATTCCTTATTGGCACAGATATTATCCGCTAAATTGAACCAATCCAATATAGGTAAATGCATGATGTTGTTTGTATTCAGTTTCTTTCTGATCCTCAAATTACCTTTTGAATGGAATAAATGTCAACAGAACAACTGCTTAAAGCTTTTTTGTTCTTCACCAGATACTATTCATGACATCTATTACATTTAAATAGTATTCCGTTATGAACCTCACTCCAAGATCAAAAAATTGATTAGTAAATACTACTATATTCCTACGAATAAATAAGAACAATAAAAAGGATATATTCGATTAACTCATAGAGTTAAAGGAAAGAACTCTATTTGTTCTTTTCCTTCTATTCAGAAAAAAGGAGTACTATTTAACTATAGTTAAATATTAACAGTTCCTTTCTTTAATTTGATTCTCTAGATAGGAATCAATTTATGGATTAAAGATAAGGGGAAATTGACTCTGTCCATAATTTAGACAAAGAAGAGAAATAATAACTATTCATTCGACAGAACATCTAATCATAAACCAAATATTCAATCATTTGAATAATTTTAGAGAATTGAAAGGTCCACTTTCAAAATATCCCTCAATTTTCAATATCAGAATAGCTGATATATTCATCAGTCAATGGCTCAGGTTCACTTACTTCTCCTTCTTATTTACCTCTTTTGGGCTGAAAGATTTAGGATATAAAAGAGTGAAAATATTTTTGTATTTTGGGATTTAAATTACGTATTCACAATTTCAATTAAAATGCCTCAAAATTATGAAAATGACATAATTCTTATGTCTAATCTTATAATATTTCTCTTCCTATAGTAGCAAGATGGATAAAAAAGACTATTATCTAATAGTCTAAATAGCATTCTAGTTGTCCTCACTCATATTAGGTGCTCTATTTCGAGCATAACAAATGCTGAACCTAAAACTAATAATGACAGGTATTTAATTAACTATTTTTCATAGTTTTTTTACCTTAATTAAACATCTTCCTGTGAAAAATGAACACCAGGCTTTGTAGGAATCATTACAGGAGCCCTTTATCAGGCTTGAACCGATGACTTACGCCTTACCATGGCATTACTCTACCGCTGAGTTAAAAGGGCTATTAATCATTTCATGATGAATGCATGAGTCTACTACATATTTGGTATATATGTAGTAGCAAAATGAATCCACATAGAATATAATATTAATAATAATTTATCTAATTTACTGTTTGAGGACCAATTTTAATTCGATAATGTCAATTGGTCCCATTGACCCATTAATAGTTCGATTGAACTCTTCAAATGTATTATTAAAAAGGTGAGATCTATACTCCATAATTGATAGGGATATGCCTTCCATTGTTTGCCTACCTATTTATTAATAATTTATCTGAATTGACTAGATTAGTGAACCCACGTGGCTATTGAGATGACTCTCTTATTCGTTTGTCTATCTATCACTCAGATCCACACATAGGATTGTCTCTATCTGAGATAGAGATCGGCATCTCTGATATTTTATAAATACACATAACCTATTTTATTAAATTGTGCCTATTCTGCTCTGTCCTATGTCAACAAATATTGTCTAAGACTCTTCTGCTCAGTTTTTGACCCTATCCAATAGTGACCCTATCTAATAAGATTATGTAGTTTGTGTTCTTCATTATAAATAATTTTTATCTATAAACATGCACACTCTATCATACGTGTTGGTCCAGAGGACCAAATATTGCTATGGGTTCCACGAGCGAATCTCCACTTTGAATAAATGAGTACTCAGTTCAACAAGAAAGGGGGGATATGGTTCTCATCCAAAACTAATATCAATTTTGTAATATGGTGATATAGAGGAGGGGGATATTGTAAGCAATATTATAAGAGGCATTTACTCAATATTTTTATTTTCGATCGTTGTTCCATCTTTTGGTTCAAAATAATAGTTGTTATATCCGTAGCAATACCCCAAGAATTTTGGGGCTTAAACTAAGTGCTTTTTATCTTTATCAGTATCTAAAAGCAAAGCCTTTTTTGAGGCTTTATGTACTAGAGAAGTTTACGAACAATACAAGAAGAATATGAAACCACTAACATAAAAAAACTAATAGATTTAGTGGTGTCATAGTCTTGACAATTTCCTAAGGATTTGAATATTATAACAATAAGTGGGCCCCTATTGTCTAGTGGCCCAAGACATCTCTCTTTCAAGGAGGCAACGGGGATTGTGTTTCCCCTAGGGGTACTATACTAGGAAAGAAAGTCATTAGAATACTCATTAGGTCTCCTAATGACTTTCCATTTCTTGTTCCTGGGTCGATGCCCGAGTGGCTAATGGGGACAGAATGTAAATCTATTGGCAATATGCCTACATTGGTTCAAAACCAGCTCGACCCAAGACCAACTTGATTGATAGATTGATATTCATAATCAATCGATTATTTTGATGAAAAGGTAATTGGTTCTTGAATCCCCGATATATAAAAAATTGAAATGAATAGATACTTTCAGTAAATTTGAAAGAGAAAGGTCAAATCTTTTATCGACCTAGCAGTACTTAATTAGTACTAATTATTAAGTCAACTGTACCTAGTTGGGATTGTAGTTCAATTGATTAGAGTACCACCCTATCAAGATGAAAGTTACGGGTTTGAGCCCCGTCAGTCTCGGTCTAATAAATTGATATATTCTTCGCTCGATCCCCACCCCATTAGAAGATCAAAAAAGGGAAATCATGTAGACCAGGATAGATCTACTGGTGATTCTATCACCATTTCGATGATATTATCAAATTATCATAGTGGATCCGCACTAAATTTTATTCTTTCCTTGAGAAAGAAAAAAAGGTTTCATATAATTAACGAATGTTATATAAACACATTCATAATTGTATGAATAGATCTTCGTAAGAAGATCGATTTGTGTTAGGAAGGATAACACAGGAGGAGTCTCCTTCTAAGTCAAAATACCACGTAGATCTCTACGGATCATTTTAAATGATTTCTAGATACTGTTCCATCTATCTCATGTTCTTCCCCAGAAGTGAAATATTGGTACTATTTCAGATGTGCTAGTACGCTGTTGAATAGTATTCTCATAATAAAAAAGATTACGATCAATTATCACATGAGGATTGGATGATGTTTGGGTTGAACTGATTATCCAAACAGTTCAGCTCATTATAGGGTCATGGGCAATCCTTCAAATAATTTAGACTATCTTTTTAATTCTCGGTGAACATTACAAGGCAAATCAGGGGATTTCAGTAGGGGAATCTATCCAGCTTTTTTTAGCTGCAGTTACCTCGACCCCTTTTGTGATTTGTCATGTAGAATCATGATGCAAATGCAAGCTTGGGTATCTTGCTCACCTGAATCAAGAGAATTAATTCTCTTGTCCTTTTTTTTGATCAACAGAATCGATTAATGGATAGTAATATCCCTATTAGGACTATTCCTTACCTTCATTAGAAGGTAAGTTTAAAATAATAAATTAATCAGTAGATATAATCTACTCAGAGCAATCTTTATCATACTTATCTGCCCTGCCCCTCGAATAGGCAAATTCGGGTCGTCATCAACGTCTCAATATTCGATTGAGATGATTTATTTTATCAAACAACCATATTTATAATATTTGCATATCCAATGCTTGGCGATACTTTTTTTTCATTTATGTAAAATGTTGTAACTATAAGAGTAACCTGATGGGATCGATTAGGAATCGAATTACTAGATCCGGTATGAATAAGAGATCATAGTATGTTATACTATTTCATTTCTATTGAAGAATTCATATCTATGAAGAATTAATAGGAATCCGTTAGATTCTGTTACTCAGATTGATCCTATTGATGGAATCTTATAAAAGAAGGATTCAATCAATAAAAAAAAAAAGATTCATCTATACTCTATGAGATCAAATCTCGAGTTATTGTAAAACGAAGGGAAAATCAATCGTGGAAGTAAATATCCTCCCATTTATTGCTGTTGCATTGTTCATTTCAGTCCCTACTACTTTTTTACTCATCATTTACGTAAAAACGGTGAGTCAAAACAATTGATTTGTATTATCAATACAATGCTTACTGATGTCTAGATGAATTCTAGATCATCAGTAAAAAAAAGGGGGGTAATAGGGGTCGTATTAAAGGTAGAGATTTATTTGGAAAAGAAGTAGTACGAAGGAAGAAGGAAATGAGAAACCTTCCTTTCCTTTCACTTTTTCCTTGTACTACTTCTTCTACATAGATCTTAGAAAAGTAAATCTAAATAGCACTTGTCCTATGGGGACATGAATGTAGGATGAGGACCTAGTAAAAAAAGCGATGCTAATCACAATACTATTAATATGCCCCTAGAAAAAGTAACTTTATGGGGGCAAAACATAGGTGGTGTGGTTCTGAACATAATCTACTCAATAGAAAAAAATGTTGGAAATTTTATGTTTCCAATTCCTTGGTATTTTATAGTTAGATTTTAATAATTCCCAATGAAGATAAACACAAAGAATTTATGTCTACAAGGAAAATCTTGAAGGTTTTATTTGAAGCTCAGGAAAATAATGGTCAATGAATAGGAATATACTGCAAATATTGGATGGGTTAATGTTGATATGAATAAGAATGTTAATATTAATAACAAAGTTAAGGCTAAGGTATTGACATTAACATTATAACAAAGACCTTGATTGTTGAGGCTAACGAAGACCTTGATTTAATACAATAGCAACAACAAGGATATCCTATAGTATAATCTTATATATAAAGAATATTTAGGTATGTTTTTCTATACTCTATTTTATTTTTAGTTTGGTATTTTCATATCATTTCTCCATCAGCTACTATGTATACAAATCATAGGTCATTATATACTCCTTCTATCCATGAATTATCATTTAAGGTATGTTAAATTTATATAAAATTAATAGCTAGTTTTAGATTTTTTTTTAAAAGATCTATCATTATCATTATGCATATCACAGTTAGGCTTTCCTACTCAAGCTATAAATAAAAAGATTTGATGGAATTTATATTCATTCCATTCTATCCATTAGTCAAACCCATATCCACCAATCATAATAATAAAACTTATTTAAGGGAGTTCTTATTTCCATAATAAAAATCCATTAGAACTTCTAAACCACCAATCTTTCTTAAATAGGATAAAATACATTAATTCATATGTTTTTAAATGTTTCTTCCATTATTCATGTTATTTAAATTTATAATTATTTGGTGTCACTTATACTTTACTGGTCTGGAAAGTTTTCGTTATTTTGAGTTCTCACAAGATAATTTCATGAAGATAGATCAACAAGAAGTTCTCAAGGTAGAATAGAGGAACACAAATTTGCTTGATCACAAGGGTGAATTCTCTCACATGATTGCTCCTTAATGAAAGATATAAATCAATAGGTAGGATTTTAAATTTTAAAAAAAAACACCTATAGGCTTGTACCTTTGTGTATATAGACTCAAAATTTGGAGATTATGGAGTCATCTAAGAAGATAAGAATAGCTCAATCTCTATCCATATCTTCATCAAGTAATTGTAACTTTATTTTAAAAGAACAATAGAATTATAAAGAATCTTCCCCCAATGATTGGTCATCACTACATAGACCAATAATGAAGAATGTCAAATACTTAAGAAATTTACTGATACATTTGAAAATAGTATGAGGATGTATACAATCTATTGCTAATATTTTCTCTGTCATCAATTTTTGATATTTAAAAGAAAACCAACAATAAAAACTCTTAGACATTGTTGGTAGTCTTGTTTTGAAAACCACCTTACTGGTGGGTCAAGTACTAGAAAAATGAGCATGATTAGAAAACTAGTTTTACTGGCTAGTAAAGGGCAAAAAAAATGGGAAAAATTGAAAACTAGTAAATGACTACTTTTCTCACCTAAAATAAATACTTGGTTATTGACTTTTTATTCTCTCATTTTCAACATTTATTGAGCTTCCATTATTCAAACATCTTTTTCAATATGCTCCATGGGGTTGACATCAAGAAAGATAAAGTGAACTAAAGTTGTGCTAAGGTATCTAGTTTCTTTTATTTCATTTTTAAATTTACTTTTAAGTTTTATTATTACATAAAGATCTTTTGTTTTCAAGAATAAGGAAAAAGAATTAAGTATCCCCACACTTTATACATATTTACATTGATATGCATGAGGATTTGCATGGGATTAGGTGTGGGAGAGGAGAAAGTGTATAGTCTCAACAATAAATAAAGAATGTGGCTTAGTAAAAACAAATTTGACTTTGAGAGAGGCATATAGTTTCACCATTATTTTTTAAGAATCTCAAGCAACAAAATTTAATTCATATTTTATATCAGAGTTTCTTTGTAGTCAAAATAAATCAATGTAAGAATAGTAGGAAATTATCAACACAAGAACCTACTCTCACCTCATTTAAAAAAAAGAGGGTAGCATGAGAATTCCACAAAAGAACCTGTGTCAAAGAGAAATCAAGGATAGAAGGAAATTTACACGCAAGAACCTATCTTTGACAAATATATTTTATTATAAAATTTTGCTTATGAAATCCAAGAGATTCTAAAAAGTTAAAAATAATTTTCACTTATGTAAGGTCAAACTTGGAAAGACTATTTGAAAATGAGAACCTCTAACTCATGCATCTGTATCCCAAATAATTTTTAGATAAAGGAATGGAATGCATGAGGTTAGGTGTGGGAGATGATGAAACCATAAAATGACTCATTATATCCATGAAATAGCATCCTTTTCCCTTGCATAAGAAGTGGATTTGAGTTTAGTTTCTAACTTATGATTTATTTAGAATGAAATAGAGAACTATATCTTGGTTATTTATTTATAAATCATTTTATTTTTATTACTAAATATTTGGAAAATTTTGTTAATATGTGTATATGCATCTCATAATAAGCTATATTAGACTTGAGCATGAAGACCCAACCAAATATCAGCTTTGAAGTGAGCTATAGGCTCTTTGGGCATAGTTATGGACTCACTCAATTCATATGTATAGACTCGGTCAGTAACTCTACATCCATGTAGTTCATTGATTGAAGACCAGTTTAAAGCATCAAATGTTAAGGGAGCCATCATTGTCATCAACAATTCAAAGAATACAACTTAGAGAAAATCTATGGCCTCTATAGGTCTAAAATATATAGACTCTATAGGTTTAAAATCTATGGACTTTGTAGGTTTGAAATATATAGACTCTGTAGGTTTGAAATCTATAGACTCTACAGATCTGAAATATATGAACTCTAAAAATTTTGACTTTACATGTATATCTACAGACTAGCTCAAGATTGCATCTAAATTTAGAATTGTATAATTTTATTCTACAAATAATTCTCTTCATATTTCATGAAGATTGAGCTTATGTTGTAAATTAATAATAATGTCTCTCTCCATATATTGTGGAAGATTGAAATTAACTAAAATATCTAAGTTGTTATGTTTCTCTCCATATTTAGTGGAGAACATCTAGAATTGTTATTCCTAAATAAAGAATTGGTTGGAAGCATGAGATTATAAATGAAACCTTCCATACCATTGTAATCAATATTGGTTATCAATAATACATTTTAAATCTTTGTGACATAAATCTAGTGTTCTTATTAAAATCCTCTTCCAAGGAATGAGTTGGTCACTCATTCCAAGAAAGATGGATAAATATATTTCTATTTATTTATTTATTATGTAATTATGCTTTTGATTTTTTATTATTTATTTTTCATAAATTTTTTTATTTTTTGTAAATTTTATTGTGAGCCTATAGGTGTTTTTTTGTGTTTATCATTTATTTTCAATTTAAAAATTTAATTTCTTGCAAGTGTGATTTAATTTCATGCAAGTGTGATTTAATTTTTGCAAGTATACTTTTCCATTTTTGAAAGTATGATTTACTTTTGTGCAAAGTGTGGTGTGATTTACTTTCTTGCAAGTGTGCTTTTCAATTCTTGCAAATGTGGAGTGTGGTAGAAGAGACTAGTTGTTAGAGATCTCTTTCTCGTATTGAATGTAGCCTTAGACACTAGCCCTAGATTGACATTATTAAATAATGAATTGATGACTCATCAATGAACTTTGAGTGGGGAATATGTACACATGTAATATTTTTAACTTTATCATTTACTAAAAGTTTGTTTTTAAATAACATGTCGAGTCTCAATCTCTCTTAGTGCATGCCTTAAAGGGTACATCAAGAAATGGGTTGGTAGAATTTTAGTGCTTTGTAATATTGTTGGTCCCAATACTATTACATAAAACCACTATAAGATATTTTTATCCAACTCCCTAAGCAATTAAAACCCATTTATACACTCCCTTATGAAATTCACCTTCCTAAATAGACCCTACCTAAAAATACACCTCTTTTTATTAATTTTATACTATATCAGCCCAGTCGATCTTGTTAGGGATTAAGTGCATGTTATACAACTCTGTCAGCCCAACCAACCTAATTCAAGGCCTAATCACTCTTTTTCTTGATAAAAAGGTTAATCAAGTTGACCTTATTAGCTAAATTCTTGGGAAGGTTTAGGACCAATCATTGGCTATAAATAACCCCTTCACTTCATTTATAATACGAGGTTCATTCAATTATGCATCATTATATCTTTCAAATATGCTTATACTATCATTGGAAGGTTTTATTACTTAATTTTTTTTCTTGGAGTATTAATATTCATCTTGTGGAGTTCTTGGATGTATAAGATAATTATTGTAGTCTATAGATAATATATCCATATGATCCTTAAAATCCACAAAAACCTCTTCCAAATCACCATTTGCCAAGGAAGAGATTGAAGAATGATGGGTTCACTTCAACAAGGTAAGTATATCCTAGTCATTAATTTTGATATGTAGACATGGCACAATTAATGGATTGAATTGTATATCTCTTTATATTTTTTCTATATTATCTTCAATATAATTATATTTGTTTATTTATTTACTTCCCCCTTTGTTTCTCAAGATTTGGTGAGCACTAGATAAGCTTGTATGTTTATTTACTAGATTAGCTAACATGTTAATTTAGTAGATTATATTTCTTCCTTTCATTATCTTATAGGACCTAGATAGGATTATTACATGATGACATTTTAATCAAGGCCTTGGAAACCCTTCATTTATTATTGTATAGTAAGATATCCCTTAGTTAGGTTTAGTGGATCCATAATTAGTCATGACCTCAATATAAAAAAGTATTTCTAAGTGGATTGTTAATTGATTACCTTATTCAAGATTGGATATTATTGAGTAGGATAAGTTGTAGATCTATCTTATCTTGTTACAAATTCCATATGGCAAGTAAGCCTTAGTTGTAGGAATAATGAAAGATATGTGAAAGAACTATTTGGTTCAATCAACATGAGTAGTTAGGTTAAGATCATTATTTTGCTGATATATGATTTATTATGGTGTTTTAAATTGATTAATTTGTTTTTGATTAATTAAGGCGACAAACCAGCGGCCGAACCCTATATAGTCAAAAAAGATAGGAAGGTTGGCAAACAAAAGATGCCAGCACTGAACCAACGCCACAACCGAGAAACAAAGTCAAAAGCAAAATAAAAAACTAGAAAAAAAAGTTAAAAAGGATGAAACTACATAATAATAGAATTAACAAGATCCTTAAGATTCTCATTGTCCACATTGTTAGCATTCCCTGGATTACCCATCGCTTCCAACATAGTCATATTCAGTAGAATGTTATTTCAAAGGCCTTTGGCGAAGACCTTTTCTAGCTTTTGAATGCAGACCTTCAAGGCCCCAATATCTATTTTCCAATCATTCTCAATATTCAAACCCTCACTAGCTTCTTCTACAACATCTTCTCCTTATTATCAGTAGTTCCCCTAGAATCAACACCCTGATCTTTAGTGACCTCAAAAACCTAAGAAGCCTGTTTCCCACCAGTGTCCTCCAAAATTTCTAGAATTTTTGGCTCTTCATACCCCAATTATTGCCTTGAGCTTTGAACAAGTAACAAGCCCTTGGTTCTATTTGCACTGAATGCAGATGTGAAGGCTCATTTTACAAAATGGCTCGTCATGGTGATGTCTACTTTCATGCTTGAAAATAATTCCCCTTTGGTTTTCATGATGTGACTCTCACACCTCCACGTCATGATACCAAGAATTAATCATGACAATCAAGGAAGTACTAAGGTTATCATTTTCCATGATCCACAATGGCCTTCTCCATGTGGACCGCCTTCGAAAGCTATCTTCATCATCAAAGTGCATCATTCATGCTCCATCATCTCCTTCTGAATGATCTCTCTAATGTTTGGGGGTATATGAGGCCCTTGTCACCATACCCTCCATCCTGAGAATTGTTGACCAAGGTTGGCACAAGCATTAGTGACCCTGTTACCTTCTCTATAGGTGTGGGTAATCTCAACTTTAGAAAACTTTTGTAAAAGAAACTAGATGTCTATAATGATGTCTTTTAGATAGATACCAATGTTAGATGCTTTATTAATGGCATTTATGACCAACTTAAAATCTCCCTAAATATTCAAATTTCTAACTCCTAGGGATATAGCTAACTTTAATCCCCAACATAAGGCCATAGCTTCAGCATAGTTATTGCTCTAGCAACCCATGCCACCAACATAGACAACAGACATCCCTCCTTTTTATTTCTTATTATTCCTCCTCCACTTGCTTTACCACTCAACTTGGATGCCCCATCAAAATTGAGTTTCATCCAATTGGGTTTAGGTGGTATCCATTTAGTATGAAGTCTCTAAAGAATTTTGGAATTATCATGCCCAGGGATAAGGTTTAAAACCTTCCATTTGGCCATAATTTGACTTTCAAATTTAGATAGGGGTTTCTCGACAACACTAATATGAGCTATTGTAACACTTTCCAAGATGATCCTAGCAAAGGAGTTAAACACCTGAGCAACATTTCTAGCAGTGTTCCTAAAAATTCAGTTTCACTCTTTCCATAAAGTCCAGCTCAAGCATGGCAGAGCTTGCTTCCATAATTCCTTAATCTAGGGATGTGTGAATGTTGATTTCCAGCTGAGAATTACTTCTTTAAGGTCAAAATTGCAAACCCATTCAATGCCAAAGTTGTTAAGTATTATGCCCCATAAATCTTGAGTAAACTCACAGTGTATGAATAGGTGTGAAACTGATTCCTCTCTAGAACCACATAGAAAACATTTGTTGACCAAAGTAAACCCCCTCTTTTGAAGGTTGTCCTGAGTAAGGATTTTGTTATGGGAAGCAACCCACCGAAACAAGTTAATCTTTGGAATGAGTTTATGATTCCAAACCTTTTTCCATACCTCCTTATTCTGAGCTTTAGGTGTAAGCAGATGATAGGCAAACTTGATAGAGAATGATCCATTCTTATCCAGCCACCAGTATTGTTCATCCTCCCGAGGGAAGAGCAAGATTCTGACCTCCTGAACACATTGCTAGATCTCCTGAACTCTTGGGATAAGCTTAGGCCTGCGCACACAACAATCCAAAAGGTTTTTCCAGCTCCTTATCCCATTGTTATTTTCCATATAATCACTAACCCTATCACCAAAGAACTGAGTAGTTAGGTCTATAATTTATCCATAGTTTCCTTGGGAGATGAGAGGCTTGTCCCTTAACCAATTATCATCCTAGAATTTAATCTACTGGCCATTTCCAAGCTTCCACCTAATTCCCTATTTGAGAAGACTTTTACTTTTTAGCATTTTATTCCATATCACAGACCCCTAGGGTAATCTCGCCTATTGAAGAAAGTTGGAATCATCAATGTTATGCATGTATTTGGCATACATTATTTCCCCCCACTCACTATTGTTGTGAATCAGATTCCAACTAACTTTTGAGAGGAGAGCTTTATTCATTTTCCTGATTCATTTATTTGATTCATTTGTTATATAATCTATTGAAATATAAATAATTTAATGGTATATAGTATTAGCTAGACAAGTGAATTGATAAAATAAAATCATGGTATAGGTAAGACTTGTTATGACTATAGTTTCCTTTTCTAGGCATTTTCATTTGTTAGGGAATAAAACACACTAAACAACAAGGATATTGATAAAGTATTTAATGGAAATTATATGAATGGTTAATGAAGTAAAAAATAACCTATTAATTAGGACTATATCTATAACATTCATATGTTTTTTACTTAATATTACTTATAGGAAATATGGCATACATATAAGTCCATATTGAATAATTATTAAATTAAAAATCCTAAGGCAGAAAACCTAGTATAAATGTGTTATTAAACACTAGACATAGTTTTAGGGTATCATGTTGTGTCATATATCACTAGAGAGGTTTCAAAATCTTGTATGATAACTATCTTCTGACCAAAATATGGATTATGTTATGTTGTTTGCTAAGGTATCTTGGACAATTACACTTTTAGGCATGTAAAAAATAAATTATTTATTTCACTCTTGGTTTTGATGCTAGGTTAATATTTAATGGCTATTATATTTATCTATTTTTTATTAAATGTTATGTCTTATATCAAGGTTGATAATTTATTGAAAGTCAATTAGTGTTTGTAGTGTAAATAGAATAAAATAGGTAGAATAGTATTTGTTATTGAAGGTTTCTTTACGTAGTTTATTTTATCCATGGTCCTTTATAGGGTGTAAACATTAGTAAGATTTTCTCTAAATGTCCTTATTTACATGTGGGTCACCTTCCAAATTCTGACTTTCTTGAATTGTAAAAATTTATATTAATAGTTTCTTACTTATATGGGATATTGTGTGCCAACAATATGTTGGCCTGATACATTACATTATCTTATTCTAGGTGTTGATTTTCCTTATTTGAGCATTGTTTCTCAAGTTTTAGTTTTGTGGAGATCTTTTTTTATTTTGAAGTTAGAATTTGAAAATATGGTTGTGTATAGATACACTTTTATATTTAGTGGTTAAGATTAAAAATGATTCACTAAAACATTTTTTTATTGATTGTAAACCATAGTTTTTAGGATACACCTTTGGTGTACTACCTTCATTATGTGGATTCATGATTATAAAACTTGTTGATGTAATATAGTTTTAACAAATTTTATATGCCACTACAAGTACTTAATGGTATTATAAATGTAATTCACCACTATTTATTAGGTTGATCATTACAATTTGGTAGATGTTAGAGTCAAATTATAGTTATTTAGATTGGTATATTGATATCATGAACTTCACTAATACTCCTGTAGTTATTCTATAAGAGTGGTTAAGTAAAATAATGTGATAACAATATCATGCTTACCCACTATTTTCATAATATATATTCTAGGTAAAAGGATGATGTGTTGATTAAATAAATGACTAATTAATTTTAATACCTGACCCTTTACCCTACCATTATTATGATTACTTTGAGTGGAAATTGATTGGTGTGTCAATTTATTAACCTGTTCATCTTCGGTGATGTTATATTTTTCCTTGTTCTATAACTTTGGATATGTAATTATATTTCTCACTAATATGAGGTATTTGATAATGAATGAAATAATTAAAATATATTTAGATTGAAGTATCTTATATTCATTAAATAATTAAACAACTTATTATGAAATTAGATCATAAATTACCCTTACAATAGATTGAATGATAGTATTACCTATGACTGTGTTGAAAAAAGTATGTAAGTAATTCTTATTTTATATAAATCCCATCAACGTTGTATCTATTATCCTTTAGGCCAATTAATATCATATTCTCTTGGGAGGTGGAACCTTAGTTGTTTTTTATTTCTTGTTATAGTCAGGTACTTAAGGTAGTTAAGTGATATGATGTTTTAGTGGGATATTATTAGCTTCAAGTAAACTTTTAGGATATAATGAACTAAGTTAATTAGGATTAACTTGTGTTTTTTGACATCATGTTTTATTTAAAACCTTCATCCATAATAGTGTTAGATCCTTATATTAATAGATCCATTAATATTATAGTACATCAAGAACTTAAGTTTTTATAATGTCCAACTTTGATTATTAATGGCATCTCATATCCATGTATAACTTAGTTACTATCGAGGAGTTTCTTGTTAACAATGGCCCTATTACATGTTGATAGAGTTTTGGATAAAAGAATTAAGGGCTCTATGTGATAAATTAGTGGACAAAAATGTAGTGGTAAAAATGTGGTATGACAAAAATATAGTATGACCAAAATGTCATGAAGACAAAACATAGTGAGGAAAAATGTAATGATAGTGGTAATGTCACAAAAAATTCATGAAGAGCATAATTGAGACATTTTAGTGATTATCAGATTGTTTATTTATTGTCTATTTCATTTTGGTGATAGTAGTTAAAATTTCATGGTGGAAAATTAATGCAACAAATTTACAAGCAAAATAATAGAGGAAAATGTGATTTCATGAGTTTGGACCTTTATTTGAAAGTTGTGTCATTTTTTGTGTGAGAACATCCTTTACTATGTTTTATTCCTACAATGTTTTGTCCTCACTAGATTTTTCATTTCTACATTTTATTCTTGCTACATTTTTCACACTATGTTTTTAACTACTACATTTTTGTCTGATATTTTTTAGTAGGATGCTAAATTAAGCATTAATGAGTATAAATATTGATAGTAAATATTAGGTAATCAATATTGTGGAAAATTATGTTTAGGATGAGTTAAATTTATTATTTACTTATAGACAAAGTAAATATTACTTAATATAAACCCATTATTTATACCTATAAGAATTTGGTTATTGACCATCTAAATCAATATCTTTACAAGCAAGAAATCAAAATTCTCTGAGTAGTTTAATCATACCTAAATTTTTGGACTATTGATAAGAGTTATTCATAATGATGGAATATACTAGATGAGGTTATATGAATTTTATCTCATAGTTCCCAAAAGTGAATTGGAATCTTATCAATTATTTAGTTAGTTATAAAAGGGTTGGTAGTTGTATTTAACATAAAGAGCTCTAGTATTCATATTTTTTTTACTATCATATAAGAGATATTTTGAGTATCTCCCTGATGCTGAGAATAGTTAATTCTTATCTAATTATATAAATTAAAAAAAAAACATCAATCAGAGATATGTTGATGAGTACTTGGATCCCTTTAAGTTTGTGAAAATATGAAGAATTAAGATAAGTTGACCATTTTTAATTTACATTTAAACTCTAGTTCCTATGTAGGATGTTATAACCATTTTGTACCACTTTAGTATCTATCTATAAAGGTACATTGGTAAGTAGTCATTTAGTAGACTAGTGGTGGTCTCCTTTTCTTTTGAATCAGGTTTCATATATTTATTGAAAACAAGCCATGCCAAATATAAGGTATTGCTTGATAAGTTATGTGTTATGATCTTCTTAGTGGCTATCCTAATTATATGATAAGTAACTTCACTCAATGATAAAAAGTTAAAAATTATTTATCCCTTATAAATGGATTATTTATCATGATAATGAATATAAATCCAATTCTTAAGGATTGATATTATGTACCCCTTAAATGAATCTAGTATCGAGTTATGACTAAGATAATGGAAGTCATCACAACATGTACACTATTTATAGAAATAAAAATTTATACCACTTTAGTGAAATGTGTTTTAGTGATTTTTAGGGTTCATTCTTTCTATTATCTTCTCTTGTGATGTCTGGTGTTTGCATTAAAAAAAATCATTCAAGTTTTGGTATATGAATTTTGGGAATTACAAAGACCCCTTTAAGTATTGTAATATAGTGAATCCTATTACTTAGCTTATACTATTAGCTCCATAAATGAGATAATTTTCATGATTATTATATCCTCTTAAACACATACTATATAATTTACTTGATTTAAACCTTATATATATCCTTTCCAAAAAATAGGTTGATATGAATGGGAATCTACCTAAGGCATTTGAAAATAATGCATATTTTGATTACCATTTAACTACCACATATGTATAAGACATTCTACAAATAGATGCTTTGGGTTAAAAAATAATTTACAACATATAGTTGATAACCATATTATTGAGATAAAAAAATATTTTTACATTGATGCATGACTTGGACATAAGGCTCATCCTTATAACTTTAAAAATAATTTCATATCAAATACATAAACATCTTGTAATAATTCAAGACAATTCATAAGTTACTATGACTATTATAGTTACATGAATTACACATGGTTATGCTAATTATGATAGCAATGACATATATTGTATAACATAAAACCACTTTTCAAATTAAAATACAAATGTATCAGATTCATCTGATACTCCTCAGCAAGGACATGAGACATTCATACTAATTGGTATAGGGCCTACATATATAAATATCAATGATGGGGATATTGGTTGGATGATCCATAATATATCATACATAACTTATTGATCAATTATTCCCTCTCTTCTTATATCTTGAAATACATGTTTATATAAGTGTTATAGTCCTTAGTTTTATTTCACTTGGAGCTTGCCTTTTGGTTTTTTATCTTAATATAAACATCCATGACATATATTCGATGATGATGCATTATTCATTGTATCCTCATCCTAGTACACATTATTTATGGCATGATAATTACCCACCCTTGTCTTTGAATATATATATATATATATATATATATATATATATATATATATATATATATATACATACATATATATATATATATATATATACATATATATACATACATACATATATATATATATATATATATATATATATATATATATACTAATTATAGCCTACATTGATCTTACATGATCACATACATTTATGTCTACATATTACATGAGCATGTACATTGATTCTTACCTATTGGGGGAAAGTATCCTTTTATCTAATCCTATTTTGAGATTAAAATATGAAATACAATCTTGCAATTCACATATACAATGGGGTCATATTTATTTCCTTGACTTTCTCCACACTCATATGTTGCTACACTTAGTGTAAACTATGCCTTCACCTATGCTAAGTATTATTTGTATCCATTTCATTCTTCTATTTTTGGAGTCTTTCCACTTGGCCTTGTTAGACTATTCATGTGTGTACTAAATTTAAGCATATTTTAAAAAAATGAAATATTAAGAAAAATAAAATATCATAACCTATGCATGGCATGTATTATTATTTTACAATTTTCATTTTTTTAATCACATTATTTTAAATTACACATATTTTGTCATGTGCACATGAATTTAATGGTATAGATGAATGAGTTATAGACATGCATGTTTCATATGACATATACATTTATATGTTGAACATTATTACACCCATTGAGATACCTATGCATACATTGGGGGCATCTCTTTGGTACACCCATTTAGGTTACATATTTCTATTACCATTTCATTGATCATATTGAGATACATTAAATTTATTATACATTTACTTACCTTTATTATACTACATAGAGTGTTATATGTATATTATTCTTTACCAGTATGATGATTACATACATTGCTAGTGTAGAATAGCTTTGCTTCTATGTATGTTTATTGTTTCTTATTACATTGTGGGTTACATTTCATACCTTCATGAATGTTTATTCTTTTCTTTTGTATATTGTGATTCTTGAATGTATATTACATTTTATGTAATTCTTGCCTTATCTAAAATTAATTATTCATTATATGTAGTTCTTACCGTATGCAACATTGATTATTTTATATATGTGATCATTTCCTTATGGGGGATTGATTTTTCATTGTATGTGGTTCTTTCCTTGTGTGACATTGATTGTTCATTGTATTCAAATATTTAATTGTGTGGCATTGCATGTTAATTGAGTGAACTATGTTTGAATCTTATTTTTATATATGACATTAAGTGTTATTTTGTGTGTTTATATTGGTTGTGTCATGGAAATAACATTGTGTGTATATATGGATAGATATAATATTATCTACTAAGATTATGGTTACACGATCCATATCACACATCTTCCTACTTGTGTGTGATTTCATGATATATATCATGCACATTCCTACATAGATTATGATTCAGTGTGTATATTCATGATGATTACCACAACATGCCTAATTTATATATATATATATTACATTTGTATTCCTTAAAACACATATTTCATATATGTTTTAATAGTCTAATCATACTATGATGACATATTATCCTCGTGTTAGCACATATTTTTCATGCTTACATATTTTATATAATATGATGTGTTTAAATATTTTATTTAAGTCAAGTAATTCATAGGATACATCTCTCAATTTAAAATGGGGGAATAATAATGGTATTTTCATAGAGATCAAGCCTCCATACAAAGATAATTAAACAAAATGGATAGATTACAAGGTTAAAACATTCATATTTGGTCAAATTATTTGATTGGTTTAGGTTAGGGGGAAAGTATATATAGATTGAGACATATGTGGGAGCATATGCAATGCATATGTAGACATTTTATAGGTAAATTATTGACATGTTATTATATTTATTAGATTGATAGAAGAGTGACATAGATTTATGGAATTGTATATTAGATTGGGATAGTTGGATTAGATTATGGGGTATGGATTTTATTTATCCATATAATTTTATATTTTCAATTTTGTATTAAAAGGCATTTAAGGTAGCATTGTAAATATAAAATACATCTACAATGGTTGAGTCAATCTACTTACATTTGTGTATGAACCTAGTAAGGAGTTAGATATTTACATACAAACCTAGTATGGGGATCTACCTTTTCCATATTGAATATCTTATAGGTTGAAGATCAGTTAAGTGAGTGGTGAAGTTAAAATTTTATGTCCCTAAAATTCTAAGTAATTATTATTCATCATGGGGTTGGGCATTTATCTTTTGAATTACAAGTTATTCCTTATTTTATCTTCAAAATTCAAATGTTGCATTGAGATATTTTAATTTATATTCCATATAATATATGGAAATTTATTTTTTCATGTTTCATTTCATATTTACATTAAGTAAAATATAAACTCATAATATTCTTGCAAGGAGAAAATTTGGTTAAACACTAACATAAACAATTTATTTTTCCATTTAATCTAGCATTGTCAATATTATAATAAAATAAAATTAGTAATTTTAGACATATAAAAATGGTATTATAATATTTTAAATGTCATTATTGACTATATTTACCATACATGACTCTTTCCCACAATATTTCATAGCCATTCACCTCCTATTCATCTAACCTTCTCGATTTTCTATCATTCACCTATAAAAATTTCATAGTATGTGCCTAATCTACTTATTATCCTAATCATAGATTTTACTAATCATCATATTGGTATTTGATACTTTATATATGCCTCCAATCATAATTATATGGATACAAATTACTGAATTATTCCACCTATACAAAATTAGTTTGCACCCTTAACAAAAATATTTTTCATAAAGTCAAATATTTCCTATGAGTTGGCCCATACCTTTCACATTTTGGTTGTAGAAAAAGTTACCCAAAGAGTCATATATTTATACACAATAGTCATAGGGATATTCCTATCTACAAAGCATCCATCTATCACTTATTAATATGAATTAGTTCATTTATACATTGAGAGGAAAAACCCTAAGTATTCCAAATGAACAACTCCTCAAAGGATGTGGCCTTGTCTAAATCTAAATAACCCAATAAAAGTTAACATTTCATATTGTTAAGTGTAAAAATACAATTTATAGGTTACATCCATAATAAAACATCACTACTGAACACATACATTGAACTGAGAGAACAATGTGTGTTTTGAGACCTCTTTGAAGTATTAAAAATGTAGGCATGGATTAGCCACTCATTAAGGGTGTTTTGGGTCAACTCAACCCATATTTTACATTCCATTTGGTAGGGTTTCAAAGTGAAGGAGATAATAATCTAGACATGATCACAACATTATCTTTTTATATTGCATATAATGATGGATTAGAAACAAGCACAATGATTTATGTTTAAATATCATGAAAAATGTCATAGGGACATTTTCAACATACATTAGATCGATCTAGTTTTTCATAGGCATTCATCATCTATCAAATCCATCTAAGAATTCTAGATAATTATTTTTCATATCTGAGCAACTCCTAATCCACTTCTAGTCTTTCATGCCACTTTCATAGAATCAAAGCCCCAAACAAAATAATAACAAGCTAAATATCCTAGTCTTTCTAATCATTTATAAAAATAGTAAATTGTAATTCAACATCTACTTATACATTCATATCTACTCAATTAAGACATATCTTGGAAAATTTGAATATTAATAAATTTTATCTTGATTAGGTTCATTAACAAAAAATAATATAAAACATATATATCATTTATAATTTACTATATGTTCTATTGAAATAGATGTTTTAGGTTTTAATGATAAATTTATATGTTAAATTAAAATTAATTATGTTTGTGTTTTTGTATTTAGCATGTTATTAATTTTGTATCAGTCATGACTTTTCATTATAAAGGATACATTTAGAGGGTTATATAGGATTTGACATATATAATTTGAATACATGATACAACTAGGAATATATAAATATATGCATTGGATTAACAATAGATTTATTTAATTTAGAACACACACACACATAAAATAAATAATACATTGATTTATTTTTTAGTATATTTTATGCAACTATTATGGTTTATCATAAGATGACTTTTGAAAATGAAGACCAAATAAAGTAATGTAAATAGAAAATAAGAAAACAAATAATACAATATGCTCAATAATATTAAAGACAACTACAAACATAAAATATATATGAGTAAATAAAATGCATAAATAATTATGAAATAGATCAATGTGCTAAACTCAAAGCATATTTTCTAATCAAAACACTCGAAGTAGATGAAGCTTCAAATATTAGAAAAATATTACAAAGATAAATACATGTAGATCAAATGACCAACAAATAAATATAAAACTACAATAATGTAATTTTGAATTAACAAAAAGACATCATTTCACTCACTCAAATTTTATTCTTGGTCATGATGAAGGAAATACAATGAAGATATAATTAGGTAATATGATCAGCCTTATTTAAATCCATATTAGATTTTTTGATGAAAATGAAATTGTCATAGAGTAAATGCCAGAAACATTGAAGGAAATATTAAGAGATGTAATGGAGTTCAATTTTGATTAAAAAAATGATGGAGTGCATGTGCATATGCCAAAACCCAATAGTAGTGACACATTTTGAAATGAATAATAACAACATAAAAAATAGTGAATCATCACAAGAGATAACATCACATCCTATAAGACAAATATAAATGTAAGGGTCCAAAATAAATTGACAATAAAATAATCTTAATCCCAATGAAAATTTTGAGAAAGGTTTCAAGACTACATAATATTTGTATTGATATGAATAATAAAAAATTAATTCTTTATTAATGTGTTATATATGTCAAGATTTTATCTTGGAATGATTATTTGGCAAGCTCCTAAAGGGCCTCTTTGTAATGGATGCAAAAAAGAGCAAGTTGTCACCTATTTTTTAAAAATAATAACATGGATCTTGGACCTCAACAACCTAAAACTTTAAACATGACCCAAGTGGAAGAGATATTTATTAACCATGTGAATTCAATTATTATATTAACCCATGTAACTGGAGGTAAATATATTTATAAATGGTATATCATTTTCTTCCACAATAATTGAGGGAAATTTTTATTTTTTTACCACGTCATTTATTTAATATTTCAATTGCCATAACAAAAATTAAAAAATAATGTCAAACTTATTAAAAATTTAACTGTGAATAAGGATCAATTATATAATGCATTCAAATAGAATATTGAGCATAATAAGTTCTATAGAGATCTGAATATTGATGAAACAACACTAAAATATATCCAAACCAGCTCCTCTACAAATGTATTTAAATAATTAAACTATATCCACATTGAGTTCTATACATATTTAAATTAATATGTTCTTCCAAGTCTAATACTTGAGGTATATGAAGGAAATATTATAGATCACACATCATCTATAAACACCAAACCTCCCAACTTAGAGTGATGGAAGTGAATCATGCTTTGGTAAATAATATGAATGTAGGACTTGGTGAACTAATAACTTGGCCTCAAATTGGTACATATATAGTGAATAAATATAGGACAAAAAGTTTACTAGATGTAGCTTTCCTAATTATATTATTTGATAGAAAGTATGACTTGTTAGAACCATGATGAAAGTTTATACACCTGCATGAATATGTAAAACATTTGATATGCTATTGATATACTTTTTTTGGGACACACCCTTCATTTTTTGTATATTGTGATGAATATTATCATGTAAAATTGAGCTCAAAATTGATTATAATTATTTGTAAAGATAATCCTTCAATAATTACCCATTTTAGTTGATGAATTATGTGATGAATATTCCAATACCCAATCTTGTTGATCATATCAAGAAATATGAAACTAAATTATGAGGCACACATTCTTATTTCTAAAGGTTTAATTAAAAACAATATACCTATTGCATTAAATTAGAAAGGAAACTAACTTCTTTACTTTAAGTATACTAGACATGTATTAGCCATATCACCAAATATTGATGCTAAGAAATCCATTTATTTATGTACACAAAGAATAAATATGGCGATGACAAAACATGATTGATAATACACATATAGTTGCTTATTAAATACACATTCAAAATAAAATTTTCCAAAAAAGAGTTGATATAGAAGATTATGAAGATAAAATATTTTTTGTGTAGATATGAATGGAAACGTAGAGGGCCTTTGCATTGTAAATTTTCTTTTGGTTGAATGGGACATTGAGAATAATGTGAACAAATTAATATTACTCAAAAATATTATGATATAGTTATACTTATGTGGAATTCACAAGGTGATGCACATCAAATAAACATATAATTAATAAATGATTAACACTTTAATTTGTTATGTTATATAAAAAATAACTACTTTAGAAGAAAATAAAATAATATAATTTAATGTGTCTTTTATGGGATACATAATTTGAGCTCACATCCATGTTTTAGGAACATGTTGAATATTAATAAAATAGATCATAAAAAAGATTATGAAAAATTATTTAGTTGCATGGAACATCATGCCATCTATAAAGATGGCACTTGCTTGTGGAATCATAATGAATAAAGTTTTATAGGAAATCAAGATTAATGTTAAAATATATATTATATGTTTATGTGTACATGTTTAGTAACATTTAATTTTATTTGATGTAGGTACAAGTCCCATTGGCATATATATCTCAAAGGATCAAAATTATATGTAGACGATGAGATAGGAGATGAATAATATGAGTCAAAAATAAATGATTACTATATAAACTCTGATAATCATTATTTGTTACAATTGTGGCATGAAAATTTAGATTGGAAACTAGTTATTTTAGACTATATCATTACAAACTACATTACAATGTATGCCAAAAAAGTAGAGAAAAGTTTAGAAACATATAAATGTTGACGTGACTTGAAAATATTTAAGACCCTAAAAAACCTATCACATGAATATATAAATTCTTATTAACTGAAACAATTTTCAAAATAATTATAAGGGGAATTGAGACATGCAAAATGTTTTTATAAATTCCTTTGATGGAGTGCCATATAATATTTTTATCATTGAATGTTGGGAATAAAATTTTTAAACTAGTATTAAAAGAGGATGATGAAAGTGAGATACATTGAAAATTATTAATTTTATGATACATTGATAAACATTAAATAATGGAGCATATACCACTCATTGAGGCCACAATATATTCAATGTATAATCTTAAAATTGATAGAGCATAAAAGTGGAAATTGAGAAAAATGGGTGTTATTTGAGGGTATGGCAATGTATGTGTAGCATCCCAAAACAAAACAATCATCAATTTATAAAATCTTGTTCATTGGATTTACTATTATACAAATGGTTTTTTAGTATTGAGAGACACATTGGCCTTGAGGATGATATAATAAAATATAATTGGGTTAAAATTCCAATATAATCCTTGACATACATAATGGGTTATTGAAAAAAATAATAATATTACACAAGAAATAGAGGATGACAATTAATATAAACAAGCATGAAAATAAAAAATGGATTACTTTATATGGAAGAAATGGATCTAAATTTTGTTACAAAAGTATCACTGAGAAGATAAAAAGATTTGATATAATTATTAAACATTATAATCAAGGAGAGACAACACCTCTATTTCATATTATAATAAATTATGATAGAAATAATAGAATATTATATTATTATATGGATTTAACTAGTACTTGTAAAGATATCACAAACACATTATTTCCTCCTTCCACTACTTTCTCTAATATGTGTTGTAGCATTCAACATTGGAATACATAAATCTTTATGAATTCCTATTTTATTTCTAATTAATTATAAGGATTAAGGTAAATGATAAATCAAGAAGAAATTAAAGATGTTTGGTATATTTTTATTGATGAGATGATTTTTTAGGTCAAATAATGATTCAAAAATAGACTCTCTATTATGCCAAAAAAATTCATAGAATTTTGATATGTGCTTTGGTGGAAGGTAAATGATTTTCATTGATGATTTGGGATAGTTTCCTGTAGTAATGGATAAACATTCAGATGCAAGCACAAGACAAGAAAAGTTACTATAACAAAAATTCATAACAATTTTAATCCAATATTAATTTTATGGAGAACAAGGTCAAATTGAAGAATAATAAAGGTTTCAACAACTTTGAACAAATATAAGGGATACCCATATAATCATTGAATATTTGTGGTTGTTGATGACTATAAATGATAGGTCACTTTAAATAGTTTAACAAGAGGGATTTAAGGTTCACATATACATTCATTTGTAATAAATGAAAATGTAAATAAACATAATAAGAAAAAATATATTCACTAAATCATTATGTTACAGGAAAAATTATAGTTAAATGATAGAAAAATAATGTTACAAGATTCGATAATGAAAAAATGGAAGTTGATTTTTTTATTACACTAATTTTTCAAGGTTATGCTCACTAAAAAATTATGGACATAATTAAGTCTTTTCAATGGTGGTCTCAAATATGTTCAAAGCAATGTCTACATACTAAAAGTGGTGTCACCTAAATCACCTAACTATGTAATGCTTTAATTTTATAACAATATTAGTATTCATTTTTTTCCAATTCAACTCCAAATACAACTCCACTCACCCATATATAAAGGGGTCACACATATCAATTTACTTTAAAAGTGGCACAATGATTGAAAATACACAAATCATAGGGAAAGATACTTAACAAAGCCATAATAGATGTAGGACTTACAGAAAGAAAATATTTGACCTCTATTGCTATATTATGTGGTAATTCATTACATGGACTAATGATGTCACCTCATTTCATATATGTCCATTTTGAGATCTTTAATAATGAAAAGGAGTTTCAAAATATAAATGAAGATGAATGAAGAGTTAAATCATTGGAGGAATAAATGTATACATGAGGAATGATATCATAAGTTATTTCCATATATATATATATATATATATATATATAGTATTACTGTATGTTTCCCATTGGAATATTATATTATATTAAATAAAATAATATGATTATAAAAAAATAGTTTATTTTTTATGAAATATTTAAATCTAAATAGACTTCATTATATAAATATGTATTCATGAAAAATAAATATTTATTTTCTATTTTTACCTTATGTGGTCATAAATTATACTAGCTTAGATATCTTAAATATATATTTATTAAAATTCAAGAGATATTAACTTAAAATTGCCTATATAATACAAAAACCTAAAATATAATATAGGCACCTCAAAATTTGACATCTCTTCACATTTAAGATATATGTATAACATTTAATATATTTATAAGCTAGTGGCAAAACTTTGCGGCCTCAAATGGACCACTATTGACATCTTCCCTATTTAATGTGTTAAAAATAATAATACATATCATGTTAGTATGACCCATTATTGTAGTATTCTTTGTATTTATGTGGGAATCATTATTGGCCTAAAGCAATGCTTCAATATTATTTAGTTTTTGTTGGCAATTTTATTATTTATAATGGTAGTTTTTGGTTTGTAGCCTCAACCTCTTTTTTGATGTAATTTATAGTTTAAATGTAATAATATTTTTCTTTCTCCTATCTCATATAATTTTTAAATTTCATGTACTCTCTCTCTCTCTCTCTCTCTCTCTCACCCCCCACACACACACATTCATGGAATTATCATATAAGTTATGTAATTTATAATACACTTAAATTTCAAAAGGTGAAGACCCAATAGAATCTCTCGTTTTAACTATTAAACAATATCAATATTGGTGCTTTTGTAATTTTCTACCAAAATCAAGTAATATATCTACATTTTTCTATTTTTTGTTACTTATTTTTTTGGAAATTTTTTAATTTATTTTAAAAATATATTAATCCTCCTAATAAAACAATTATTATTATTTGACACATTAATTTTTAAGTTTTACTAAATGTTTATTGCTAAAAAATATTACTCTTTAATAATTATCATTCACCTCAAAACATTTTTGGTCGTACATTTCACTTTAAATAATTTACTAAATAAAATTCACCAAAGTCATGCTCTTTATTAAAAGATTATACTTAATCACCTATGTTATATTTGATAATGGATTGATAATTTTATTCCCCTTCTACACTATATATATTTATCCCATCCTTATAATTTTTTCCTAATTGGGTCCCTTTCCTCTTTAGTCCATCTACTTAGCACAACTTGTGGGAAGTACATACCCCTAACTTTCATAATAATTTTAAAATATTATATTCACATTTTATAATCATTACATGTCAAAATTGACATCATATGGATTCTAGTGATACATTTTTAAGGTCGTATGAATTTTGAGGCTATATTGTATTAAAGTCTTAACTTCCACCATGTATTATTATCCTTTAAATCATTGTTTATCCTCGCTTATTACTTGATGGGGGTTTTAAGAGTGTTTTGGTAATGAAAAAAGGGATGTGTTTGACATCCTCCATTAATAATTATTGTGTGTGTATGAAACATATTTCTCATCATTGGTCTAGTGAAATTTTAAAATTAATTAAATTTACTTACTTTGAATACTTTTTATAGCCTTATCTCCATATCAATTAATGTGTAGAAAAGTAAAAATTACAAATTTCTTGCTAGCCAATTTACTTCATAAAAAATATCAGTCCCCAAGATGATACTATCCTATCAAAAATAAATTTAATCCCCTTATACTACTAACTTCCTCCATCTGTTAATCATGGAGGTCTATAGCCATTTCAGAGCCCTTTCACAAAACCCATTATTTTAGCCTATCTATTTGTGTAATCATAAAAACTAATTCCTATGTCCACTTCGGTTATCCATTTTAATTATTAAATAAATCAATCCCTTTCTTTAATAGAGATTCCCTTCCTCATACAAATTTAATTTGATGAATCCTAATGGAAGGGGTATCTAGTTGGACTTGATTTATTTGTTATTTTTTAGATTCAATCCATTATTGGGATTTAAAAATATTTTTGTTAATAGAAAATATTTTTTATTAAATAAAATTTGAGGTTGG